>OZ002740.1:56804783-57004676 GCA_963924295.1 Dioctria rufipes
ATTCTTGAATTTACCGTATCCTTTGACACTTTAGAATAATTGAATGAATTACATATATATCTGTAGACTAAGTGAGTGAAATGTATATAAAGTTTAAGACACCTTAATAATTCGAAATTTCTTAATTATATTTAGTCATAAGTTGAAGTAGTGTATTTAAGTGACGTATGTAAAATAAACCGCTAAATTTTAATTTACCTTAGCGTTCTTATTTACAGTCCTCTGTTTTGTATGAGTGTTCTCCACACGGGAAGAAAAAGGTCTTGACTTATACAGCGAAATATTGGAAAGAGCGAATTTCGCGCAGGTCGTTTGCTTTCATTTATAGAAGAACATTTTTTTTCCAACTCCTATATTCCAAAAAAGCTGCTTGGAAATCTCCACGCCAGCTAAGGCTAATAGCCCAGATACAGCGAGTAAAAGCTGTTGGTTTTCGCGATTCTATTGTAGTTTTCACGTCGACAGACGAGACCAGTTAGATTTTAATCATTTCGTATCATGGGAGTCCTTCAATCGACTTTTCCTGTCTAATGCATCTTCGGGGTGGGTATTTTAGTGCTTTTGTTCTTTTTTGCTTACCTTGTCTTTCAGAGTGTTTTTCTTCAAACACCAAAGTGTGTTTACAAATAAATCATGAAGTGTCTCCTTCATCCGTGTTTTAGAATGAAGGACTTCATGTTCCAAGAGTTTTGTTTCCACTTGAAAAAGAAAGGAAAAAGAAAAGAAAAAGAAAAACAGGTTGAAGGAAGTGTATGATTTTGTGTTTAAGGAGAAATAGTAGGTTTTCATTCAGTGTTTGAAATATATATATACAGGTATGTGTGAGTTGCAGAGATGATGACATGATATGTTTGTCGACAAATAAAACGGAATAATAGATGCTTATTTGGGGTACAAATTATTATTCAAAGGTTTTGTATGGTCAAGTTGATTTGGGATGATTGCCTACAGATAGTTATAGTAGTAGAAAAACTGCAAGCAAAGTTTAATTTGAATAATTTTTTTTGTAAATATGGTGCAGCTAGGTGAAATAGATAAAATAGATGTGATTAAGCACCACCAGCCACAAGATTTAATGAAACGTAATAGGTACTTCCAATTTATTGTTTGCTATTTAACACAATTCATGAAAGAAATAACTGCCAACTATATTCCTTCTACGTTGGATTATATTAGGTTATTCACAGAGTAAGTGCTGAACGTTGTCCACCTGCTCTTCGTAGCCATAGCTGCGTAGAAGTAATTGGATGGAGCTTGAATGCAGACCACTTATTTAGTTTTCAGTAGAATTTCTGCCATTCTAGAGACAATATTGGGCCATAAATGTGCTTGTATCATGCATGTTCATAAGTCTTCCACCCTCTCCTCCATTTGGGATTATCACGCTTAGAGTCGTTACATATCGAATACTTTTCACTGATTCTATTCTCCTATGAATTGTTTTACAAAATATAATATTATAGATGATTGTTCCTGGCCAACTCAATAGCTGTCTTATTTTCTGGTACATCATCAGAATAACTTTATTATGAAAACGTTGAACCAGGCGCGTTCTAGTGGTAGAAAACGACTCGGAATTTTGATTACAGCTTTGGTATTGATAAATTTCTGCATTATTTTTTGGAAGACACTGCGGTAGTATGTGGTAAGAGGTACGATGATTGTATTTCAAGGGATGCTGTTCAATCCATCTGTAGCTAATTCCGAGTCGTTTACTATGTGATTATTTCTAATAAGGATGTAATTTAAGAAGACTTTTTAAAGGCAAGCAGTACAATATGCCATCTTCAGTATACAGTCTTCGTGAGAGATGTTTCGTGAGAGATCTTCGGTTTGCCCATTAGTCTGACTTTAACCTTCGGTCACCAACCGCATTGAAGCCACAGTTAAGTCTTAAAAGGGCTTCATCCAACAATTGTAAGGACTCTTCAGTCCACTTTTCGATTGTAAATAATGAACACTTGCATAAGCCCCTGCGGTAGAACGACTGGTTTCGCTATCAAAATCCCCAGTCCTCGGACAATCCGGGATTTCTAAGTTACGAGGTTCTTTAACGGTACTAGAAGGTGGATGATGGAGGACGGTGTGCGGGCTAAAGAGTCACCTCTCTTAGCTCCGAAAAGAAGTGGCTGAATTATCCCTCATATTTTGATTGCCAGAGCAGGACGTTTGTAGAGCACTTGCCAAACTGATTCGCTTTATTCACAATTTGAGGGTTAAACGACCAATTCTTGTATATTTGTAAGTTTTGTCTTAAAAATAGTCCCAACGATTTGAATGAATTTGTCTAAATCAACTGTTTTTGAGACAGATAAGTTTCGATTTTGAGTAAACTTATTTTGGCGGTAATAGAGGATATAAGAGATAAATTTCATGAAATGGGTTCATGCCATTTCGTGCGTGTGGCTCTATTGACGCTTCGGTTTTTACCCAGTTCTTTTTTTGTTATAATTGAAGGGATCATAATGATCCTAAATATGTAACCCTTGTGACTCGCGAGAGTAGAGTGTTTTAGTTAATAAAAGTCTCAGTACCGAACAAACTATATATTTTCGGCGACCGATCGATCAGATTCAGGCCTGCCGCGCATTGAACGCAGCACAGCACAGCATAGAGCAAGACCCAAGAAACAATTTTTTTTATATAGTAGTAACCGCAACACTTCATGAAAAGTCTGGGCACCTGATCAAATATAAGCAGATAGTGGAACCGTTTTCGAAGAATGAGTTTTCACACCCCCCCCACACACACACCCACACACACAGACACACACACACACACACACAAACATACACCCAGGTCGAAACTCTACAGTACGGAATCGCGCAATCGACTCAGATAATGGCTTAGATATTACTTATCTTTAACAAACCCAACCCCAACCGCACCCATCTAGGTGTATGTGCGTGTGTGTGTATGTGTGTGTTCGTGTGTGTGTGTGTGTGTGTGTGTGTCGTAGGCCTGGGAGCGCCCTATCCATTCACCACTCATCTCCCTCTCCTAGTATTTGGGTATATCGGGTGGTATAACACTATCGACGTAAAGGATTTTAGCATTTTATAAAACGATTAAAAATTGCAGACACTTCGTGTAAAAACTCAGTAAGCGAAAACTGTTCCACTATCTGCCTACATTTGATGAAGTGTTAAGTTATGTCAATTGTCTACGACATATGTCGTAGACATTTGACTAGTACTCGAAACCTCTTTGTAACAACTATACTCCCATTAGAGAGCTTAAATAGAGGATTATATAAAGATTACCGTGACTTGATTTAAGTAACGTTATATAACTAAAAGTTTAATAAAGTGAGCAATAAAAATATTCTAGTTACCTTGACATAACTTCTTATATATCCCTTATATAAACCAGGGTACTCTGGATTAACTTATTTTGGTCATAGCAGTGGTTTCAGTAATGTTTCCGTTACCTTCATAAACTTTGTTTATAATGGTGATGGTAACATTTCCAGAACGCTACCTACTAGTAATGGTTACTCTAATATAGACCGATGATTGAAACATTTCCATCACCAACTTATAAAATCTTTAGTAACATATTTCCACGATAACCATTAGTAACCTTAAAAAACTCTAATATAACTACGTCACCAATTGGTAATATTATAAAACCCTTATATAACCACTCGAATTTTTATATAACCGAGTAACCATTATATATCCCTTATAAAACTATCCATCACCTTCAGTAACCAAAAATTGAAAACATTGTTACTTGGGGATAGCGTACGTTTTTGTAATATACACAAGTAAATGACCGACCGCATATTACACTCAGCAGAAGCAATATATGGTCGGACATTTTCTTCTGTATATTATACAAACCTATGCAACCATCCCCTACGCTGTGCTGTGTTGAGTTCAATATGGGGAAGGCCTAATGGCTTTCGTTTGGACTGACTACCGATCGGTGCTATTAAACGTTCATTTATTGTATGCTGATGTGATGATACCGTATTTTATTAAACTTGTATATCCCAATTCACCTGATTAATCTGATATTTTCTCTTTATTTAATGTGGTAATATTCGTCACAGTGCAACAAAACAATTTAGCTAGGTTTCGTCTACTTTGGGAAAATCTAACTTAAGGGGATGGCAGGGCTAAGGATGTCTTAATACTAAAATTTATCTAAATTATATTAGATTAGTTAAGCGGGGCGAAGGTCCTTTGCACTATAGCTGTTTATTGTTTTACCGTGCCTTGCTATCTTCTATACTTCTTTCCAGTAGTCATACTCACCCTTAGAAGTGCTGAATTTTTTTGCATAAAATTTCTTTTATGATTTTCGACCCCTTCCTCCTCCCCGCTACCTATAAAGTAGACAACAAGGGTTGAAAATAAATTATTCTGTCGTTATCAGTTGTCATGAAGGAACACTATTAATCTTCAAATTTTGGTTTGATGAAATAGTTTTTTATCGATACCATACATCATACTCAGCATTTTGGAACAGTGCCGCAGGCTCTCTCTTCTTTTCTCATAAAAGATAATTCCAGATTATGGAAATGAAGCTTGGAACGCTTTATTTGGAGTAGTAAAGAGCTACGAAAACAAGAGCATTCATATCCAGCAGACCCAGATAGTGAGGAAGATATCAAAGCTTTAAAGAAACATGCTCTAAAAAAAAGTTATTACTTCGATACACTGCCATCATCGGATTCCGTGGAAAGATTTCGCTGACTTATTCTTCCTTACTTTGAAATTGACAAAACACATTGACCTTCCTTCAGTAGGTATATTTTTTTTATGGAACTGAAACTGTCCTGTATTTTATCTACCAGACTTGCTGGTAATAGAAAATTGTATCGTTTAACAAATAATTAATTTGAAATTATGAAAATTTAAAAATTTAATAAATTTGGTTTAAATAAAAGCGGCCGTAAATATGGTGGTGTATTTTCGTGTTACAAATTCGTAATTAACAATTGATAAATCCATAATTCTGAGACAATTTACACAAAATCGTAAAATCGCCTCATTAGTATAATCATTGTCCAATTGACACCGCTTTGT
Organism: Dioctria rufipes; assembly: GCA_963924295.1. Lineage (NCBI taxonomy): Eukaryota > Metazoa > Arthropoda > Insecta > Diptera > Asilidae > Dioctria > Dioctria rufipes. The sequence goes on from OZ002740.1 coordinate 56,809,820, forward strand.
AGTAATGCCTGCAGGCACGTAATTTGATAATTGGATTATTACTCGTCGCAGGACAAAGTCATTATGCTCCAATGAACTGTTAATAAATCAGTTAGAAAATTGTAAGGTTGTGATGTAATTTCGCCAACCTACTTACTCGTACTAAAGCGACCGGGGGCGTACTTAATTTTAAATTTTCCAAATTTTAGTTATTTTTTGAATTTCGATGGAATTAAAATGGAAGTAATTGTAGATTCTGTTAAAATGGGGAAATGGTTTTATTTTGCCATAGACATATCATCTGGTATTATGTACAGTAAGCTGTGTAACACGATGGCACTATATCCAGTAATATTTTTGGACTCCTCGGATTTCCGAAAACAGTATATGAAAGAGTAATTTGAAAACAAAATAAATTTGAAATTTATCACAGATAAACGATTATCACCTTTAAAGTGTACATTTCCAATTAAATCAATCTTTAAAAAGCATTTATTGCTATAACAATTTTAATCTTATTTATTTATTTAAGTGTTACACTTAGGCCTACGTTATATTCTGGGCGCTTAATATAAATTTAGTTCCAGCTAGTGTCTTAAAAAAAACTTGCAATAACACGAATAATGGATCCAACGAATTGTTTTCCACATCAAAAGAAAATGCTCAAAATTATTGGAGTTGAACCTGAAGTCCCTGGTTGCTGGTTAAGCCGCCATTCCACTGCACCAAAGTCACGCATAAATTTATATGTTCAGGAATGAAATTAGAACCCCGCATAAATGATTTTTCTTAATCACAAAATTTATTTATTGTCAATTTCACAGTTTTCCATTTCACCTCATTATTTCTACAATGATCTCAAAAAACTAGTTAACATTTCAATTCTCCAAGGTTCAAAGTTCAAACGTTCAATCATGCAAGATTTTATTCTACCAAATTTAAAGTCTACTCATGCCAAATTCTACTCTACGAAATTCCACACACTCCACGATTTTTCACAACAAAGTTTTGGTTCAATTTTAACTCTTTTTTTATATAATTACACGAACAAATCTTAGATTTCAATTACTTTTTATATTTGATTTCGAGCGATGCGATTTATTATCTCAAGAATTCGAAAGTTCGGGTACTATGCCTTTTCCGTTACAGCTATATCAAAAAACGGATCCGCTCAAATTCCCCTGAATCCATAAAACTATACATTCCCCTTTTCTCTTTTTATATTGGATTCTCTATTTTACTTCCAATCTTACGTATTGGTATGCCTGATATTTCAGTCAATAGTTCAATGGTCACAGACATTTTTCGAGTCGTGGGATTGATCATCTGCTAAATGTCAAATCCCATTTCTTCACATAAATCAGTGCCATCAGTGAACCAAGTAAGTTGGAAATTTATTTACAAATTGTGTTTTGTTTTTTGTTTTAGATTTGTTCGTGTGCATGATTATCGTTTGGTAATTGTTATGATATATTTTTTTCTATTTGTTGTGTAAACTCGCCTTGTTTAGTGGTTACAAATACTATGTTGCATATGTACCTACTGTTTGTTTACATTGTATTACAGCATTTACTAACCTAACTTTATATTTCAGTACAACAACATAACCTTTTGTGGCCCTGATCATACAAAACTGTGAAGCTAACCAGATTAGATAAGTCTTAAGTGTTTCTTTAATTATGACAAATTTTCTTTGTGTTGTTTTTCCATTTTCTTTCAGGTTCACCATGATTGGACAATGGATACCCTTCATCTAGCGTTCGCTCTCCCGGAACAGTCTTTATCACGTGATGTTATTTAAAATTCAGTTAATTCTTAATTCTAGAAACATAGTGACATATATAGTATATGATATGTCATTTATTTCTACTTCGATATTAGTTACCTCATTATGGTAGAATAAAATGCATAGAAACATGAAACATATAAATTTTCGCTTGCCCATCCGACTAATAGTCCATTTCCTTTTCGTTCTTCTGTCCATCTGACTATTTATTTATTTTATTTATTTACTTTGAAAGTTATAAATATGAAAAACAGAAAGTTTTCCAATAAGATACTACCTTATATACAATTGAATGAGTTAATAAATTTACATAAACAAAAGAAGAAGTTAATAAATATTAAAAACCGGAAAGTTAAAATAATGTTAAGATATAACTACAAAAAATAAATTATAACTCAACAAGTCAAATTAGGAGCAAAATATGAAAAGGAGCCATATAATAGACAGAAAATATAAAAAAAGAAAAGTACAAAAAATACTTAAGCTAAATCTAAAGAGTATAGAGGAAAAAAAAATATTAAGACTAAACGTCATCGAAAAAGCGAAAGCCAACAATGCTGTTAATAATTTCAGAAAAAGGCAAAGAAAAGCAGTTGATAGAAAGAAATGTTACGATTTAGCCAAGTATTAATTGTTTAAATCTCAGAGGAATAGTATCTGGAATGTCTATATTGTTAAATCTTCTATTGAATGATTTAGTAATTCTGCAGATAGGTATAAATTTCTTTTAATATTAGTTCTGCAAGTGGTATTCTAAAGAGGTTACACGAAAGGACGCTTAAATCAATATTAGATAAGAATGCATGACAATATATTTGACCATTTAAGATGTAATAAAGAAATGTACGATCCAAGTAGATTCTACGATTTTTCAGTGTCATTAAGTTGTATTTGATCTAATCTTTCATGATACTTCAGTGTGGCAATAGACAACCCCAATTTGTGCACTATATAATAAAAAGGACTCCAAACCTGACTAGCATAATCAAGAATACTATTTATTAAAGAATAAAACAGACTGATGTAAAGGGGTGCTGACCGAAATAATTTTATAATTTTAAAATGCGAATGAGCCTAATAAACGAAATGATGTGGAAGTAATAAAGTTTATACGTGGAATAAAGAGGAGCTTTCGGTCAAAGATTACCCCCAAATCTTTTATCTCATTGACACGAGAGAGAGTACATAGTATGTGAATTGTGTAGCCAAAGAATAAGGGGTCTTTTTTTACAATGAAATGAGATACATTTCCATTTGCTAACGTTGATTTCAATACAGTTTTCACGATACCATTTTTCCAGTCATATTGTATCCTTTTGAAGATGAACACAATCCGCTATGTTATTAATTTTCCTAAAAATGTTGGCATCATCAGCGAATAATAAGCAATCAGAAATAAAACAAGAAGGCATGTCGTTGATGTATATATGAAAAATTAATGGTCCTTGTACCTTGGGGCACGCCAGAAATTTGTTTAAATTAGGACAATTGATGGCCATTAAATACAGCGATATTATCCCTATTGGTTAAATAGCAGCAGAAACAAGATATGGTGTCTGTTTAAAAGCCCATTAGTGCCAACTTTGAAAGACAGCGTTCATGATTAATTTTGTCGAATGCTTTGGTAAAGTGAATATGGATAGAATCTATTTGTGTATTTTCGTCGAGAGCGGACGCGATTTTGTGACATTTTGGGACATTACTGATGTAGACTCTCAAATCCATATAATTAATGAGTACCTACATTGGTAATCTCCACGAAAAATTTGTTACGTTAAAAGCCAGGGTTATTGATAAGCCGGCTAGCCATTGTTTTTCAGATACTATTAGAAAACTCATAATGGTACGAGATCAAGCCTATAAACTATGGAAGTGTTATTGGATAGAAGAATATTGGAACACTTATCGCAAACTAGACATAAACCAATCTGCTAAGATCTTGTGGAGGAATTTGAAATCTTCTGGTATTGTAAGTGGTACCATTGCTGGTGATCTCCCGCTTCCTGATGAACTTAATAATCAATTTGGGTCAACGGCGGAGTAGGATGATACTGATTGGTCTAATGTTGCTGAGCTTCCAAATGCAAATAGCATTGCTCCCTTTGACTTTATTAGGGTTAATCGTGAGGCTGTAGCACGTGCCTTACTAAACATAAAATCAAATGCAGTAGGTTGCTATGGGATTGACCCTAGATTTGTTAGGATCCTTTTAGATTTATAATTTGATTGCTAGCGCATATTATTAACGCTTGTTTTACAGCTACGTAATTTCCTTGTATATGCAAATACTCCAAAGTCGATCCCATATCTAAAGGTGATGGTAGCAGTGAATACAGACCAAGAAGTATTTTACCGTTCTTCTCCAGGGTCACTGAAAGATAATTGTCCACACAAATTACTAATCATGTTCGGAGTAGCAACTTATTGAATTGCTGTGCTCAAAGTTTCAGAGGATATTCGACAGGCCATTGACAAGGATTATATTACATTTGTGCTTTTATTGGATTTTTCTAAAGCCTTTGATACTATTAATCATGATCGTTAAATAAATAAAGCTCGTTAAATACTTTAATTTTTCACCCCAGGCGTCTAGGTTAATTGCCAGTTACCTGAGGGACAAATTCTAGTCTGTACATATTAATGGAAGTTACTCTAAGTTTCTGCTTCTTTTGGCAGGCGTCCCGCAGGGTTCAGTTTGGAGGCCTATATTATTTTCGTTGTACATAAGTGATATATTTACGGTTTTTAAAAACTGCAAACCTCATTTATATGCGGATGACGTACAGCTTACATTTTCTATGGCTACTGGTTTGTCCGAGGATGGAATCTGCTCTGTTAATAACGATCTTGATGTACTTGCCAAATGTACTGCATACAATGGACTCAAATTAAATGCAAGTAAATCTAAGTGTTTAGTAGGTTTTTTTTTCAGTTTATATAAATGGTGTAGTAATTTCGCTTGTTACTTCAGCTAAGAATCTAGGTATTTTATTTAATAATAGATTGACTTAGGTTGACCATATAAATTCTGTGGTTAGGAAGATTTATTATGGGCTTCGACTGCCTTTGGGCTTTTAGCGATGTCACTCCATTGTTAACTCGGTTAAAACTAGCACAAGCTCTACTTGCACCGATTTTATTATGTGGTTGTGAAATTTGTAATGGGCTTGATAGTATCTCGGAGAGGAAGTTTCTGGTCTCTTTCAATTCCACCATTAGTCATATTTTTAGACTTCGGTGCTATGACCACGTTTCACCTTTTGTTGACACTCTATTTGGCTGCTCTCTTCAGCGGTATCTCAAAGTCAGGACAGTAGCATTACTATCTAAGGTAATAAAATTTCAATGTCCGCACTATTTGTTTAATTTCTTTGCACTTTAATAGATTAAGTAGAGCATTAACTCTTATACCACCTATCAGCAGATTGCTGGTGAGCGATCGTCCAAACAGTCAGTATTTGGCACTTCTTACCAACTCTTACCACTCTTTTATCAATTATTTTTTTCTTTTTATTTTATTCTTCTTCTTTTCATGCTTTTTATTACTGTATTTCCTTCTATTATTTTTATTTGATAAATACTTATATACTTTTTTTTTTTGTTAATCTATATAATTTATTAGTTTGCTTATACTTCTCTTCTTTTTGCTTTAATGCTATAGTTTAAGTCTTAATAATAACAAAATTCCTGATTAGTAACTTAGAGCATGTATAGTATACTCTTAAAAGATATATTCTTAATTTTAATTGTTTTGAACAAATAAATAATAATTTTTTTATTTATATGTATATGCTCTTTATTTTTGACCTTTTTGTGGCTCTTTTAAATATTCCTTAAAACTAGTTGGCAAAAGGCACAAAATTGTAAAAAAGACACTAGCTAAACTAACTTATAAACAGTCGAAAGGGACAATTAAAATCAATTAAAACAATTATTATAATAGAAATGACACACAAAAAGGAAAACAAACAAGGCAAAATTCTCAAAAGAGACTAAAAACGGACACAAGAATTTGGAAAAAGATCTAAAGTTTAACCAAAAATTTAGAACCAGTCCCAATTTTGACAATTAGGTAAATGGCAGTTCCAACGAGTTCCACATTTCCAAACTAAACTAATAAAAATATCCTTAACGAGCGAATTTCAACAAAAAATTTTGCAATTTAGCACCGAAACCGAAACCGAATTAAAAACTTAATAACCGAACGAACGAAAAATTTGCGCGATACCGTTATAGACTCCCGCGAGTGCAGCCTGTAGTATCATAGACCTCTACAAACGGCCCTTATCATCCTTCCAGCTTAGCATCTCTAACAGAGCACTTGTCCTTCCCACAGCACGTGCAACGATTCCTAAGCGGGGAGAAGCCCCGTGGACTAGTGTTGCAAATGCTGTGGCCTGCTATCACCAGTGAAAGACAAGAGCTCCGTTCTGCACCGACGATAGTGGTTGCCATGTGCAGTTGAATGTGGCTGCGTTCGTTGCCAGATATTTAAGACGTAAACGTCTCTTCAATCTGTCAACGAAGTTGCGCTTTAGTGCTTGTGCGTAGTGTTGTGGGTCAGTGTTCTAATTCCCATCTTCGACTCTCATGTAGTACAAGTGAATTATAGATTTGGCCAGTGTCAACACAAAGCTAATCACACAATTCACCCGACTACAAACCGTTGGTCCCCATAGAAACGATGTCCTAGTAATGCCGAAATTCGAGGGGATCAACTGACACATATCGCGCACCAGTTCCATTAGACTATGCAAAGCTGGATAAGTGAAGAACCTGTGAAACAAGGTGCCTTCACCAGAATAAACTGTGCAGATCCTCTGAACCCGCCGGTCGATATGTGACAACTGATTAGGATGCATAAGACTGTGATGCAGCAATTTGAATGCTACATCAGCATCTTTGTAACTAGAAGGATAACAGTAGACTACTCTGCAAGTTATCCCTCCCATCACGCCCATATTCACCCCGAAGGTGTGTTCGCCATTGTTGTATCCTGTGTACTCCGGAGGTCTTATTGAGATAAGCACGTCACGGAGCACACGTGTTGTAAGTGTGCTGAAAGGTGTGTGAGGTGGTCTGCTTAGTACCAAAGCATCTTCCAACTTACTTTTGTTTGTGAATAGAAATAATTATGTGATCGTAGATAGCCCTGGTAAAAATCCATGCTATTTTTCAGAGATAAATGATTTTATTTGGAACAGGAGCTGATAGTAAACGACTTTTTCTAATATAAGTGCAAGCGCGATAATTTAAGAACCTGTTGACTTGTATAAAAAAATGCAAAGTCATCTTCAACATCGGGCTACTCCTCAGTAGTCATGTCATAGAAAAATTTCAATTATATTTTATAATTTTTTTCAAAATTGTTCAGGGTACGTTGACCTAGCGAGTTAAAATTGCATATACTAATTTTATAAAACTCATACAATTTTAGTTTCAAATTGGGGCGAAATTCGTAATTTTTTTGTACTAATGGTTTTTAATAGGAATTGCAAATACTGTTGAGAACAGCTTGATCTGTCAGTGTATACAAATATACGGGTATCAGATCAGCTGCGGGTATTCAAATTAGAAGCCGCCAACTAAATAAAATTTAAGCTATTCTTAGATTGCATTTAATTAGAACCTACAGATTTCATCCCCTACAGACTATGTAACACTTAAATGATTATTATAAATTATCATTAGTATTAATATTAGGTTTAAAGGAAACTGTAATTGTTCGGTGCACCCATATATTCATAATCCATTCCCTCTTGCATAATGGGGCCACCTACTCATACGTTGTTCCTTGATGACGACGACCCCTGAAATATTTCAAAAACCACAAAGTACCAAGCATGAAAATAATAATCGACAGGACAGTTAGAGGATGTTAATGGAAAAAGTATCGAAAGTTATACATTTCATAATCAGATATAAATTAATGAGCCTTTCCATGCAATTCAGATTGGATTTTGACACTTGAGTAAAGATTAGTGGCCACAAAAATGTTCATTTAACTGCTCGACTAAGATTAGACAAAAAGTTCTTAAAGACTATTTGCATGTGGCGCATTTTCTATTAAAATGTCTTGGAAGGCAACGTAGGCTAAATTTTATGATCTTGCGTCTATTTCTTTCTACTGCTTTGTTTTATCCTTTTTTTATCTCCTTATCAGTATTGTTGGCTTCCGATTTTCGGTGGAATTCTAATCTTAATTTCTTCTATTTACATTTTATTATTTTCTAGTTTTAACCCTTAAGTAGGCGTAAGGGGTCAGAGTAATTTTAACCGCGAAATAATGTTCAACGCATTCTCTCTCGACTAGCTTTTTTACTATAAGCGCCCACTTACGTAATTTCTCCTTTTTTTAATATTCTTTAACTTCTTCTTTTGTAAATACATACATGCAAATTTGTCATCTTTTTAATTGCAAGGTAGTATGTTATTCGAAACTTCTGTTTATCTTTTTAACTTCCAGAGTCGTGGCTCATTCCCAGTTTTAGACACATATGAATTTCTTTTATTCTTTTAAGTTTATGTTGTTCGCTAATAAATTTGGACATAGGATGTGCTCTTTTTTATTTTTATTTATTTTTTTTTTTTGCAAGAAAAGGATATTGGCATATATGTAAACCCGATACCTACTAAAAAACGAAACCAAGACCAATACTGGAAAGCTTTTGTCATACTGTTCATCTACATCTACTAACAGTATTGGTTATGTATTATCAAATGGACAAATACTATGGCAATGCCAAAATTTTTCACCATTCTACTTCGGTGTAATTTTACATAGACAATGCCAGTTGTATAATATTCATAATGTAAATACATAAAACTGTGTAAATCTAAAAATAATTTGAAACTCATAAAGGTGGAAACGCATTTTGAAAACAAAGAAGCTTACTTCCTTCATACATACTTATTTATATAAAAGTAAATTAAAATTAGTTTATAAAATGAAGCGCATAAGTTTATCTTATTTATTTACCGAAAAAAAAGTAAATAAATATTTATAAAACGTTACCTTGATGAAAAAATGAGAAAAATTCTGATAAATTAGTTTTGGATTGATTACACCACCATTTATGTCCCAATCTGTCAATTAAAAAGGTTTAAAGCGATAAAATGTGTATATGCCTGTTAACAAGCTTACATAGGTTCATACACAGCGATAACACATATAAAATCGTTATGTTGAAAGCGTAATTAAGTAAGAATAACAGTTCACAAATTAATTTCAATTAAATCTGAACATGAAAGGATTTAACAACGTTTTACTTTATGAAGGTAATTTGCCGCTAAATATATTTTAATTAATGAGTTGTAATAAGAGACGGTTCAATTTGCAATAAATCAACATCATGGAAGCCCAAAACACAATAAAGAACGGTTGGAAAGGAGAAATTTAATTAATTTACTAGGCAGCCACCTTTCAAGTAAATATATTTCTGAAGCCAATTTTAGTGCTATTTGAAATTGAATTGTGGAAAGCAAGTAAATTGAATTTCGCCAGTAACCGAGAATCTAGTTCTCTACGACTTTCACAAAAGACAACAAGCTTTGGGGAAAATCATCTCTCAGGCGCTATATATTCTTTATTTTGGATATTATGAAAGAACTGCATCTAACTTTTCTTTAAAGCATCTTCTGGGTGTGGATATTATTACCATACGCTCTAATGATTATAGTCTTGGTTCTGTGATAATTTGATACTTTATGTCATACCTTGGGCCCTTGGGCTTACATAATACATTTTTATCTTAGAACAACGAAAAACTGAACAAGAAATGGAAACCTAATGAAACCAATTTAAAAGAAATAGAATCGGTGAAATTATGGAAGACAGGAGATGACGAGAATAGTTCCAAACTTGTTTGTAAGTGCGAAATGTTGCAACAGTAGAGTGACAATTGTTGTCTGTATGATTGGGTAGTTTTGATAATGATTGCTGTATTCTTTGCTACAACACAATACAGCAAGAGAAAGGAATGAATTCAAAGAAAAACCACAGGAAGGAAGGAACCTGAAGCTTTATATATACAGCAGCTTATAATTCAATACATTCCAGAAGAACATCAACCTAACTGAAGATTGAAATATTGAAAAAGTAAATGAATACCTTTCTAACTATGATATTCTTTGCGTTATTTTGATTGAAGATAATAAATTTGCTGGAGAAAATTTACAAAATTTACCGTTATATACAGGGTGTGCGAAAGTCGACGTCAAGCCGGAACCGGGTGATAGACCAAATCGTAACAGTTACCAGAAAAATATAAAAAAAAATCTAAGTCATGTGTTTTTCAAATTATAGACATTTCTTTTGTTTTCGAGAAAATGTACACCCTGTGATGGTTTATTAGCTCCTGTTGCTACAAATCTTTTCTTTTTTTCAATTTTATTTTTCTTATGTAATCCCGAATAGTGCTTATATAACCTGCTGCTTTAAATAATAAGCCAACAAAATGTCACATTTTGCCGAACCAAGAATAGAAAATTAATATTTCGTTGAACTTTAACTGACTGTACTGAAAAACAAAAATGTACTACGCCAGTCTGGCAAGTAACGTTAAAAGTTGACGCATTTAATAAGGATTCTAAAATGGTACAACACTTGCTACATTATTTCTTAGATTACGGAAAATTTTTTTTTTTTCTTCAAGAAACCCAGTTTCGACAAATTTCTTTTCACCTACTAAAATTGATTCTAGCGTACCCAAAGCGTGCCTTAGGAGCGTAACTTTAAGATTCTAGCTTGAGTGAGATGGAGAGTCATTCCATGAAGTGTAAGTGAGGCAGATAGTCACGCTTTCGAGTCAGAGATGCTAACTTTTTGTTAAATTTAGGGCAAATTTTCCTTAATTTTAAAATCAAACACCAATTATATGGATGCTAAGATTTATATTTACAAAAGATGTTCAAACCGCTTTCCTTCAGCTGCAATACAAGCTCGCCATCTTCTTAAAAAAGATCGGGTTATCAGACGGGCAATTCTTCCGTTGTTGACAAATTCAACTGCTTCCGTAATTCTTTGCCGAAGCTCAGCTAAATTTTCAATTGACTTCTTATAAACTTTCTCTTTTACTGCTCTCCAGTAAAAGAAATCTAATGGATTTAGATCAGGTGAACGGGCTGGCCACGAGATCGTACCAGACCGCCCTATCCATCTGTCCGGATTTCCTTCATTGAGATATTCTCTAACTGAAAGGGCATAGTGCGCTGTGCAGCCGTCTTGCTGATACCACATCTCTCTGTAAATACTTAGTGGCATGTCTTCCAGTAAATTAGGCAAATGGTTTTGCAGAAACTGTAAATAAACTTCAGCATTAAAGACCTCTGGCAACTCAAAAGGTCCTATGACTTTTCCGTTTAAAATTCCGGTTCACATGTTTATTTTAAAACGATATTGAGATCTATTTTGTCTCATTAAATTCGGATTCTCTACGTGCCACTCGTGTCGATTCATCCGACCACAAAATTTTCTCGAAGAATCGCGGATCTTCCCGTTGTCTTTGTAGCATCGTTTGGCAAAACGCAACCCGCGGTTGATAATCCCGAGGTAGCAGGGTTTGTACTCGCTGTACATGGTATGGGTGGAGCTCATGTTTTTGTAATATTCGGTGAGCTATACTTTTGGGCACCCCTGTGCATTCCTGGATTGCACGTACCGAACTACCTGGATTTTCTTCCACTGCCTGAAGTATTACGTCCTCGTAAGATAAGGAACTCTTCTTTCACCATGTACTTGGTTTGGAAGTCATCCCTCTGTGGAGAGTAGACGATGCACATTTGTAAAAACTCAATGATTTGACGAGCTTATGTCACTATCTTGCTCACTCACATTTCATGCAATGACTCTCCGTCTCACTCAAACTACACTCTAAAGGTTACGGTCTTACGACAAGCTTTGGGTACACTAGATTCATTTTTAGTAGATGAACATTTTTTTTCGAAACTGGGTTTGTTGAAGAAAAAAGTTTTTTTCCGTATTCTAAGAAATATTGTAGCAAGTGTTATACCATTTTAGAATCCTTATTAAATGCGTCAACTTTTAAAGTTACTTGCCAGGCTGGCGTAGTACAATTTTTTTCAGTACAGTCAGTTAAAATTCAACGAATTATTAATTTTATATTCTTGGTTCGTCAAAATGTAACATATTCTTCCAAGCTGGAGCAGTTGGCTTAGAACTTAAAGCAACAGGTTATATAAGCGCCATTCGGGATTACATAAGAAAAATAGAATTGAAAAAAATTAAGATTTGTAGCAAGAGGAGCTAATAAACCATCACAAGGTGTACATTTTCTCGAAAACAAAAGAAATGCCTATAATTTGAAAAATACATGACTTAGATTTTTTTTTATATTTTTCTTGTAACTGTTACGATTTGGTATATCACCCGGTTTCGACTTGACGTCGACTTACGGGACACCCTGTATATATTTTTTATGTTATTAAGCCAACCTCAGGGTTGCAAACCACAACTCGGCAGCAAGTAGATAAGGGAAGGATTAGGGGTTATGAGGAGAGTGATAGAATGCTGATGTTTGTCACCCTTTAACCTTCGTAGATTGTCAGGCGAAGGAAAGACAGAAGATGGCAGACTGTCTACATTAGCACAGTTCGGTATAAAAGAACATCACGGAAATTTGCTGTACAGCCGAAAGTGTTTTGTAGGGTGAGCGATAAAGGAGCATTGCGGCGATAGCCGAGCGAGTAGATACTACAAGTTTGTTCAGTTTCAAAGTGTAGAGTCCATTGTATCTGAAAAACTGAAAAAATATCACAAAGAAATAAAATCATGAAAAGTATTTAATGAAAAAACTTTTCTGATGAGTAGCAGCTGAATTTCAGCTAAAAATGATCATTCCAATAAGCTGTAAGAGAAAATGTAAACAATAGATTAGTTAGGTTAGATTTGATGAATTATTTTCTTGTTCTGGATTATCTAGGTTAGGTTAGATGAACTACTTACCTTGTTAGTTAAGACATAGGCTTAGGTTCATATTTATAAAACAACACAAACTTCACGTTCAATATACAATATAGGTACACATTTAGTAATTTTAAATAGATTTTAATACAACATATTTACCAACGTTGTTTTTATCACATAAATCACACCGCAACACGACGTGACATTTCTTTTACTATTTTCTTATGACAATTCTTCGTTAGATTCGTCCATTTTTGACGAATTTTAAGAAACCGATATATTTACCTACTTTGAAAAATGAAATAGACAATTTTACTCTCGAAAGGTCTAAAAGGGGAAATGTTTTAAATTAAAATATTTCCTACCGTAAAAACGGTAAAGATTCTAGAAGTAGTATTTGAAGTTCCTGAAACAAGTCATCATCTGGCACTACATATAGTTTTGTATTTTGATCCTGTAAAGTCACCATCTAATGCTTCTAGTAGCTATTGCTATAACTTTTAAAAACCTGACTTTAATAAAATGAATGGATGGCTATCCGCTTGCGACTGGACCAGTGTTCTGGGGGAACGTAACGTTTGTAAAGCTTTGAGCTCATTTATGACATTCTATTTCTTTGTTTTACTCACTGTGTACCACTTGTTAGTTCGAATCGTACTTCGTATTGTCAACCATGGATCAATGGATCTTTGAAACATCTTAAAAATTTAAGGAATAAAGCTAGAAGGAGGTTCTGTTACTCAAGGAGCGATGCTGATTACGTAACTTATTCTAATTTGCGCGCTCATTACATTTCGTACTTGGCTGATTCTTATAATGATTATGTACATAGAATGAGGTCGGTCTTGTGAACGAAACCTAAGCAATTTTGGAAGTTTGTGAGCTCTAAGCGCAACTGTGATGGATACCCTTCATCGTTTCGTCTAGGAAATATAAATAGTGTTGATCCCATGGAGACTGCCAATCTTTTTGGTGACTTCTTTAAAACTGCCTTCTGTGATAGCCACTGGATGTTAGTTATTACGATTTTACCCATTTAACGAAGCTTCCGATGACTTCTCTTCAACTTGATGTTCGATGACGTATCCGCTTTCAAGTACATTTCAAGCATAGCTGATAGTTTTTCTATTGGTCCGGATGACGTTTCTTCCACGCTCATAAGACATTGTGCTACGTCTATCGTTTCTGTTTTGTGTTATTCATTTAATTTATCTTTAACCTGTGGTGTTTTTCCTAAACTGTGGAAGGTTTCTTTTATAATTCCTTTGCACAAGAAGGGTAATAAGTGCGACATTTCTAACTACAGACTAATTTATGTTGTATTGGTAAGGTATTTGATGCCATGGTTTGCGATGTCTTGTATTTTCACTGCAAGCCTTTTCTGTGCTCTTTTCAGCATGGCTTTATGAAAGGCATATCTACTACGACTAATTTGTTAGAGTTTACTAATATCCGCATTTCTGCAATAGAAAGCGGAAAGCAAGTTGATTGCATTTACACGGATTTCAGTAAAGCTTTTGACCGAATCAATCATAAAATCTTGATTCATAATTTGGCTCTTCTGGGTTTTCCTTCTGTCTTTGTCAATTGGCTTCGTTCTTATTTATCGGATCGTACACAGCCAGTTATATTTCGCGAAGCCATTTCTGACGTAATAGATAATACTTCTGGTGTTCTTCAAGGCAGCCATCTTGGACCACTCCTTTTTATTATTTTAATTAATGATGTATCTCCTATTTTGACTAATTCAAGAATACTTTGCTATGTTGACGATGGAAAAATCTTCTGCGTTGATTCTAATGAAAATGAGTGTGGAATTCTAAATTTGGATTTAGACACCTTTTATAAATAGTGTGCTATTAAGTGACTTCCTTTCAACATCAACAAATGTACTGCTATATCCTTTCCTCGTAAAAGGAATTGAACTTCAGTTATACTTTAAATGGATGCTTATTAACTAGACTTAACAAAACCAAAGACTTGGGTGTCTCCCATAATACTTGGGTTTGTAAAGAGATTTTCAAAGGAGTTTAATGATCCATTTATAACGAAGGTTCCTTACTAAAAATTCGTTAGACCTACTTGAGAATGCCAGTCCGGTCTGGTCTCCTTTTTATGCTGAATATATAAATCGTATTTTGGGCTATGCAGCGGAGATTCATTCGTTTTGCCCTGCTTGGACTTCATTGGGATGACCCTGTTACTCTACCTCCATATGTTGACAGCCTCTTTCCATTGAATTCTCTTGAAAATAGGCAAAAAGCTTCCGGAGTTATTTTTTTCGTTTCCCACGAGCTCTTAAATGTTTTCAATATATCTATTCCTCTGCAATCCTTGAGGAACCACGACTTCTTTGCCGTTCCTCAGCATAGTACGAACTATGGGTTGCACGAGCCGATTTCATGATTGTCCCGTCCTTTTGACGACCAATTTGATTGCATTGACTTTCATCTTTCAAAAACGCAAATAAGAGATCAGCTTAGTTAAAGTTACTTTTCTTTGAGTACTTTTGTTATGAATGTTTTTTGTTCTTTTCTTTTGTAAACTTCGTAATCAGATCTTTGATAAAGTTCTAAGTAAACAAAAAAAAAAAAAGCACAGCTTTCGGAAAAGTTATTCTGTAAAAGGAAAGACTTGCAGCGCATGCGTTATGTACCATCGATACTTCAAAAAATATGTCCAACGTGACATTACCTGAACCGTCTGAGAAAATGCATAAAGAAGGAATATTTAAAAAAGCAGAGTAGATAAGCTATGCGAGTACCAGACCACTTTTTTGTGTCTCCAGGATTTCCCCACAGATGGCGCCACCGTCGCTAGGTGGTGTAAATCCATACTAAATGTGGGTTTGTGCCTTGGATGTACTGGTTTATGTCTTGGATGTTGGGGATACGAGACCAATTTGGGGGATACGAGACCACTTCAAGCACTCTCCAGCATAGGGAAATAGCATAGGATTTCGATTTTTTTTCTGAAGTTCGCTTATTTTTCATCTCTAGTCTTGGGGATACGAGACCATTTTGGGGATACGAGACCACTTTTAGCACTCTCCAGCATAGGGAAATAGCATAGGATTTCAATTTTGTTTCAGGAGTTCGCTTATTTTTCATCTCAGACTCGTAGCCTCCAAGTTTTTCATCTCGAATTTTGGGATACGAGATAACCTCACCCACAGATGGCGCCACCGTCGCTAGGTGGCTTGAGTGGGTTTGTGTATTGATGGCACTGGTTTATGCCTTGGATGCACCATTGGCTCTTGACTGTACTGGATCCACCATCGGCTTTTGACTGTACTGGATTATGTCTTGGATGCACCATTGGGTCTTGGATGCACCATTGTGAGGTTGCCTGAGCTGCATTTGCCGATACTAGCAGCATGCCTTAGTTTTGCTGTTTTCTTTAGAGTGGAAGTTTTAGATATCAGCATGACCTCGTGATGTAGCCTTGATTCTGCTGTTTTCTTGCTTGAAGATTTCTTAGCTGGAGAAGTTGTAGATATCTGCATGACGTCACATAAAATGTTGCGCATAAATTTATTAACCGAGAAGATGTAGATATCAGCATGAGGTCATCTCGGTTTTGCTGTTTTCTTACTTGAAGATTTCTTAGCAAGGACATTGTAGATATCAGGATGACGTCGCATTGATTTTGCTGGTTGGTACTAGCAGCATGCCTTGGTTTTGCTGTTTTCTTTAGAGTGGAAGTTTTAGATATCAGCATGACCTCGTGATGTAGCCTTGGTTTTGCTGTTTTCTTACTTGAAGATTTCTTAGCTGGAGAAGTTGTAGATATCTTCGTGACGTCACCTCGGTTTTGCTGTTTTCTTACTTGAAGATTTCTTAAGGAAGGAAACTGTAGAAATCAGCATGACATCACCTCGATTTTTTTTGCTGTTTTGAAATCGACTCGGTTTTTTTTTTGTTTTCTGATATCACCTTGGTTTTGTGGAGCGGAAGTTGTAGATAAGTACCTAGATTTGTTGATGTTTTCTAGAGAAATATATGCAGAATGATGAAATAAAACAATATAATGACACTATTTATTTTTTATTTATTTCTATTACTATTATTTATTTATTATAATAATTATTATTATTACTTATTATTAATTTAATATAATATTAATATAATTTACATAATATTTTTTTTTTAATTTTTTTTTTTTTAATTTTTTTTTTTTTTTTTTTTTTTTATTATATACTATTATTTATTAATTATTATAATTATTATTATTACTCCTGAATGAAGTTTGCAAATTTTTTGACCACACACATATTTTTTTTTAGCTTCGCCAATTTCTCTTCAATTTGACGAAGCTCATTTTTTTTTCTGCTCTTGCAGCCCGCAGCCTAACCTTTTCAGCCTTCATGGTCCTTGTTATTGCAGCAAATGTTAGCGATAGGTCATTATAGAAACCTTCGCTTCTGTAAAGCGACCCTCGCAACATATTCATCCCATGAAGCACCTAGGAGTTATAGAAAATTATTATATATTTATAAATTATAATAAAACAATTACTCACAGCTTCGCGACGCTGCTGACTCCGCTGCTGCTGGCTCTGCTGCTGCCGCTGACTCTGCTGCTGCTGTTGTTGTTGTTGCTGTTGCTGTATTTGGAGAAAAAAATTAATTATTAAAAAAATATTATAATAAATTTCAGAGCAACTTACTTCTGACATTGTGGCTCTTCAGAAATCGATTCAGAATGAGCTAAACTCTTTAGATAATTTGAACTTCTTCTATGCATATCTTGATAAAAAAAATAATGCGTTTGCAAATATTTCATTTTTATAAAGCATCAATATGTAATTTAATATCATCACACTTCTTGTAAACAAATTCATATAGTTTGCAGCTGCAATACAAATGATACGAACTCTTATATAAACACTAGATATTATCATAATCAAATTCAGAACAACAGACCAATCCTCTAATCTTTTTTTCACGTAATTTGCAGCCGCAATACAAATGATTCGAACTCTTATATAAACACTAGATATTATCATAATCAAATTTGGAACAACAGACCAATCTTTTTTCACGTAATTTTGTGCGTTTGCAAAATCTTGCAAATATTTCATTTTTATAAAGCATCAATATGTAATTTAATATCATCACACTTCTTGTAAACAAATTCATATAGTTTGCAGCTGCAATACAAATGATTCGAACTCTTATATATACACTGGATATTATCATAATCAAATTCAGAACAACAGACCAATCCTCTAATCTTTTTTTCACGTAATTTTGCTATCAGCTCGAGTATAGTTTTGCAGCTGCAATACAAATGATTCGAACTCTTATATAAACACTAGATATTATCATAATCAAATTCGGAACAACAGACCAATCTTTTTTCACGTAATTTTGTGCGTTTGCAAAATCTTGCAAATACTTTATTTTTATAAAGCATCAATATGTAATTTAATATCATCACACTTCTTGTAAACAAATTCATATAGTTTGCAGCTGCAATACAAATGATTCGAACTCTTATATAAACACTGGATATTATCATAATCAAATTCAGAACAACAGACCAATCCTCTAATCTTTTTTTCACGTAATTTTGCTATCAGCTCGAGTAGAATAAAGTAAACAAATTTAGGTAATATCGACACTTGATTATTTCAATAAAATCTTTCTACATTCCAACAATCTTTCTATATGTAATTTCATCATCTTATGAGAATAAAGTAAACCAATTTAGGTAATATCAACACTTGATTTTCAGCTCCTCAATTTATAGTCATGATTCCAAAACAAGTTTAATCCTGCTTAAAGCAAATTTGCAATATCAGCACATTAAGCTGAACGATTAATGTAATTTGATACTGCAAACAGCTCAATTCCAAGAATTTTACTGATTGAAACGTTTCATTAGAATTCGTAAGCAAAATTTCACATCCTGTTGTAAACAAATTTAAGCAATATCAGCACATTTATTCTTTTCATGTAATTTGATACCACACTTCCTGTAGGCAGCCAAAAATTTTATTGTTCCAAGAATTTTACCAATCGAAACGTTTCATTGGAATGTAAACAAATTTTCACATTTTCTTGTATGTAAACAATCTCATTTGCAAATTCGACCAGCAGAATAAAGTAATCAAATTAATTTGAATGATTTTTTATCGTGTAATTCGATATCATCTCAGCCTATAAGCAAATTCGTTGGAATTCATCCTGTGCAATGTTTATTGTAGCAGCAGGATCATTCATGTTTACAAACTGTTGCTATAAAAGCGCAAGCAAACTCTTGGGGAGCACCAGTCAATCTAAGTGATTCAAAGTGTTAGTACCAAATAAGAAAAAAATTAAAAATGTTTATCACAGTAATAAATGAAAGTTTTTCATTAATTAAGAAATTGCGAGAAGATGTGTTGAAGTGTTTAAGTGATGCAAATTTTGTGAATAAAAACAATATTATTAAAGAGTGCAACAGAAACATTCGTAAATATCAAGCAGTATTTCGAAAGTGTAATAAGAATGCTAGAAAACGACATTTGGACAGCTGTATTGACCAAATTAAATCTTTGAAAGTGCTAATCAAAGCTCCCCATCGAGGTGGAGGAATTAATCAACGATTAATAAGAAGTGATTTTGTTAAGTGGGAAGAAATAAAAACAGCATTCGTAGGTAGAATTAGGGCAGGTGTTATCGTGAATATAAGCCACCTAGATCCTAAGCTGTTTATGCAAGATGCTTCCAAATTACTTGCTCGCCGCATTAAGAATACATTAAAACAACAATATCATATTAAAGTTGCTACAACGTTCTGCGGCGAATTTATTAAACAAAATGCTGACAATGAAATTATAAAAGACATTAAATATTTCCAAGCGAGAACTGCTCCAATCAGTGCAGATGATAATTTAGAGGAGTGGTTTAAATCAAACATTTTGGATCCAATAAACACTCAGCTCGAAGAATTCCAGGAAAAAGACAGTGGCTGGGCACGGCACTCTATAATACATCTAGCAGTACACATCAACAAGTTTGAACAGCTCCGAGGATCTTCGTATATACCTCTACCAAAGGAGATTGCTTTAAAGCAAGCTTGCCTTAATGTAAAGAATAATGATGAAGCATATCCTGTAAATGTTCACTCCGATAGGACCACATCATATCCACATTATTCTACTGTGCTAAATTTAACTGGAATAATATTTCCCATGACACTTAAGCAAATAACGCAATTTGAAGGCCAGAACGATTTATCAATAAACGTGTTCACCCTAGAGAAAGAGCGTTTCTTCACCACAGTTCCAGTTAGACTTACAAAACACAGGATGGAGCGACATGTAAATCTCTTAATGCTGCAAGATGACTATGACCAGGATGATGATAATGAAGATCATATGGATGATGATGATGATGATGATGATGATGCCAGCAGATATCATTTCTGCTGGATTAAGGATCTTTCACGACTTGTATCGGGACAAACTTCGAAACATAAGTCTAGAGTGTACATATGCGACAGAAGTTTGCTCTACTTTTACTCTGAAGAAAAATTAGCATCACACACTCCCGAATGCGAGAAGCAAAACGATTGCAGAATTATGTTTCCCTCAGAGGAAAAGAAATGGTTGGAATATAAGAATTATAACCATAAGAATCTAGTCCCGTTTTGTGTGTATGCTGATCTTGAATCAATATTGAAGCCGATTCAGGGAAACGATCAAAATACACAGTGAATCCAGGAACATGAAGTTCATAGCATAGGATTATATTTCCACTGCAAACATGATGCTAAGCTCTCATATTACAGAGCATATCGAGGCAAGGACTGTCAACAATGGTTTGCTATAGAATTGCAAAAAATTGCCTCCATAGCTGTACAGGAAAAGCTGAACATCAGGCCAATGCAACCCTTGACTAAAGAGGAACGACGTTCACATATGGAAAATACTTGCTGTCATATATGCGAAAAATCGTTTGCAGCCGATGAGGAACGAGTCCGGGACCATTGCCACTTAACAGGTAAATACTGAGAAGCATAATTCAATTCATTTCTTTTCATAAATTCTTTTAACAGGAAAATACCGAGGACCAGCGCACAATGCATGCAATCTGATGTATCAAGATTGCTCCATAGTTCCAGTAATTTTTCACAATTTATCTGGATATGATGCCCACTTCATAATTAAGGATATAGCTACATCTTTCCCAGGAAAAGTTGATCTCTTGCCAATAAACAAGGAAAGATATATCTCGTTCACCAAGCACATGGACGGCAGCTACATAAAATTCAGATTCATCGATTCCTTCCGTTATATGGCTGAATCTTTAGATAAGCTTTCATCATTGCTGCCGATGGATAAATTAAACACTACAAGATCGGTATGGCAGGGATTGGATGACGACACTATCAAACTTCTTACACGCAAGGGTGTCTTCCCATATGATTTTATTGATGACTGGGATAAATTGGATTTCCGGACCTTGCCAACACAGGAAGCGTTCTACAATAAACTGACTGACAGTGCTATATCTCCTGAGGACTACAATCATGCTGAAGAGGTCTGGCAAAAATTTGAAATACAAACACTTGGTGAATATTCAGATCTATACCTTAAGACTGATGTTCTCCTATTGGTCGATGTGTTTGAGAACTTTCGAGAAGTGTGCATGAAGACGTACAATTTGGATCCAGCACATTATTACACCATGCCAGGCCTAACATGGGATGCTATGCTGAAATACACTAATGTGAAATTAGAGCTGATAACTAACGTAGATATACTGCTATTCATAGAGAGAGGTATTCGAGGTGGTATAAGTCAATGTTCGAACAAATATAGTAAAGCCAATAATAAATATATGGATGATTTTAAGCCTGAGGAGAAAGAGAAATACCTGATGTATTATGATGTGAATAACCTTTATGGGTGGGCCATGTCACAGCATTTACCAACCGGAGGATTCAAATGGGTTGATGTTCCCAATATTGTCGTTTCCGAAATTCCTGATGATTCTCCAACTGGATACATATTCGAAGTCGACTTGGATTATCCTCAATATCTACATGATAAGCATAAGGACTTACCGTTTTGCTCTGAGCATGCAGCACCACCTGGAGCAAAATTAGAAAAGCTTTTGACAACATTACATCCAAAAACTAAATATGTTATACACTACCGAAACTTGAAGCAATGCTTATCACATGGACTTATCCTGAAAAAAGTGCACCGGGTACTTCAATTCGAGCAATCAGCTTGGCTTAAACCATATATTGACTTAAATACCACCAAACGGATGCAGGCTACAAGCGATCATGAGAAGGACAGCTATAAGAAGATGAATAATGCAGCTTTTGGTAAGACCATGGAAAATGTACGCAAGTATAGTGATATCAAGCTTTGCATGAAGTGGGAAGGTCGCTATGGTGCAAAAGCTCGGATTGCGGCACCCAACTTCCACAGTGCAACGATATTTGATGAAAATTTAGTTGCTGTGGAATTAAGGCGACTCAAAATATTATTCAATAAGCCGCTGTATATAGGAATGGCAGTTATGGAAATTTCAAAAATATGCCTGTACGATTTTCACTACAATTTTATGCAGCGTGAGTGTAAATAATAAATGTTTTATAATTTTAGTTTTATTTATTAAAGTAATTTGCATTATAGCTACATGTTTAAAGTATTATAATTATAACTATAAGTTTATATTAAATTGTTAATTGTTTCTTCAACATATTATAAAACATCTTTGTTATTAATCCAAGAATTGTGTTTTGATGAAACTTGAGTTCCTTGCTAACCGGCTGGCCCCTGAGCTCTTGTTGGTTCACGTTCACCTGCTTTCCCAAGATATCCCAGCTTAGAGAAACGTCCAAACTTGTCAACGCTCATCTGTAGATTGTGTAGAAGTATGGCAATGGAGTAGTATTTAAACTATAATATCTGCTTCTCGCAACTCCTCCAGGATAGATATAATTTCATTGTTGTGACTGGTGTTTCCAGCCTGCTTTGATGCCATTAGAAGGCGCAGTCTATCCACTAATTCATCATCCCAGTAAATGTGATCAATGTTTTCTTTAGGCACACGCATTAGTCCCATGCCTTTATGCTGTATAAGTTTACTGATTATAGCTTTATACTTAGCCGCTCTAGTACCCTTTATTTGTCCATCTGCAGCATAGTCACGTTTATATGCATTGGTATCTCTCAAAATAGATCCATAATTAGTTAAATCCTCTTTAGTATATAGACTTTTTACAGGATCTTTCATAAATAGCAGCTCACATAACCCCAAAGTTGTTTTATAGCTCTTCCCCTTGATAACAATATTTCCTATATCATCAACATCAAAC
The DNA here is from genome assembly GCA_963924295.1 of Dioctria rufipes. NCBI lineage: Eukaryota > Metazoa > Arthropoda > Insecta > Diptera > Asilidae > Dioctria > Dioctria rufipes. The sequence goes on from OZ002740.1 coordinate 56,832,834, forward strand.
GTTGAATTACCGATTCTCCACGCGTTGTTATCATAGTAAACTCCATAGGTTGGATCAATTTTAGGGCTATTATCAGTGGATAGCTTTAAATAGTTTGAAACTATGTATCCAGACGTATCGGGGGAGGTGACAGGAGACCTTTCTGTCAATGTTCTTGAATGTTCAGGTGTTGCGAATTCTTCCTCAGATGTTAAGGAATAATCTCCATAATTTATGGGTGTGCTGCTAGCCTATATTTTAAGATATTTTCGTTTTGGAGGGGTAAAAGGTTCCACAATTTCGTTGTCTTCTTCTTCGTCTGCTTCTTCTTCTTCTCCTTGTTTTTCTTCTTTTACATCTCTTGTCTCAAATTTGACTATATCCGACGGCTCGTATTTAACTGTTCTAACAAACTCTTTTAAGGGTTTAGTGATTGGCTTAAAGGTTTCTTCAAGTCGAGCTTCTGCTTCAATTTTTCCCATCCTTAGGGCTTTTAATTTCCTTCGCACTGCATTCCTAGTCTTGATAATTTCTTTTAATAGATTTTCATTCATCTTCGTTATTAACTCAATAACAGCTTTCCAAACAGCTCTGATAACAGCTTAACAGCTTTCCAAACAGCTCTGATAACAGCTTAACAGCTTTCCAAACAGCTCTGATAACAGCTTAACAGCTTTTCAAACAGCTCTGATAACAGCTTAACAGCTTTTAAAACAGCTCTGATAACAGCTTAACAGCTTTTAAACAGCTCTGATAACAGGTTAACAGCTTTTCAAACAGCTCTGATAACAGCTTAACAGCTTTCCAAACAGCTCTGATAACAGCTTAACAGCTCTGATAATAGCTTCATAGCTTTTCAAACAGCTCTGATAACAGCTTAACGGCTTTTCATACAGGTCTGATAATAGGTGAACAGCTTTAATCTACTCAGCAGGTCCACACGATTCGGTGTGCTTACTGTCTGAGTTACAGCTTCGACTTATGAAGATTTCGCATGTATCATCCTTTTATAGTACAATGAAGGTATCAAATCCTTTACGGTAGCGGGCATTGGATGGGAAACATATTACTTACCATTAAGTGTCTGTAGTACCCACTAATGCCACTAGGGAACCTTACTCAAGAAATGGCATTATGTAGTACCGGCTAATGCCGCTAGGGAACCTTACTCAAGAAATGGTGTTTGTACTCGATAGAGCAATACACGCACCCCCTAAACCCAATAATAACAATAACAATTTTCTAAGAAAACACAAACCAAGGTGATGTCATGTTGTGAAATTCGAATGATGCTGATATCTACAACTTCCGCGCTAATAAAACTTATTTAGGTGCAGCACCTGTAAATAGCAAGAACCAAGATGACGTCATACGTGATATCTACAACTTTCTCGCTAATAAAAGAAAACAGCAAAACCAAGGCATATTGGTAGTACCGACTAATGCCACTAGGGAACTTTACTCCAGAAATGGCGTTTGCACGCGAATAAAAATTATGGAATATGCTAAATTTTATCAGGGCATTAAATGCCTATAGTACTCACTAATGCCACTAGGGACAGCAAAACCGAGGTGACCTCATGCAGATGTCTACAACTTCTCCAGCTAAGAAATCTTCAAGCAAGAAAACAGCAGAACCACGGCTACATCACGAGGTCATGTTGATATCTAAAACTTCCACTCTAAAGAAAACAGCAAAACCAAGGCATGCTGCTAGTACCAACCAGCAAAATCAATGCGACGTCATCCTGATATCTACAATTTCCTTGCTAAGAAATCTTCAAGTAAGAAAACAGCAAAACCGAGATGACCTCATGCTGATATCTACATCTTCTCGGTTAAGAAATTTATGCGCAACATTTTATGTGACGTCATGGAGATATCTAGAACTTCTCCAGCTAAGAAATCTTCAAGCAAGAAAACAGCAGAACCACGGCTACATCACGAGGTCATGCTGATATCTAAAACTTCCACTCTAAAGAAAACAGCAAAACCAAGGCATGCTGCTAGTACCAACCAGCAAAATCAATGCGACGTCATCCTGATATCTACAATTTCCTTGCTAAGAGATCTTCAAGTAAGAAAACAGCAAAACCGAGATGACCTCATGCTGATATCTACATCTTCTCGGTTAAGAAATTTATGCGCAACATTTTATGTGACGTCATGCAGATATCTACAACTTCTCCAGCTAAGAAATCTTCAAGCAAGAAAACAGCAGAACCACGGCTACATCACGAGGTCATGCTGATATCTAAAACTTCCACTCTAAAGAAAACAGCAAAACCAAGGCATGCTGCTAGTACCAACCAGCAAAATCAATGCGACGTCATCCTGATATCTACAATTTCCTTGCTAAGAAATCTTCAAGTAAGAAAACAGCAAAACCGAGATGACCTCATGCTGATATCTACATCTTCTCGGTTAAGAAATTTATGCGCAACATTTTATGTGACGTCATGCAGATATCTACAACTTCTCCAGCTAAGAAATCTTCAAGCAAGAAAACAGCAGAATCAAGGCTACATCACGAGGTCATGCTGATATCTAAAACTTCCACTCTAAAGAAAACACCAAAACCAAGGCATGCTGCTAGTACCAACCAGCAAAATCAATGCGACGTCATCCTGATATCTACAATTTCCTTGCTAAGAAATCTTCAAGTAAGAAAACAGCAAAACCGAGATGACCTCATGCTGATATCTACATCTTCTCGGTTAAGAAATTTATGCGCAACTTTTTATGTGACGTCATGCAGATATCTACAACTTCTCCAGCTAAGAAATCTTCAAGCAAGAAAACATCAGAATCAATGCTACATCACGAGGTCATGCTGATATCTAAAACTTCCACTCTAAAGAAAACAGCAAAACTAAGGCATGCTGCTAATATCGGCAAATGCAGCTCAGGCAACCTCACAATGGTGCATCCAAGACCCAATGGTGCATCCAAGACATAATCCAGTACAGTCAAAAGCCGATGGTGGATCCAGTACAGTCAAGAGCCAATGGTGCATCCAAGGCATAAACCAGTGCCATCAATAAACAAACCCACTCAAGCCACCTAGCGACGGTGGCGCCATCTGTGGGTGAGGTTATCTCGTATCCCAAAATTCGAGATGAAAAACTTGGAGGCTACGAGTCTGAGATGAAAAATAAGCGAACTCCTGAAACAAAATTGAAATCCTATGCTATTTCCCTATGCTGGAGAGTGCTAAAAGTGGTCTCGTATCCCCAAAAATGGTCTCGTATCCCCAAGACTCGAGATGAAAAATAAGCGAACTTCAGAAACAAAATCGAAATCCTATGCTATTTCCCTATGCTGGAGAGTGCTTAAAGTGGTCTCGTACCCCCCAAATTGGTCTCGTATCCCCAACATCCAAGACATAAACCAGTACATCCAAGGCATAAACCCACATTTAGTATGGATTTACACCACCTAGCGACGGTGGCGCCATCTGTGGGGAAATCCTGGAGGCACAAAAAGTGGTCTGGTACCCGCATAGCTTATCTACTAAGCAGCTAATGGTAATGTTGCGATAAGCATTCTTTATGCAACTTAAGGTTTGTTCAGTTAAGAAAAGACAAGAGTCTTGTTTATTGAATTCTTGCCTTGGTTGTGACCGTATATTTGTATAATTTTTTACTCGGTAATAAAAGTTGGTTTTAATAGTATAAAATAAAATTGCCTTTTCTTTTTATCCTTTTTATAAATTACTACGCAATCTTGGAAAAGTAATACTATTTATAGAAATTCGAAATCATTGTTTAAAGATATCGAAATGAACATTAATTCAATTTTTCATCAATTTGTTTTTATGTCTTGAAAAACAAGACATTCATGAAGTGGTGCCAAGTGTGGTAGATAATTTTACTAAAAATTAACTATAACGAACTTAAGATCAAATTAGAACATTTTTCATTATGTATCGAAATCGTGAAATAAAATATTCTTTTTGAAGATAAGTAGAGAATAGGAACGGTTTTTATTTAAAAGTTATAACCCCTTATGTTAGAAGACTTATGGTTCAGTGGATGCGGCGAGAGACTGAAACGGAGAATCGTAAGTTTAATCCTACTCGTAGCACGTTATATTTTAGAAGTATTCAAATTTTTTTTTTTTTTTTTTGTTATCCTTAGACATATACTATCAAACAAAATTATTGCCACATCCCCAATGAACATGATGACCCTCGTTTGGACAATACCTAATGACCAGCCCCAGCCCAGATATGGGAATTATATTCAATTCTAGGTCTGATGTAGACCTAGATTTGACGGAATGAAATATTTCTTACACTTTTTCAGAAATCCAAAACAATTCGATGCTTCTTACCAACAGAGAATATGTGGATTGTCAAGCTTAACTTACTGGAAATATTACTGTCAAGAATGCTAACTGACTGGGAATTGAAAGTGTTTTAGTGATGTCTTGTTTTAAAGAGATGAGGCAGCTGTGGATCTTAGAGGCATTACATTCGACGCCACTCGATTTTCCCCAAGCGTGGATATTGTCAAGATCGCTATTCAATTATTTACTCATGCAATCTTGTTTAACACATACGGTATTCGCTCTGGATTCTGCAAAATTGAGTAAGCAAAATAAAAGGCTGGATGTCAGATTCTATCAAAGGACTTTGAAACATACAGAGTAACGATTTTGGACTCACCAAAATTATAAAGACTACGGTTTCAATGTTCCATAAGAAAATTTAGGAAGTCTTCAGATGAGCCACCAACTCGGAAGCCATATAGGCGATCGTTGATGAGTTGATTAATTTCTAGATACTTCATTAATTTGGAGTTAATGGTAGATTCGAAAGCCCTTGAAAGAATCGAAGTGATTGCAATTGGTCGGTAATTTGAAGGACTTGCTGCCTCTCTATTCTTGGGAACAGAGTGAGCATGGGGTGGTTTCCAAACTGTTGAAAAGTTTTCTTGCGCAGAGGTTTAGAAATCATCAAGACTTGCGGCTTTGAAGACGTTGATCCCTTTAAGGACCTTGAACACATCTCTTGTGCGGATGTATATTAGTTCTTGCACACATCCACACGGGAGGTGCAAAACTCGTGTCCGAAAAATGAATTGAAGATAAGAATTTGAAGCGAATCTAGCAGCGAAAATCTTAACTAAATCGAGGGAGTCAACAGTCACTTCACCATTGTTAAGTAATGAAGCTATAGAGAAACTGGTGAAGTGAATTCTAATGGTTTTGATGAGAGATTAGAAACCCTGGCTGCATTTACGGCTTTTTTTCTAATACACTGGTCCAGCAGAGATTATCCTCTTTGCATAATGGACTTACAGGTGTTGGGTGCAGTCATGTAGACTTGTTTCAGGCATGACTATGAATGAAATGGATAGGTGCGAAAAGTAGGCACCTTAATTCTTACAGTTTGGTCGCAGTTATCGTTTTGCCATCTTGCTTTTGTTGAGATCCCCTGTATTGATATGGAATGTATTCAAGGATGTTAAGACTTGCAGCATATTACTAAGTTATAATGACCATTCGTGAAAATCCTACGAAGTAAAACAGACTGATTTGGACATTCCCAATTAGCATTTTTATAAATGCGTAAAAGAATTTTGATTTTAATTAGGCATAACTGATGTAAAAAAATATTTAGGTAGATTAAATTGTTTTATATTTATTGTGTTTCAGCTGATGACGTGGGTCTAGTTAAGTTTTATACATTATAGTTGGAAAAGGTAACGACGTAGATATGTAGCTATAGTGAGATGCATTCTATTTGTGGTTGGTGACACAATATCAATAGAAACTCATTGACGCAGAAAAATGTTACTCCTTTGCTATAAATATCACGTAAATGCTTTGCTATAGTCGTTTTTTAGTGTGCATATCGTCACCTCAGTACTTATATGTCCTATAGACCAAAAAATTCATTTTGTAGAAATTGATTCTTAAAGTTTACCTTGTGACTTCTATTTACGTTATACTTCATTCAAGAAGGCCACTAGAAAGTATGTCTACTTGTAAATGAAATCCTGCATATCTTTAAGAAAAATAAGTTAGTCTTACATTTAAAATTCAATAAATTATCAAAAACGTTACGACTGGATATAGAACGCAGTTAGTACAACGACTTCCTATATTTATGTGCAAAATATTTGGGATATAGAACAAAATGTCTGGATATAGACCATTTAAGACCTGATCGTTTTTAAGTTTTTACCAGTGTAAATATCTTATAGTGTGGCAGAAAAGTGAAAGTTTGTGGTAGTCAGAAACAATTTTTTTTTTTAATAAGTTTGTAGGTTGTTATACAAGAGAAACAATACTGATTTATTCGATTACAGTTTTACATAAAAAACAAACATTTTCATTTATTGCAAACAAATAATTTAAAAAACAAAAATTAATTTATTTCATTTAATGTCTTGTAAAATGTTTGGTCCACTACCGGGGCTATACGGCAACATTGATATTGTAACAAAAGAGCTTACATGGTTATTTTCGCTATCCATTGAGATTGAAATAACAAATCCCCTCCCGGGCATTTCTCGCAAGTGCTAAGATGACTTTTGCTTTTCTCTAAACAACGTTCGAGATCTTGATCTAGAGGATCAGATTATACAAGAGAAGAGATGTATGCTCCAAGTTGTTACCAAGCCGAATGTCTAAAAGTTTCAAACCCTCCAAGTGCTAGCAAGGCACCCCCATAATCTCAACATGGTATGAAACTGTCTTAAACCCACAGCAAAATCGGTAGTCGAAACAACAAGAGATGTTTTACTTCCATAATGGCGAAGCAACTATCCTGAACGAATACTATTCGACACTAAGTCCTCCCTGTAATAAAACACTACTGAAAGAAAATAACATAAGCGTACAAATTTATTTGTTCGAGCACCCCACACTTGACACCAAGGAGGTTACATAGTAGGTATAGCACAAATTCCAATCGGTTCTACGCAGTGTACTGTTACTTATTCATCTGTTAATCTGCATCTCCAACTTTATTTTGAGCGCTTTAAGCTCGCTATTATTTGACATCATAATCTAACTATACTACTAGTGTCATATTCCATCGCAATGAGTTCGTTCATTGCCCCTTCGTTAGTTCGCTAAATAACTTTGCACCATACCAATTATGCCAACTATCTAATACTTACTCGACGTGCCTAGCGTTGTTACGTAGCTTGAGCTGGGATTCTTCAATAAATGATTTTCCTATTCTGTTCTATTCTATGTAAAAAAGAAAAGGAAAAGAAATCGAGAACATGAAGTTATATTATGTAACAGAACACAACAAGTACAGGAAATGAACTAGTGGAATCCGATTGTGAATCGAAACACTCCGGCAATTCAAATCCGAAGCACCTACTACAAATTTTCTCGAAATCTGTACTAGGCTTAAAAGTAAATGCCACCAGATAAACAAAATGAGCCATCGTGTAAAGTCAGGTAAGCCAACTGGAGAAGGCGAAAAACTTTAACAGGTGTTAGCACCTTTAGCCTGGTATAAGGTTCGAGCAAGGTCAAATTTAGCGCGTCCCCAAATTGTTCACATTAAAATGCTGGCAAAAAATTTTGACGTATGTTAACTTCGAGAAAAAACAAAGTGACAGATGTTTAAAAATATTATCGCTGAAGAACTTCAAATAGTACCAAGTTTAGGTAAACGTTTTTACAATTTACAATTAAAAATGGACTCAATTAATCAGAAAATTGTTAGAAAAAATTTCAATTCTTCAATAAATGCAAAAAAGGACACAGTCTGAAAATTGTCAAAGAAACAAGAAATGTCATAATGTTACGAGCATTGTAAAGCTCCGTGCATTAAAATGTCCAGTAAAATAAGTGGGAACATACAAAGCGCCATCTGTCTTAAAATTAAGCAATATTCTCTTTTTACCAGTGTACTCCGTACTGCACTAGTAAAATCATCAGTAAATTTCTTTTTCTTTGCTTACGATTTTACCAACGCTAAAATTGGTATCTAGTTGTCATACTTTACTCAAACCCGATACTAGACTTCTAGCTCGAACGTAAAGCAATGGGTCGGCGTACATGCTGCCTTGTTGCGAATGAGCGTCACCAAACAAATGACATAGCATTGAAGCATACGGCAGCGTGTACGCCTGGCCAATGCGAGATGCGTAGCAACTTTTACAGATGAACCCTTTTTGACGCATCGTCAAATCCCAACCCGAAAAATCGATCAACGAGATGCTCGTCATAATTTGTTAAACTGAGCTCCTCTGTCATATCACAAAAGTCCCAACTCAGAAGTAGAATAAATAAGGTGCCTGCAATAAAAGTTCAAAACGAAATGTTTTAACGAGTAGGAAACGAGAAATACATGAAATGAATAAATGTTGTTGACAAGAAATAAATAATCAATAATACAAGTTTGACAGATGTAGCTAGAAGTAAATAGTAACTGAATTAACCAATGTTAATCTAAATGTAAATCATAAATATAAAATAGTTTGACAGATGCTAGAAGTAAATAATAACTGAATTAAACCAATGTTAATCTAAGTGTAAATCAAAAATGTTGACAGATGCTAGAAGTAAATAGTAACTGAATTAACCAATGTTAATCAAAATGTACATAATAAATTAAAATCAATTTGACTCAGTGTTAAACTAAAGAATAGATGGCGCAAATCGGCTAAAGAAAAGTTAGTTTTGTAAAAGAACGCGGTAGAAAGCGGGATAGAGTAGGGAAGTCAGGCCCGCGAAAAAGTGTAAGCGGCCAGATTAAGTCTGATTGTGCTTGCGCTAACAAGTTGCTCGGTAGAGAATTTTGAATAATAAAAGTAATTTATGTAAGACTAAATGTGCACAAAACAAAAAAAAAACACAAACAAAACGAAATAAATTGATTAAAAAGAACAGTCTCACGAACCACAGTTTTTCTTTGCATTGGAGCTAGCCATCAGATCAGTCTCACCATCAGGTGCGCTTGGACTATTCGCAGCGCCCCAAGGAAGCCCGGGTTTTGCCCCACTGGCTCCCACCTCAGAAGCCCCGATTGAGACAAGTATCGGTGATTGTGAAAGTCATATATGCACGCGGCATTTCCTCAAGACTCCAGTTCAATCAGGGAGCTTTAAAAGGTAAAGTTTTTAGCAGAATTTCTAATTTGCTAGAGCGCAGCCCAAACACGCTGAGGCACAAAATCGCGCCGCTAACGGGTTCCAAGGAAGACCAGTCTGTGACGTCATACACGAGGGAACTAACCTCACTTTCGAAGCGCGTCCTATCCAAATATCTGTCCACTGTAGCAGAGCACAATTCTAACCGCAAAACTGACAGGCTCACGAATGCAGAGGTGCTCGCTACCGAAGTATCCCTAATTGTGGCATTGTCAAATCACACCCTGGTGACCGCTCGGCCAGATGCAGTTACAATAAAAATAGCAGGTCCTGTTACAATATATTCTCCCGTTTTTTCTCTGCAGCCTCTGCATTTTTTATAAAATAACGTATTCAAATCTGAGCTTCAATATTTGATTTGTTTGACCTTTTGGTAAGGCACCATCAGAAAATTAAAGCAGGCAGCGCTGTAATTAAAAAAGTTTCCTGGTTCTGAAAAGCTTCAGTTTTATATTTTTATAATTCATATTTTTTTTTTTCAATATTATTAATAAGGAAACAGAACTATAACTATTCAAATTTTTGAAGTGCTTTTCAATCCCGCTATGAGCACAATCCAATTGCTGAATTTAGGCATGACCAGTTTCCGAATATTTTTGTGTTATAGTACTTTTGATTTACGGATTATTATTCAAAAATTGCAGTTGTGCCAAATATATCAAACTGTTCTTGTTTTGTGGGACACAAGAGTTTGACCACAATACAAGTTTAGTTATATCTGGAATATCTTCCAATACTCTCTCCAAAATGTGAACCAAGGCACTAGCAATGTCGTTTTCTGATATCCACTTTGTAATTCGTGCCAAATACTACAGTACGTCAATTTATTCAAACTGAAATGTGCTGTTAATTTGTATAGAGCAAATATATTTTGTAAATCATATGATATGATAGCTGTTACATTTAGTCCCATTGATCTTAACTTGAGATCCTTTTCTCTTTCATGTTTGGCAGCAGCATTGCTTTGTTTACGTTTATCGAACACCAAATGTTCAGTATTTGTTGGCGAAGATAAGTTCTTAAATTTTGCGCATATGTCACGTATATGTTCTTTCGGCTAAAGAAGGACAAGTTTTAGTGTGTGCTAAATATCTCTTAGTAAATGTAATGTCCAAAACGCATCGTGGACCGCTTTTCAGTAATATCGGAGAATAATACACCGCATTGAAAAACATAAGTTTTATCACAGCCAGCTGGCTTAAGGCACCTTACTTTATGCTTATTACCTTTCACGTCTATGTATTCCTTATTAGATTCCTTAATCTCTTCGTAACATTTTTTTTCCAATTCGATGGTTTCAGGGCTCTTTTCATCGAGTTGTTTCCATCAAATTCAAGTATAGCGTATAGTCCCGCAACGAATTTATTTGGAGCAATTTGTTGAATTTTTACTGGATAAGAGCAACGTTGGGTCTCCAACCCTCGATTGCTTTGTGGTTCAGTGTCTTCGATCTGTTGTTGTATTTCCATCCAAAGTTCAGGTGAATAATTTCGATCAGCCTCAGAGTTGTCTAAAGTTGATAGCAGTGAATCCAAATCGCGTAGCATTCTAAAAGAAATTAAATAAAACTATTTGAAATTGGTATTAGCTCTATACATCATACTCAACTTTCTAATTTTTCGATACGCTGAGATGCCGAATACGATTCTGGAATCTTCCGTTTACTGCAAAAAGTAGTCAGTTAAATCTATGTGCTTAACTAACTAAGAAAAAAGCTTACTTCTCGTGTGCCGCATTTATTTTAAATCACTTTTCGATGAGATCCTCACCCTTCCGCTAACCGTCGTGCATAGGATTATTTTCCCTGATTTTCCTATATTTATGTAAATTGCGGCAACTTATCAATTGGATATAGAATAATTAAGCACAAAGTGTTTAGCTATGGCATATAGAATAAAGTACATTATTCTTAGTGTGAGATCTATTCTTAAGCGTAAGCGAAGGTGCCAGTTTTAACAAGAACAACTCAGCATTATTTGAATTCAAATATAAATTTTTGATTATATATTTCAGCCTAAATATCAGAATTCAATTCAGTTTAACAAAAAACTTACTTTATCACAGACACGAGAATTCAAGAATAATAAACTTAATCCTACTAATACTATTAAAATTCAGTAAAATCCAACAATAAAAAAAACCAGGTTATAGAATTCTAATAAAATATTCCATATATAAAAATCGGACTCAAGAAAAGAGAATAATTTTAGTTCATTGGAATTAAACTTGCATTAACTAATATTTAATAAAACAGAATTATATCGCTCCTATAGTGGGAAATGGACAATATAGCAGAATTATATCTCAGCTACAATAGCGGGTAAGCAGAATTATATTTCTGTTACAGCTATGTTGAAGTGTTTAGGCAGAACTATACTTTTGCTGCAACGTGCTGAAGCATGTAAGTCGATTTATAATTCTGTTACAGAGAATTTTCAAACGTGTAGGCAGAATTAAACTTCCGCCTTAACTTGCTGGAGCGTGTAAGCAGAATTATACTTCTGTTACATGGGTAGGGAGCAAATATTAAATTTTTTAGGAGGTTGGATTTTATTAGAATTAGACTTTTATAATAATAAAATTAAACTTCTATATGAAGGAGTAAAATTAGACTTTTGTTCAAAGGATAGGAATTTAGATTAAACTCTGGCAGAGGATAATATGATCAGATTAAACTCTGAAACGAGAATGGGTAGCAAAATTGGGTGTTTTGGATTTATGTAGAATTATTTTTCTACATCTGATAGAATTAAACTTTCTATATGAAGGAATAAACAAAATTATATTTTTGTTCAAAGGATAGGAAGCTCAGATTAGACTCTGGTGGAGGATACTTTTAGATTAGACTCTGAAAATCGAATGGGTAATTTTGCTGCTGCTCACCGTCTTTTTATAGCCGCCATGAACAGCTAAGTCCCAGCTCCATAATGTGTTGCCCTGGCAACGCTTGGTTTCGTTTAGTCCACTTTTAATTGTTGCTACACCAGCTGTCGAACGTAATATCACTAGATTGACATTACACAAGTAAACATACGGAGCAAAGTAGAGTTTTTGGTAAGTTCATGGTATTTTTAGGTAATTTATATATTATTAATATATTTTGGACGGCAGTAGACAGGACGGGGATGACCCGTTTTATATTTGCTTAGGACATTGTTGGAGGTGAGGATATCAGATAAGTTTGTTCAAATTAATGAACCAAATGATTCTTTGTGGGTATTTTTGACTTTTCTATAAAATTTTGTATTGGATGTCTTAGAAGGGAGGCTCCAAGAGTCTTGCCAAAACACTGGAACAAGTTTTTCTGTTTTATCAGGAGAAACATATCTCCGATTGGACAGCCTGGGTGATTTTTGTGAAAAGGAAATGTATGTGGACTGAACACTTAGGATATAGAACAAATAGTTAAGTAACAACTTAAAAAAGAAGTAAATATTATTATACTATTGTTTTATATGATAGAAACACAAAGCGTAATGTACAAAGAACAAATAAGAGTGGGCAGTGTGAAAAATGTTTGGTGCATAGAACAAATCAAGCATTCGATATCTCAGGAAATATTTTAGATAGATCATTGTCGATACCACCATGCGAAAGAGCGCAATTGAAAACGGTAGAAGGTGTCAAAAAATGAAAAATCCAAGTTTTGGTCCATAGAACAAATAACAACTGGAGTGGCACTATGTATGTAACTATTTATGTGACTATGTTATTGATTTTAATTCATATTTTGACGAAATTGCTACAGTCAATAAAAAGTAATTTACGCCTATTGGTGAATGCTTAATGAATTGTTTGGTTACCCAACTCAAAACAAATAACGAATCTGGAATGACTTTGGAGAATTAGAAACTCCAAAAGCATTGGAGTGATTAAGGAATGTAAATAAAATACTCTTTCGTTTGAGTTCAGTAAAGAGGAAACATAAAAGCTTTGAAGCGGATGAGAGTCTGTCTGGTCTATGCTTCTCGATGTTTACCAAAGCATGAGAGGGCATTAGAACTTATTTTCAGTATGTTGGAAGTTTTGAATGCATTTCATTAGAATGCAGTTTTTAAGCATACGACTTGATTAATAGAATTTCTTAATTGACTTAAGATTAAAACTTAAATATTTTTGGGACTAATATAGTTTAGCTGTCGTGCTGGTTGATAAAGTCTGTCGAGCTAATGTGAGTAGTTGTAAAATATGTTTTTGTTACGATATATTTGAATCTAACACACGCACTAAGGATAAGTATCAGCACCCTGATGATGAGAGGTTGAATGTTTCCTATTTCGAAATTGGACGACCTATAATTCTACCCTAGCTCACCACCGCTGAAATTTATTGTCTTCAGATAGATTTAAAAATAAAATCATGACTCGCAATTTCTATTCTTTTATTTTGAAATCTGAAAAGTATCACAGAACATCAACTGCAGATACATTTATTCCTGAATAAAATTGCTAACGAATTACTTAGAAATATAATGAAGTATCTTTTATTTTACATCAACTTCACTCTTCGGCTTAACTAAAAGAATAATAGTCGCTACTTACTCAAATTTAATTCCATTTCTCAAAAGTAACTTTTCTTTTCAATTCCTTAATTCTATTGACGTCAGACAAAACAAAAATTGAATTCTATGTTCGCAGGGCGATCTAAAAATAACACGAATTCTTTAGGGGAGAAAAGCAATTTTCATTCGCCTTTCTTCTAGACATTAATGGAAATCAGAAAATACCCCGATATCTGTGTAACACGGGTACCTCAAACTTCACCCTTAACAAATTATGTTGACTCAACCTTGAAAAGTCATTGTCAGAACTTTAAATTGGAAAAATTGGAAATCCGAGAGTTGTCAACGCCTGTGATTAATGGAACATGAAAGTCAAGAAAAATAATTAGGGAAATCTTAGCCTTCGAATGGTTATTGTATTTCAGCAAGTCTTCTATAGTGTATTGGTACATACACACATTCATACACTTAGTATATGTAACAATATGTGTATGTTAACAATAAAAAGAGAAAGAGAAAAACCTTTTGCCACAAACATCCTTTTGGACTTGATAACGGTCATATTTACAGCAAATTTTCTACAGGTAAGTTATTAACTAAATAAGAATTTTTTTTTAAATTTTTGGTCTTAAATAAGTACACAGTCATGGTAGCATATTATATGAATGTATGCGCATACTTATGTTTATTTCGCGTACGAAATTGGGTTCATTGATCATTTTTTATTTATATTTGGGGTTGGAATTAAGCACATTTTTCTACTTTTATTTACGACTGCCTGCATGATACCCTAGAAGTTATTATAATGTCGACCGTATGCCTAATTAATTTTTGTAATTTTTTATATATAGTAACTCACCGTATGCCTAATTAATTTTTGTAATTTTTTATATATAGTAACTCACTTGCGATAAGAGCGTCACATCTCAGAATTTTTCAATTTTGTGATTATATTGAAGAAATGGATTCTAAATATATTGGGCTTCGTGATAGAAAATAACGTCTCCTTCGGAAGGTCTTAATTTTTTCATCAGATTGTAGATGTGTCCGTATAACAGACAGACAAAGGGAGAAACATACATGTCAAAACCAAAATAACGTTTAATATAATGCGTGGGTGTGCAATCCAATTTTCGCTAGCAGTATTATTTCTATGCGTTACAAATGGATGGACAAACTTAGTATACCTTATGATTTCATAATTTAGAGTATAAAAATATGCCGGCATAAAAGTGGCATACAGATTTGGAATGTAGGATAATTTATTCATAAACAAACAAAACTATTTTTCATACACTTTTAACGGGAAATGGGAAAAACAAATGTGAGATTAAAATAGAACGTAGGAGAGCCTGTTAATGAGTGACTTACTTTCTTTTTATACGAGCCATAACTTTTTATTATTTAATATTTCCTTGTTTTATTTTAATTGTCTGGTAGAAAAATATGTTTAGTTTCTACCATAGATTAAATAAAAACACTAGTCCTATCTCCAATGCACCAGTCATCAAAACTCTTGTTTTAGAGCGGCCCAGCACAAGTTCAAAAGTGGCGTGAACAGAAAAGTATGAAGAAAAATTAAACTGTATCAGAAAATGAAACCAAAATTATTTTGTCGCTAGAATATATTTATTTAATAAGATACGAGAATAAATTTAGCTAATTATTAAAAAATAAATTAAAAAAATGTTCAAATCTTCACAAAATATTTTATGTCTTATGATGGCGCACTCGCCACTCACCAACAAACCAGTATACACTGTAAGCCAAGTATGCTAGGGATAGGCTTGGCCCACATCAACTAGAAGAAAATTTAAGATCATTCTAAACTGAAATAATAATAACACTGGGTTTTGTGAAATTCATGAACTGACAATTAAATTTATTATTTCTTCAAAATCCCTCACACAATTTTATATGATGTCATTCCCTACGGCCTTCCGGAATAACAAATTTTTGCTAATATAGTAGGTATTGTTAGATAGATTTGAAATTTAATTACAAATTATTGTACGTGTTGAATTAGGTTAGTATGGTTACTGCGATTAACTAGATGAATTACTTGATTCGAAATTTATTACGATTTTCCTTCTATGCCATGGAAATTTTTCAGAAACTACATCGTACGACGCTTTTTCAGGTCTGCAGGCGCATTTAAAATTCCATTCTTTGCTGTTGCCTTGATGATACCGGTAGGATGCTAAAAAACAAAAACTGCAGTTTGTTTTAAAATTTTGAGGCCGAATCACTATTGCAAATATATGGATAACTTTTTTCGAGCAGATTCTCTTCTCTCCGTCTTGACTTCAAGCAGGCTCCATCAGAAAAAAAACTCTGCTTTCCGGTCTACGTTTTTGACATCTCATTCCCAAGTTCCCAGTATTTTCGTCAGGCTTTTAGTGTTCAGAATTTGTTAGGTTTTAAATAGTGATTTTGTGGCGGATCACATACACATGGTTACGCTTTCTTCGCTTAATTGATTATTTTGCGACTATATTCGAGTTTGTGGAAAACATTTGATAATTTCTTCAAAGCCGCACGTTTAGATTAAAATTTAATTTGTTGATTTCTTTTTTTTATTATTTATTATATTTTTTTTACTTGTACTTTTAAATTTATTGTGTGTTTATTGATTATCTTTATTGTTTTAACTTTATGGCTTAAGACTAATATGAGGTATCTTGCTGAATATATGTATATTTGTTAATGGCAATTTAAAACTCTTGTAGCTTTTCCAGTCTTACGAGGTTACCTTACGTTGAGGTACATTACAACACCACTCTTGAGGTACATTACAACACCACTCTTAAACATAATGTGAGAATCTAGTCTCGAACGTAAGGGAGAGCGCCGGTTTAGAAATGGATAACTCAGCTTCAATTTCAAATATAAATTTTATTGAATTCACTTAACCTAAATATCACAATTCAATTATTCCAATTTAAAAATTAAAATTCAACAATATCTTAATATCTATTAAAACTACTAATACGATTAAAATTCAGTAAAATTCAACAACACAAAAAAATGACGACAATTTAAAAATTCAAATAAAAATTCAATATTAAACAAAATCCAGTGGAAATATACCAAATTGAGTTCTCTCTCCAAAACGTTCTCCTTTTTCCTGAAATGGACGAGAAGAGAATAATTTTTAATTTATTGGAATTAAACTTCCACAAATCAGATATAGAGTAAAATTCTCTGAGATCGAGAGCAACGATGTAGCAGAATTAAACTTCGGCTGCAACGTGCTGAAGCGTGTAAGCAGAATTATACTTCTGTTACAGCGAGTATTAAAACGCGTAGACAGAATTATACTCCTGCTACAACGTGCTGAGGCGTGTAAGCAGAATTAAACTTCTGTCACACGATTGGGGATCAAGTGTCAGATTTTGCGAGTGTGGATTTTAATAGAACTAGATTTCTATATGAAGGATGGAACAAAATTTTATACTTTTGCTCAGAGGGCGGGTATCCAGATTAGACTCTGACGGATGAGCTGCATGAAAATAGGTTCTATTCTAATTTCACGCAGGCAATAACGAAAGCTTACAAACTGGAATTTCAAACTACTAGCAAGTAGATGGCGTGGAAAAAGCTCCATACTTCGTCTTATCACAACTAACATGTTTTCATCCTGTTTCCTGATTTAATATTTTTAATGATGATTTACATGGGGTTTTTTTTATTTATAGTGAGTAAATGGAGAGTTTTCCGATGTAATATTTTTTTTTACGTTTTTGAGTGTTTTTTTTTTCAAGTTTTTTCATGTAAAATTTTTTTACATGCAAGTAATTATATTAAGGTGCGATACTCTTCCAAACTACTTACCGCAGAGGAAAAAGAATTATTCCACAACGTTCGCAAGAGAACGAAGATGCAAATTATATGCTTTCCGCTGGATATGCATATGTCAGATAGATTATATACCATAACATTAGTTTTTAGTGAAATTGTAATGTCAAAAAACATAAACAAGTAAAATATCAAAATATAAAATAAATCTTATCAAAATGGAATCGATTAACAAAATTTTAAAATCATGTTTTCTTGTTTGACTTTAAATGTTTGAACTCTTTGCAATGAATCTTTTCTTATGTATATTACTGAGAAAGAAACAAATATTTTTTACTTTATAGTAAAATTAATGTATGGAAGTTATTTATTTAAAAAGTTTTTTTTTTAAATATATTTTATTCATATTGTGCAAGGATAAGATAAAGACTATCTGATAATATTATTTACGTTTCTGTTTGATTACGAGAGAATGTAGAATACTTGTTTTTATTTGATGATTCTGGCGGACGAGTGGGGTACACCTATGTAATATTATTCAATATGCATATTAATTGGTACCAATGAATAATTTTTTATGTACGTTTCTTTCGTTGTGAAAGGGGATATTAGTGAAAGGATTGTGTTTATTTAATTATCCGGCAGGCAGTTTGTGCTATGAATAGATTAAATGAAAGGTATAGTTTCCAGAATTATAGTGCATCGCTGATTTATTTAACGATGACAATTGATTCAATCTATTTCAACAGCAAGAATAATTCTGAATATTTATATTGGGTATTATTGACATCATTGACTTTGATACTTTTATAATAATTTGTAGTAGCAATATGAAAATTTGAAAAGCCGAGCTATAATTTACACAAGATGAATTGCTTCTCTTATTCTGAATCCCACGAACCGACACTGCTTCACTCGCTTTGTCCCAAAAATTTCTGTGCGTAGAATACACTCATATTAATTTTATAATATTCATCTACTCCCATTTCTGACTCATGCTTAATTTATTATTAAAAAATTCCAATATTCCGAAATAAATTCTCACTACTGTTTTCCACAGCTGTTGAAAACTGCCTGAAAGTACTGTACAAACTTTAAGAAACATCTAATGTTTTCCATTTTATTTGGATTAAATTGAAACGGTTTTAAGAATACAAAACTGTAAGCTTTGCGTCCACACTCATCAAATATTTGAGAAATATTTCATAACTCTTCGAAAAATGTTTGTCAAACATATGTGAAATGTTTGTTATGGGTGGACATGCCTTAATACATACATAAAATCCGGAGATTTTTCTCCAAGACTACTCTTCTTCTATCTAATGGCTGTGTAGCGGCAATCAGTATTTCGTTACCACACATACCACGTCACAAAGCTGCAAATAAATCATCAGAGTAATCTGCTGTAATCAATTTTTGTATCAGTGATAACGAGACAGTCAGCCGGTCACGATCGACACGTACATACCGATCTTACCGCTCACGTCACCTCTCAGAAGCTTGTTAATTACCGTAGATTAAGTTAATGAATTAAAGATTTTATTTGTTAAATAAGTGCGGTGTTATTAATTTTCTCTAACACCCACAAATTGGTGACCCCGATAAAAACTAAAAAGTGTTCCAAGTTATAATTAATTTAAAAGAGCATAACAAAAGAATACAACGTGACGAGCACATGTTTCATATTTCACAATATCATAAAATCTTTGTCGCAAATCTAGCAAAGAGTGCATATAAAGAAACAAATTAATTAAAATAACTGTGATCTAAACAAATTGAACGAAATTAATGTTTTTTTCATTTCGTGGTGTCACATTGACCGTGCTAGCTGCAAACAATTTCATTTACCACAAAATAAATCAGTAAATGCAAATACAAGGCTTCCAAATTCATGCAAAATCAAAAAAAATTACTGGATGACCACAATCACGCTAAAATAAAGACAGATTTTATTACACCATCCCACATGGCTTCTGGCGTACATACATCAGGTCCGGAGACGTAGATTTCGCATCAATTTGCACATCACATGAGCAGCATCGGAATTCAACAAAATAATAACCGTAATAAAGATTTCAGAATTCAACTGGACAGCAGTTCATCATTTATAAGATAAGAATTTTTTTAAGATATTATGTAAATTCTGAGCAAAGCATTTTTTTTTTTTTTAAAGAATCAATATTTACATTTTAGGTTACATGCATATCAAATTAATTGTTCTGATGCTTCAAGTTCAACACGAATGCTGAAAGTCAAAGAAACGTAAAATCGGAATGTAAAATAAAAAAAAAAAAAAAAAGTAAAGAAAACTTCTAAATGAAAATCATCACCACAGGCCAATACAGAAACGAGGGGTGAGTCATGCAGTATATACACTATTACTAAACTTCAGTTAACATATTTGAAAACAAATTAAATTAAATTTGCTTTAACACTAAAATAATTATTTCATAAAATTAAAAACAAAACAAACATCTCATATTATCATAAATAAAAACTGTTTGTAAAAAATGCCGGGCGATAAAAATAAAGCAGCAAACGCGAGCGAGCCGGGTGAAATCGACAATACATTAAGTAGCCAAACAAGTGGTAATGATTCTGAGACAATTGCTCTTCAGCCATATCATGTTACAAGCTTAAAAATCCCACCTTTTTGGAACAACCGACCCGACTTGTGGTTTTTGCAAGTCGAGACACAATTTCGGGTAAAGGGTATAACGTCCACAAACACAAAATATGACCATCTAGTAGCATCATTGCCACCAGAAACAATGGAAATTGTCGCCGACGCCCTCCTTAATCCACCTGCTTCTAATAAATACGAAAATTTAAAAAAGTTGCTTATTTCACGAAGTCAAGACTCGGAAGAACGACGACTCGATGCTCTCTTAAATAGAATCGAATTGGGTGACTATAAACCCTCAGAGCTTTTTCGTCAAATGGAATCTCTCGCAGGTGGAAACAGTCTCATTAATAAAAAATTACTGCAAAAACTTTGGGTAAATAAGCTTCCCCAATCAATCCAAGCCTGCATAATAGTAATTGAGAATTCACATTCTTCAGAAGAAATTTTCGAAATAGCCGACCGAATCTATGATTCCACGTCATCCATGAAAGTCTCTGCTATTCAAAACATCGCTACTGTTTCTAAAAATGATGCCATCGAAAATATAAAAGAGCTAATTCAACATTTGACCAATCGTGTAAGCCGCCTTGAAGTAAGACAACCTAGGTCTATGGTACGTAATTTTTCTAAAAATCGAAACTATTCGAGATCTCGATCACAACCAAACAATACAGAAAATTTGTGCTGGTATCATAAGCGATATGGTTCTAAAGCCAAAAAGTGTTTACCTCCATGTAATAAACACGAACATATTTCAAATCCAAAAAACTGAAAATGTCCACTTCATTAGCGGCAGCGAAGTTGGATAAAATTTCACGCCGCCTATTCATTTCCGACAAAACCTCAAAAACTTTATTTTTAATTGACACCGGTGCTGAGGTCTCAATAATTCCTAAAAGAATGCAGCGGAATTGCACTAACAAGTCAGATTATAACTTAGTTAATGCCAACGGAGCTCCAATATCAACTTACGGCTTTAAGCATTTGACATTAGATTTTAACTTGCGTCGAAATTTTGATCACACCTTTGTTATTGCCTCGATTGATCATCCGATCATTGGTGCTGATTTTTTATACAAATTTAACCTACTAGTTGACATTCGGGAAAGAAAACTAGTAGATAAAACCACTTCACTGTCTGTTAGTTGCATTACCAGAAGCATACAATTTTGCTCCCCTAAATTATTCCAATTAGAAGGAGAATACGCCGCAATCCTAAACAGCTTTCCCTCACTAAGAGCTCCTCCGGATTTCACATCAAGGGTTTCGCACAATATCGTACACCGAATACACACACAAGGACCGCTTCCATGCGCACGCGCCAGAAGATTAAACCCAGAACGCTATAAAATAGCCCAAAACGAATTTCTAACTATGGTCAAGTTAGGAATATGCCGACCTTCATCTTCATCAGTAGCCTCTCCTTTGCATATGGTCCCCAAAAAGAACAGCACTGACTTGCGACCTTGCGGAGATTATCGACAGTTAAACACAGCTACCGTTTTCGACAAATATCCTCTACCTAACATCCATGACTGCACCATTAATTTAAATGGCTGTATAATATTTTCTAAAATAGATCTAATTAGAGCATATCACCAGATCCCAGTCAACCCGGAAGATATATACAAAACTGCTGTCATAACACCCTTTGGATTGTTTGAGTTTCTCCGAATGCCTTTCGGTGTGAAAAACGGAGCTCAAACTTTTCAACGTTTTATCAACGAAGCATTGGTTGGTTTGGACTTCACCTTTGCTTACGTCGATGACATCTTGATAGGCAGTAAGTCCCCTCAAGAACATAAGGACCACTTACGTCTTTTATTCACCCGTTTACAAAAGTACGGTATAAATGTAAATCCAGCTAAATGCGTTTTTGGAGTACAAGAGATCGAGTTCCTCGGACATACAATATCAAAACGAGGAATAGCTCCATCAAAAAGCAGAGTTCAGGCAATTTCAGATTTCCCAACTCCCTCAACAACTAAAAAGCTACAATGCTTTCTTGGTATGACCAATTATCTGCCCCATTATACGAATTACTTATAGGTACAAGTTTCAAAAGGAATCGTAAAACTAATTTTAATTGGCAACAAATTCATGACGAAGCTTTTCAAAGCATCAAGACCGCTTTAGAAAATTGCACTCTTTTGGTTCATCCTGATATGAACGCACAGCTAAGTCTCTGGATTGACGCATCAAATGAGGGCATAGGCGCTGTTTTACAACAAAGTAATACAGACCGATGGGAGCCTTTAAGTTTCTTTTCTCGAAGACTTAAACCGAATGAAAAAAAATATTCAACATTCGACAGAGAGCTTTTAGCAGCATACTTAGCGACCAAAAGATTTCAATACTTCTTGGAAGGTAAAAATTTCACTATTTACACGGACCATAAACCGCTTACCAAAGCATTATGCTCCAAAACAGAGAAATCTCCTCGTCAAACAAACCATTTAAACTTCATATCGCAGTTAACGAACGATATCCGTTACGTTAAAGGATGCCTAAACGTAGTGTCAGATGCCCTTTCCAGATCACATATTGACTCGATTTCCATTCCAAAGCTTGATTTAAAAACATTGTCTGAAGAACAAACAAATGATGAACAATTAAAAGAGCTGCTCACTATCAATCAAGCAGAGATAAGCAAAGACTCTTTCTATCGACTTGAAAAGATATTTATCCCATTAGAAGAACAGCACATATGGTGTGAAACTGCTACAGGTTCGAACAGACCCTACATTCCCGAACCCTTACGTCGAATAGTTTTTGATACAATCCATAACCTGTCGCATCCTAGCATTAGGGGCACGAGAAACCTGATCACCGCTAAATACTTTTGGCCTAAAATGAACGGCGATGTTAATCGCTGGGCAAAGACTTGCATTTCTTGCCAAAAATCCAAGGTAACTCGACACTTAGTCTCTCCGCATGGAAATTTTACCATACCTGAAGGTAGATTCGAACACATCCATATGGATTTAGTAGGACCATTACCCGCTTCTAATGGATATAGCTACCTTCTCACAATAAAAGATCGTTTCTCACACTGGCCTGAAGCCTACCCGCTTAGAGACATTAGCACTAAAACCATAGCTACAACATTCCTTCATCAATGGATAGCACGATACGGCGTCCCCAGAACCTTGACCACAGACCAGGGTTCTCAGTTTGAGTCCTCTCTATTCAGAGACATGACACAAATTCTAGGAAGTCATCGCATTCACACAACGACATACCATCCTCAATCGAATGGTTCAATAGAGCGCTTTCATAGGCAGCTTAAAGTCGCAATTCGAACTACGAATGATCCTAAAAACTGGTATCGAAATTTACCCTGGATTCTCTTGGGTATCAGATCGGCAATCATGGAAGATTATGGTGTAGCACCAGCCCAATTACTTTACGGACAGTCTCTTCGCTTGCCTGGCGAATTCATCGCCAACAATTCAGATGCAAATGCTAGAATCACTACCACTTTGGCACAAGAATTACAGGAGTCGATCGCTAAATTACGACCCCACAAAATTAGAGCAAGAAAACAAAATAATATATTCCTACCACAGGATATAAAAACATGCTCTCACGTATTTGTTAAAGAACAGATATACAAAGGAAGTTTATCGCCACCATACACCGGCCCTTATAAAGTTTTATCGAGAAATGAAAAACATTTCAAAATTAAGATTAATGAAAATGAAAATTTAATATCCATAGACAGACTGAAGCCAGCATTCGTATTGAATTCAGATGCATCAAATTGTGAACGGATAACAAGATCAAATGTTAAAAACAAAGTCAGATTCCAAATTTAATTAGATATATTATTGTTTGTGTCCAAAATCAAAATTTAAACTATTACATTAAGTCAACAGTTAAAAATTGAATTGAAATTAAGTAGTACAAAATGTAGATTACACCTAAATAATTTTTGATAAAAGTTGCTCATAGTAGATAGTACTGAAGTTTGTAAAGCTAGAGTTGAATTATTTCATTAATTATTTACCCTTATAATTAAATAGGCACGAAATATGTAACTAAATATGTAACTATATATATATATATAATTTTTTTTTTTTTTTTTATCGAGGGGGAGTACTGTAGCGGCAATCAGTATTTCGTTACCACACATACCACGTCACAAAGCTGCAAATAAATCATCAGAGTAATCTGCTGTAATCAATTTTTGTATCAGTGATAACGAGACAGTCAGCCGGTCACGATCGACACGTACATACCGATCTTACCGCTCACGTCACCTCTCAGAAGCTTGTTAATTACCGTAGATTAAGTTAATGAATTAAAGATTTTATTTGTTAAATAAGTGCGGTGTTATTAATTTTCTCTAACACCCACAGGCTGACAAAGTCAAAAATTCTGGTCTTAAACAATTTCCATTTCTAAAGACACGTTTTCAATATATATATTTTTTTATTTGGTATTATATTGAAGAAGCCCAAAGCCTGTGCTTTAATATTACCTACCGCATTTTGTAATCAAAACTACAACCGTTCCTTCGTTCTTTGTTCTTCGTCTTATGCGAAAAAGTTCACTAAATGCCTAGCTTTAATAAAAAAAATTACAGTTTCATTATGTATTTCAGAAGAAGAAAAAACGTTTTTGGCTATTATACAAAACTGATATAGAAAATTAGAAAAAATCATATAAATGAAAAAAAAAAGTCCGAAATTTTGACTTTTTCAGTCTTAAGTTCGGGAAAGAGTGGTGGAGGGGAAAAAACTACCGATCATAGAAAGCACTAACGATTATTTGCCTTGAAAATTCTATCCAGAGTTTATATGGTGATTTATGATATGTCTCAGTTCGAAGTCGGAGTTGCTTAATTATAAATTAAATACGTAGAAATGCAAACTCTTTTTATTAGATACACCTACATATTGTGTAATTACTAAGGATTAATTTTATGTGCAAATTTTACAGATAACTAAATAAATGAGATTGTTTATGTAATATTTGGTAATACTTATCATCAATCTCAAATGCGCATTTGTCCTAGATTCATTGAAACGACAGCAATTGCTTTAAACTTGCGAGAGTAATAAAATAGATTAAAAAAAAAAACTTTTAAAATAAATAACTTTCATACATAAATTCTACTAAAAAGTAAAACATGTTTTTTTCTTTCTCTTTGATAAACACAAGAAAAGTTTCGTTGTCAAATAAGAAATGCTACAACTCAGATTAAATCTTGAAAGTTTGGGTATTCATAACTATAATCACAATTGTCTAACTGCAACTCATGCCCAAACTGTTAAAAAATAGTGTTTCTAGAGTTTCATATTTGGCAATAAAATTTTTCTAGTGTATAGCACAGATAAAAAAATTATTTTTACTCTTTAGTACAATTTATGTATGAAAGTTATTTATTTTAAAAGTTTTTTTTTTATATATTTTATTTTCTACTTTTTAGTCATAAATTCTATATACCCTCTCTACTCTACACTCCCGACTCTCCACTATCTACTTTTCACTCTCTACTCTCGAATCTCGCCTCTCGAATCACGATTTAACTTTTTTTTACTATTTCTAACTTTTTTAGCTTTTTTAACTTTTTTTTACCATTTTTAACTTTTTTTAACGTTTGTACCTTTTTATAACTCGACTCTCGATTCGCGAATTTCGATTCTCCAAACACGACTCACCACTCTCGACTCATATCACACATGGCCCAATTTGGACAACCCCAAGGGTTCTAATTACCACCCCCAACCCCAAAACCTCCGAAACGTAAGAACATTTTATCCCATCAAAAGCTCCCCATTTGCTCATTATAAATAAAAACCCTTATAAATCCATCCACGTTTACTACCCTAAAATTCTTTCTTCACGGACGGCACTCTCAGGCTCTCAGACATAAAGTTTTTTAGTCAGGGTTCTGTGAGTTGATAAAAGTTTTAGTTCAAAACTCTTTTAAAGCTTGATTTGCCGGCATTTTTAAATATGTAGGCACCAATATGATTTTGAATATGTAACTCTTTAGTTTTCATAGAATTTGAATTTCCGTTTTTTTTCTCTGGTTTTGATTTTATCTTTTTCTTTACGACAGTTCATTCCATCAAAAATATTTGTGCTTTGCTGCAACATCATCTACATCGACTTTTATTTTACATCCATTCCACTTTGTTTGGTGCAATTTCAAATTGTCACCAAATTCCTAATAGGCGCTCCTCGTCAGTTTTGTATTGAGTTTCTCTAAATTGCATGTAAAAAGCCACCGGATTCAGCTCACGTTTTCTTGAACTAAAAGTGATTTGCTATTTTCCTTCGAAATTTCAAAACTCATCCGACAACTTCTCTTAAGTTCTGAAAGTTTTGAGTTATTCAGTTATGAAAATTTTCTTAACTTTTTATATTGGTGGTTGAAAAGCGACACAGATGTGTGTGTACGTGATTTTCTTTCATTTGTTCAAAATTTCACAAAAATAAGAATTTTGGAGGAGGAAAACCTTTCTTAGAGTGTTTTTTCAATTGCATTTTAGATTATTTAAATTTATTGTTATCAATTATTTTCCTGCTTTCATATATTTATATCTCAAACTAAAATAACCTTCGTACTTATCTGTGTCAGAAGGATAGTTAGAAAGCTTACCGCATTATAATTTGACAGTGCGCTAACTTAGAGACCTAAAATTATATATACAGATATTTGACAATTTTAATATGGCAGTCAATAGAGACGTTTAAATTCCAAAATTTAACATTAATTACAAAAGTTTTCAAATTTTATGGAATGTTGGGCAAGGTAAAATAACTACAAAGGATGATATAAATTTTGGTACTCTCCTCTAATAGCCAAGTGTAATACATCGTTGGATATCTATTTTTGAGCTGAATAGTAGTTAGTATTGCACCTAGTTCCAAATCGCTGTCCGTTCAGAGTTACACTGTACTATACATATCAGTATATTTAGCAACTGTCTTAATCAGAGTTGTCATAGAATACCAGAAATTATAAAGATACATTTTGTGAATACTAGCTGTACATTCCGAAGGTGCTAGAGTGTATCGTGAATGCCTAGAGAGTCATAACTGGGTCTTTTTTGCAAGCTCAGTGATATTACTGACATGATGAGGAACGCTTTACAAGGAGGTTCTAAGCTAGATTTTACCACAAGGTGTACCGTGTGTTTAAGGAAGAGATGCATTTTTGGACCGGACGCAATTACAGTCAACTCGATTCCATGTTGGAGCAAACTCCATCATTAAGTCAGAGATATAAAAATCTAGAACCGTTTTAGGTGTATTTCCCACAAAACTGCGAAATGCTGATTCCTACGAGAGATTTGCCACATTGTTAAATATGTCAAGGCACAACTTTGAGTGGTTGATTGCTATAACCCGTGAATGCATTTTCAATGACAAAAGAAATGATATTATAGATTGAAACCTGACAAAAGCAATATATGGAGACAATGATAACACGAAAGTATTTGTAATATGCGACGGGACTTACATCTATATACGTAATTAATATTAATCCGATCGGACAACCGCCATCGGAATTATTATTCCAAATGTTAATACCTTTCCAATAATTGATGACTTATTTCTATTGGTGCGGGTACCAGAGGGCATGCATTTATTGGCATCATCCTATAATTTTGCAACCATCATCGAGGTCCGGAACATGCTTAAAATTGAAAAAAAAAAAAAACTTCTTATAACTTCCATAAAAAAATTCCAAAAGTCCTGCAAACTCAAAGCAGTGTTCTTTACTCTGATCTTTTCCATTCATTCCATCACCCGCAATATCGTTTTTTATTGCAATATAATGCTTCTATTAGTAATGATTTTCAAAAAAATTACAAAATGGTCGAAAAGCAGCTGAAACTTGCTTGAACAGCTGTACCAATTTGCAACCTTTCATGTTGCCCGCACCATATTTTTTTGCCTACTATCTTTCCAAAAAAATTACAAAAGTTCTGAAATTGGGTGGAAAATTTATATTTTGATGGGATAGGTCATATGAAGGACATTTCGTATAGTCCTTCATATGACTTACAAATCTTTTGCAATATTTGAACGACTGCAGAAGGTTCAAGATAGTAATTGTTGATCATTTTTACTACTTTTTTAAGTTGCGAACCTCATGTGGAAAATATCAGAGTAAACAATGTTTTGAGTTTGCAGAGCTTTGGGGAATTTTTTTATGGAAGTTATAAGATATTTTGTTTTTGTGCAATTTTGTGCATGTTTCGCACCTCGATGATGGTTGCAAAATTAAATTTGTAATTAATTCACCTCACCCAACATTCCATTAAAATTTCAAAACTTTTGTAATTAATGTGAATTGATTGTCTTTATTGACTGACTTATAAGGTTGAAATACATTGCAAGTAGATTGCAATCATAGTTAAGCAAAGTAATACGGTAAAACGTAGGAAAGCACTATTTTTATAGCACAATCTAACAACTGAAACTCATATTGAAAATTTTTTTATTTCTTGTTTGCATGACA
The DNA here is from genome assembly GCA_963924295.1 of Dioctria rufipes. Classification (NCBI taxonomy): domain Eukaryota; kingdom Metazoa; phylum Arthropoda; class Insecta; order Diptera; family Asilidae; genus Dioctria; species Dioctria rufipes. The sequence continues at coordinate 56,861,345 of OZ002740.1, forward strand.
AATATGTTTAGGGCTGACAAATCTCTTTTAATCCTAAAATATTTCTAATCACTTCCCTTGTGTCCGGTAATGTCAATCAATTAAGAACAATTCTCCCGCATCAATCATCCACCACTGTATTTTGCACTGCACCGCTTATAATCGAAAATGGGTAAAATGGTAAAATTCTTAATAGGGTTTCCATATAAAATTTCGTTTTTCAAGATATCGGGATACTGGTTGAGAATGAAATAACTTGAGGTGATCAAATTTTGCAGAGCAGATAAATGAGCCGTTTATTTTGAAAGTGGTGTAAGTCCATTTTTCAAAAAAATCGAGTTAGCTACCTTAATAGTTAGATTTTTACATGCTCTTTTCATTATGAAGTAACTTGTTACTAATATATTTAAAATCATTAAGATTTTGTAACACGAAAATTTGCTGGGTTAATGAAGTGATGAAAAAGTTTATTTTGAAAGTTGCGTAAGTCCCATTGTGAGAGTTTCAAATGGATATTCAAAATATTATGCAATAAAATTTTATACTTTATGTTTAATTATCAAAGTAGCAGTTGAATTATCAATGTGCAATGAACTTTTTATGAACAATTTAATATCAAATTTCACTGTCACTTTCAGCCGCAGAGAGATCCTTGGCAAAAATGTGATGTTTTAAAAATTAAAATTAAGGCATCGAATAATGACGAAGAAAAGACAAATCTTATAAAAGAACATGATGTTCATTTAAGACAGGCAGAATTTTCAAAAGAATCATTAAAAAAGATCAAAATTTGGCATTACATAATTCTGGTCACCATTACTATATTTCCATGAGCCAGAGTTGAGTTAGGATTGAGTTAAAGCAAAGTTTTGCTGGCTGAGTTAACTCAATGCTGTTTCCATGAACGGCTTGAGTTGAGTTGACATACATTTCATACAAAGTAGCAGGATTTGTATTAGATGAGACACCCATCCGCACTACTCTAACTAATACTTACACAAAACCCAACTCAATCCGACTAGTTTCGTGGAGTTAATACGGATTGAGCCAGAGTTGAGTTAGGATTGAGTTAAAGCAAAGTTTTGCTGGCTGAGTTAACTCAATGCTGTTTCCATGAACGGCTTGAGTTGAGTTGACATACATTTCATACAAAGTAGCAGGATTTGTATTAGATGAGACACCCATCCGCACTACTCTAACTAATACTTACACAAAACCCAACTCAATCCGACTAGTTTCGTGGAGTTAATATGGATTGAACGAAACTCAACTCAATTCTTGTTTCCATGAGCACTAATTCGGATTCAATTCGGATGGAACTCCGTATGGAAACTATGAGAACATAGTATATTTCATTTTCACTATCGACTTAAAAAAAACACTACTCTACCCAAAGCTAACTACTTCAGTTGCATCTTACAAGCGGTAATTTGTGCATATTACATTTGGGTTGTGAAAACCATGATAATAATTATCACATGCATGTCTGGGATGAAACCATCACATCCTGGGGTTCAAGGAAGTAGCATCATGTATCCTGAAACATCTAAAAACTCCTAAGAAGGAAAGGCATATTATAGCAAAATGTTTTAAGGATACAACAGGAATATTAAAAAAGCTGCAGATGTTAAAAGTTATCCTATCTATCGAAAATAAGTTCCTCCTATCAGGGTATTCATTTTAACCTAATGATAGAGACTTCGGAGTTGTAGAAATTGCGTTAAAAAACGCAATTTATTTTTTGTCCCTTAGAAATTTTATGAAGTCATAAAAAATTGTCGAAAAAATAAATTCATTCTAAATAAAATGAGACGTGAGGAGTTCATTTCAACTAACCCTCTAGAAAACGCGATTATTAAAAGGCTAAAAAATACTCAGGGTGTAGGAGTAATTTGGTTTAAAATATGTTGGATGATATAAGTTATTCTACAAATCGACAACAAACGAGATGCACCATTCAAAATATTGGAATTATTACCGTAACTGGGAAGACCGAAAAACTTTAATAATATCAAGTTAGCACCACTAAACAAAAAAATAAATAAGACCACTCACAAATACAACTGCACACCATAGTTATTTAAAATCCCTCACGCATACAGAAGATGGAGAAGACTGAATAATAATCAATAAAACAATACTAATATCAATGGAAAAATTACTTAAAAAGAAAAAAACTTGAATATTTTTTTGATTTTATAACATAAAAGTGTAAACATTTAATTTTATTTCAAGTAAAATTTACTTTACCTATGGACTTGTGCTTTCTTAAGAATTGAAAACGTCATTTCATTGATTTTTAAAGTGGCATAAGTCCATTTATAGCCATCAAAACATATTATTTCTTAAATAATGTTAATTGTGCTTAATGGGATGATAAATTTGACGCCCTTAGAAACACAAAATCATTTTTTTACTATGTTATTTGTTGCCCATATTTTTAAATTTGATCGAACGCGAACACTTCAATATCTCAAATGGAACATAAATGGACTTACACCACTTTCAATATAAACGGCTTATATTTCAGTTTTAAGGATAACTTAGAAACTTAAACAAATCCGGCTCCCCGTCCGAATGATTGCTACACACAAATAAAATGTTAATGTGGTCTAGTGAGGTGTAATATAAGAATACACGAGGGTTCCTATGGTCATACGAAACCTTGTAAAATTAAATGCTAAAAATCTACAGCACAGTCGCTGTCGGAAACTAAATTACACTCTAAAAGTATGTAATATAGTTGTGACTCAGGTGTCCAATGCCCCGAATCACAACCATAAGGTCAATACATCAATACATTGTCCTATACAAAATATTTATATATATCAAATTGACCCTGAAAACATAAAATTACATACATTGCATTTTATTATCAGATATACGACCCATTCTCACGATATGCATACTTACCTACATACGGTGTCTTCTTCTTTTTCTTGTTGTTAACACACACTTCTAAACATAAATTGTGAAAATTGTGTTAAGGCTTTATTTTAAACAAAAGTTGTTAACCCCGAAACAAACAATTGAGAAATTTGTATTAAAGCTTAATTTCAAGCTAAAAAATACGGCAAAGTGTATTTAAAGTCTAGTCTTGGACAACCTAAAAATAAAAGAAAGATCTTCTCAGAGCTAATTTATTGTTTTAATAATTTCTTGTCGTAGTTTGCTCTCAGATCTCTTCTTCCAGGAAGCACAAGAGGTCGGCCATACAACTTCACTACACAATATTTGTGGAATATTATTATAACAACATTTTAATTTGAAAGTGAAAAAACAAAGTGTGGAAGAAAATAAGTAATTTAGAACAATTGTAAATTTTTTAGTAACTTGCTTTTGTTCGACTGATCTTGAAATTGCATTTATTTTATAAATATTACATAAGTCACAACAGCACAAGAAATATAATATCGTAATCGTAGTAAATATATTTCAAATTATTACCACACGGGCGGTAAATTAGTTTAAGATGTTAAGATATTGTATATATATGAATATTGTGGCTTTTAGTGCCGTAGTCTAACTTAAAAGTTATATCTAGGGTGCTAACGTACCTATGGAGTGTCAGTTGTGCTACGAGTATATTAGAAAAAAAGTGCAATTAGTTACACTATTTTTAATAAAACTGATTATTTTCAGGCTCAAATTAACAGCTTATAAGCATTTTTTGGAAACATTTTTAATTTGTGTTTTATTTTAATATATAAAACCACGTGTCACTGTGTTCGTACACGCTAATCTCCAGTTGGCCTTCCACGGCCTGTGATTTTACACGCCGCGGGGCGGAAGCACGAAGCAACGCGCCGTGGGAAGGGCTCGCCTATGATGGCGCGTCCGATCCATTTCGAGTCGGTAACTTTAGAGGCGCGGCGCGAGCGTGCTTGAGGTGGCACGTGGTGTCTCGAGCGGGCGTGTCATTTTTCATACAAAAGCGGTTACAGAACAGCGATAATTTCATCACGAGGCATTGTGGAATGAATAGTTCCTAAAAAGTAGGCACTTTTTCGCAAATCAGCTCGAACCAAAACGCGCCGTGAGAAGCGTATTAGCCCAGCGCGGCATGGCGCGAGCTCATCCATACTAAATAGCTTGGCTCGCGAGACCACGCGCCTTGGGAAGCAAGCTTCCGAAAACGCCCAACCGATTTTAATGAAATTTTGCGAAATTATATGGTGGGTTCCAGCTTGAAAGATAGTATAGTTTTGAACACGATAGCTGGCGCTGTTGTATACTATAACACAATAAATTTCTACTTTAACTCTTATTCCAAATAATTTTCTTCTTTGGCATTTCATGGTGTTGTGATTGCAGTACCGTGCTCGGGTCAGAGAGCACTTAACCTTTATTATTCAGATTGTTTAGAGCTTTTAGTAGAAAACACCAGGTGTTTGTTTTCAAATTTGTTAATTTTTATCCAAAAATTTTGTATTAGCGTTAATGAAAAGTATTTGTTCAATACACCACAGAATCACTCTTTAACATTTTCTCCGTTAATTAACAGAGATTCTATGATGTAAACTAGGGTCGATAATTAAAAACCTTTTCCGATAGTTTTATAAGATTTGTGTGAAATAACCTGGTATTAATAGTTAAACACTTTTCTCGATAATCTTCTAACTGACTGCCATGCTCGACGTTTTGAGAAAAAAAACCTCCTTGAGGATCAGCGATATTGCACCCAGCTACCGATCATAAGCCTCAAAACGCTTTTTTTTCATTTTATTACTTTCTCACGACGCGACGTGGAAAATCGTACGTGGGAAAGTACAAACAGTTTAGACGCAGTGCATATGCCTGACATCCGATATGCACTTGTGTCTTGTCGAAATAATATTTTTAGGCGATGAGAATAATTGTGTGAATGTATGTACATATTAATGCATAAATTGCATTTTGTTGCAGTACGTAAATGCATTTTTAAATGTAAATGAAATTTGAATTAAATTGAAATTAAAATAAAATATTTTTGATTTGCATAGGGCAAAGTATTGGCGTATTGGCTTTATGGTTGTGAATCGGGGTATAGGTACCTGGGTGACACCATCCTTCCCCTGGGGAAAAGAAAGTTTTATCCTGTGGGGAGAAAACTTTCTTTTTTCTTTTCTTTTGCGTCAATAACTTTTCAAATATTGTAATTTCTCCTATTTTCAGTTACATTTTCGCAACGATTAGTTGTGTAAAAATTATGAAACCCATAGATAATTATTTACGTTATACCAGGGTTTGTTAATGTATCAAGGTGTATTTCTTAACATTAAATTTTTTGTTTTTTTTTATATTATGGTATCTAAAGTTTTCTAAATTAGTTTATAAAACAGATGGTAGTCAATACTAATAATGTAGATAAAAAAAATATTTTACTTTTATAACTTATCTAAATATTATTTTATTTATTTAATTATTATCTATTTATCTATCATTTGGTATACCTATAATTTGTGGTACTTATATTGAAAAATAACATATTTTTTTTCGTTTAAGTGGATATCATTACTATAAATTAACTACAGCAGTGGCTCTTTTTTTTCTTATTTTCTCTTCCAGGCTAGTACAAAAGAAATATGTAATACCAACGACACATTTACATCTTTGGTAATATTTTATAATTTTATATACATTTTTCATATTTTAATTTATATTTATTGATTCATTTCTAGTAGAAATAAAAAACGTTAATCCTTATTATAAGAATTACTTCCACAAAAATTTGTTATGTATTTCTTCTTTTAACTAAAGTTATACTTATAAAAGTATTTTTTATTATTATTTATTCAAATTTTTATTTATTTATTAGTTTCTATCAGAAACGAAAAATATTAATCTTTATTAAGTATTTTCACAACACAAAAAAAAAACTTTCATTTTTCCTTTTATTTCTTTATATAATATATATTTTTTTCTTCTTATCTTTACAGTATCTTAAATACCTACTACACAATTTCATTTTTTCTTTTCTTTCTTAAAATTTTGCTTAGAAGTTTTTTTTTCTATACCCATTTCTGGAGTATGTATATGTTGAAAATTTAGAGGGTAGAAAAGGTTATTGTGTTAGGCTTGTGTCCACGAGATGTATGCTAATACGTGGTACATTTATTTAGATATATTCAAATTAATTGGAGAAACTTCCTGCAGTTTTTTTATTGGGAGCTGGAGTTATATTGAAGCTCAGACTTCTTGGTGCCGCCGCCGTAGGTACATCTTCAAGTATAGGTACCGGAGGTATATTTATACTTTTGTGGGCTTTCGATTTGTGTTTCATGTACACGTATATAAATAGCTCCAATAGCACCAATGCTATTCTCAAATATGATAGCGCATAATGGTGAATGTGGTGATTATTAATTGGGTTTAGTGGATTTGATTCCTGTTCTTTTTGAGGATGGATGGATTTTAAAATTTCATCGATGTCCATGTTGTTTGTGATATTTAAGGGATTTGTTCTCCTGTACGTTTCCATAGAGGGAAGCGTCATATTTTCGATTATGTTGGAAATGTTTCTTGTTGGGATGAAATGAGAGTTAAATTTTATATTTTTACGTTATGCCTGTGCAAGATGAATTTTTTTTTGTGGGCATAACAACCTGGGTAAATATATGTTGTTCCCGTGCCTTCTAGGGTTTGTATATTATTAGAATTTTCACAAACGATATCTATATGGAGGGGTTCTTTAAAGGAGAAAGACCATGCATTTTGCTGCGATAATTGTGTCATATAGTAGTTCTGTTTTAAAATCAAAATTTTACATTTTGTTGTAATAGGTTCCTTTTTTATTAAATTAATTTCACATTGATTACTCCATTGTTTGTATTTAAGATGGGTGATGAAATTTTGCAATAAAAGTGTGTATGATCCAACGTTGCGCAATTGTGGATTTCCTGTAGTGTTAATTCGATGTAATGATCACAATTGTAATCAATTAATATAAATTCCTTGGTTCAATATATATACATGAACTATTTAGGATTGTTGGTAATGGAATTGCTTTGAAAATTTGGTAAGTATCTTTAAAAGGAAGGGGGACTCGGAGTTCTATAATTATTTTGTTGTTGAAAACATTTGCAGATATTGTGGTTAATTTGTAGATCTGTGAAAATATATTGTCGCTGGAATTTATGGGAAGCATCACAGAATTTGGTAGTTCCTGCCTAATCTTTGGTAAAAGTGTCTTAACGGCCCTCAAAGGTATGTTTTCCATATTAATTGGGTGATGCTGTACTTTCATAAATTTGAAAAGGAACGGTCTCTTCTTAACTTCATAGCCACTTCGTAACAATACCCGTATGCTTCTACCAACTTAGCTAACAGCGAGTGTTCTAATTGTCCACAAAGTCTTACTTTTCATGGAGATGCATCTGCATCGATTACAAAATTTGTCTTGCTCAACCCCCGATAGAAAATTCCAAGCACAAAGTTCCCAACCTTAAAATCGGAATCAATGGAGTCGTGTGAATCACTTCAGGAATTTTTAATTTGGAGCCTTGATCAAATTTTCATACTCTGCGTGGCACAGGACAAGTTTGTGAGGGGCGATGAATTTTTTATTACACGATTCCCTTTCTTCCATTTTTTCTTTTATTTTTTCAGTTTTTTTTTTTTTTTATTATTAGTTATTTAATCTTTATTGGTTTGTTTGTTTTATATTTCAGTTCTTTTGGAGCTCTTATTTTTTTTTTAATTTCAGATTTATTTTCATACTACTCTCAAACCTTATGACTATGTGCGACTTTTCTACTTTTGAAGAGTAAAATAAAGACTAATTGTTGTGCCTGAGGATCCCGTCCTTTGGGGATATTCTGTGCGGGGATTTTTTCCTTTGATATTTCGAATTTAAGAATTTTATGCTTGGGAACTTTTCAACATTACAAAATTATGTTATTTGCTGCTCTCCATTTGAATGTTCAATTTGTAATATGAATTAGTGCATGTTTGACCTTTTTTGAAAATAAGCAAATAAATGCATGCTGGTGTACATGCATTCGAACAACTCAGATAACTTTAGAATTGCAATGGACATTATTATTATTGTTTCAAAACCTGTGAAGGACATTTTAAATCTAAAAAGCAGTGATGACATTTATCACCATTGCCCTATTTTTAATAACTAAATGCATAGGTATCTATTAAGAAGGTGAACAAAATGGCTTGTAACATTCAGAAATATGAAATGTGGACATAATTTCTGATACCAAATATATTGTCTTCATTAAAACGAAAAGCTGTAGAAAGATACGCTTTTTGTGAATAGTTTGCTGAGTTACCAAAGTTAAAAAAGATTTGCAGTTGGAAACCTGGATCGGAGCCATATACCAAAATAGATTTTATTTCTACAAAACACATTTTTGGTTGCATCAACCCAATAAACAGCTGATATTGGGTATTTATAAACAACTACACAAACCTTTACTATGGATTTTATTGCTTAATTCAAGTAATATGTATGTTTTTATACATATTTGAAAAGGTACCTCTTCTCCACTCTTTTTAGGCTACAAAGCTTTCGGAAAAGTTTGATTCAACTTTCTTAATCCTCACAATTTTATCATCTGCTTCTATATACATATAACGAGCAAATTGAATCGAATTAAAGCGAATTTTTCAACAAATAAATATTTTAGCATATTAATTTCCAATATGCCAGCGATGATTCAGATCTCCCTGAAATCATTTCCGACAAATATTCCAATAAATGGGAGGAAAGAATGCATTATAGAAATTTTTCAGACATATAGGAAACGTCTCATCGAAAATTTGTCATTGAACTATGACGAATAACCAGGTAACGAATTCAAGGAATCCTAAGTATCCCAGTGGAGGTATTTTCCCTTTTCCATTTCTTATTTGATGTGAAATTTTTTCCCAGTCTGTAAGTTTTGATGAAATTTTTCCACATGAGTGGGTGAGAATGCGAATGGTGTTTAATCTAGTCTGTTCAGAGGAGATAAGCGATACACAAAAATTTTCTCATTTGAATCCTTTTATTTGATTCGTATGCGGATAATAATCACAGTTTTATTATAGGTGTAAGGAATCAACAACTGATTATTTTTTCTATGGCTATCTATATATCTTCACGTATATTTCGCTCCCAAAATCGTGGCTTATTTAATTTTAATTAATGATTTCTCCTCTATTTTTTTTTTAACAAAGACGGGTTGAGCATTTCCAAATCTAAATCCGGTATACTTATATCTCTTTTTATCAGCTATTTATTATTATGATTACGAATCATGTGTAATTAAATTAAAATTATGCAAGTAATTAAATTTAGTGGATAACACCTAGAAACACAATAACGGGCCTGTTAAATGCTCCTACCTCTATTCGTTATTGGAATTTCGTGAAGGGTATGAAAAAATCAGGTCTCGGTATGTTCTGACCAATATGAAGCAGTCAGAAGCAACATTGATTTTACCTTAATTTTAATAATTTAATAATTTTGTTTGCTACTGCAGTAACTGACTTAGTACGAATTTCCTGTAGAAAAATATAATAATTTTCTGCTAAAATACACACTTGATCAAAATACATATGTAACTAGTATGCTTTGTTCATATACAACAAATAATGCCTTGCTCTATCATCCGTGCGTTCAGGTATACACACCGATGTGCTTTTTAGCACAACGGTGTGCACATCATATGATTGAAAAAGTAGGGATAGCAACTCAACGGTTGATGTGCACCTCGATTCGAAATGTCATTTGTGAAAGTTCTTTAAGAATAAAACTACGCTAAACGTTTAAACTACTAAGCGCACCGAGACACTACGCTACCAGCCGTGCATTCAGCCGCACGCAGAATGTCACATAATCTCACATTTTTTCGCACCATCTCGTTCAGGCGACCGAAGCGTTGTCATTTCCCCAGCACATCGGTGTGCATATTTTTACACTACGGTCTGGTAGCGTAGGGTCTCGGTGTGCTTAGTAGTTTTGACGTTTAACGTAGTTTTATTCTTAAAGAACTTTCAGAAATGACATTTCGAATGAAGTGCACATCAACCGTTCAGTTGCTATCCCTACTTTTTGTATCATGTGATGTGAAACCGTTGTGATAAAAAGCGCATGGGTGTGTACATCTGAACGCACGGCAGACCGTATTGTAAAAATGTGCGCACTGATGTGCTGGGGAAATGACAACGTTTCGATCGCATAAACGACATGGTGTGTAAAAATGTGACATTAGATCTTGTCGCGTACTTCTTGTGTAAAAACTTACTCATGTAGTGGGGGAAAGAATGTAAAATACATGGAAAAGTAAGGGAGCACTTCTCATGTAACTTCGTGAAAAACAAGAAGAAGAATTAAATGTCATTTAGAATTTTTGATTGTTTTAGTTAGCAATTAAGAATTAAAATATTGTTAAAATAAATTGAATAATATTATCTAATACTTCAGCCGAAATGAGTGGAGTTTACCGGTCAACAGGTGTCTGACCCGATTGAATCTGGCTAACAAATTCAGCAAGAAAATTTTGATCTCAAAAATCAACAAGAACTTGAATACAAAATCTCAATTCCGTGGTTTTATTTACCTTGTTGCACCCTGGCAAAAGTCCCAGGAGTAGATTGAATAGTCAATCCTTCATTTGACATTTGTAATGTTTTAAAAACTTTTTGGAAAATTTAGCAATTTTTAAAGTTACAAATTACACTTTTCTTATGACAGATGTCAATTTTCCTTGCGACAATTGATTGCAGTAACTAAAAACTTAGGGTAAGTTCGTGCAAGTTCATTGCAATGCATTGTCCCAAAACTGAGTAAGCGAACAGACGTATTATGTAACATTCTGCGTGTGGCTGATCGCACGGCATCTCGCACGTATACGTAAAATTAACATAGATTTGAATTAGATGTCATAGTTTCGTGGTGCTCTACAAATAATTTTAATTTATCAAGTATTTCTCTATTTTTGAGTATTCCTTTTTATGCTTTTTATGCTTAATACGAGTGCTTTATTATTGTTTATTGAAGTTTACAAGTACGTGTTTACTCGGAACAGATACATGCGGCTGTCATGCTGCTATTATCAGCCGAACTTGGATACGGTAGATGTCTCAAATTCATTGTACTTCACAGTTCTTGGATCCCGCACAAGACAATTAATTGCTCCAGTTATTACACGCAGTGCTGTAGATAGTTAAATAAGGGATCCAATAGTAATATTTTCCAATTCGGGTGGTAAGACTGGATATAAGCTCATTTTACAACGGTATATTATCATCATATTAATTGTGTTTTAACTTTAGGCCACCATCTCATCACTAATACTGGTACAATAACTCTATACTATGGCGTCTAAATTTATGCTTTGTTCTACATTTATGAACACAAATAACATCGGTTTAAAATGTATCGAATGCAACAGGCATTTTCACGCCTCATGTGCTAACGTATCACGTGAGACTGTTAATGGATTATCGAATGGGGCTGTTGCTTGCACTGCTGTCAATCCAAATAAATCTCTATCGGACGATAGCCTTGAGTGTGATGAAAACCGACATTGCTTTGGTCACCCAGAGAATGAGTACAGAAATTAACTCTATAAACTCTAAATAAAAAGAATTTGGTAATTCTGTGAACTTAATAGTTGATGGTCTTAATGATATTCAAAAATTCGCAGGTAAAGTCAATGTAAATTCCGATAAAGTCGTCCAGTAGGAATGGGAGAATATGTTCCTAAAAAATAATGTCAATCCTCTAATGGTGCAGAGATACAAAATCCATAGTTAGTCATAATTTATTACAGAACAAGTTCAATAAGTCAACGACCGTAATTTCATTTTTTAATATGCATTTCTACCTTCACTTAGCTATGCAATTCTTACATTCACCAAAGTTCTATGTCAGCAATTGCATAGAAGTACAAGTGAAATTACGGTCGGTGACATTGCCTAAGAAGTAAATTTATGCTGATCGTGTGAATTGTGTCTCATTTACATAAATTTTTGTTATTTTATTTTTTATTTTCATCATATGTATATATGTATATGAATTTGTAGTGTATAAATAAGCGGATCGAAATAATAAAATTGGAATTGATTATCAGATAGCAAGTGATCGAGTTTAATTTATATCCATCTAATAATAATAATAAATATTTTTTCCAGTCCTAATACCTAAAGCAATATTGGCTAAAAGTGATGAAGTCCGTTCAATCTAGTAACATCAGCTCATCAGCCACTCAAAAATTCATTGAATATATACTACTATGGAGCAGTTAATTAAAGCAAACAAGGCAGATGCTGTAAAACTTCAGAAATTTGTAGTCTATAAATACGCGGATCGAAATAATAAAATTGGAATTGATTATCAGATAGCAACTGATCGAGTTTAATTTATATCCATCAGTTCACAGTACAATTAAATGGATCGGATTTCGATCTGATGAAGAAATATTTATCTTTATTATGAAGCTCCATGTATCTCTCAAGATTTCTTTAAAGGATTCTGATATATTGAACCCCTACAACATTCTCAGGATTTGCCAGGACCTATCATTATCAAATACTCCTCACAATCTATTAGAGACAGGGTAGTTATAGCAAGTAAGATTTATAATATTATTTTAAACAGTAAAATTTTTGGCAACTTAGGTGACAATAATAACAAGATTTTAATTAATGAACTTCTTAGTAAGGAAAAGACGGCATTATATATCGCGGCCGATAGAAACTTTCAAAGGATCGTTTGGCGGGAAAACCAGTCAATTTTAGTCCAAAATTATAGGCTCACTACCGTGAAATATGGCACAGCATGTGCTCCATTCCTTGCTAAAATATTTCTGCAACGAATTGGTGAGGATAATAAATCGAAGTACTCAGAACGGCATCCAATATAAAAGGAATGTTTTACGTAGATGACCTTCTAAGTGGGGCCAGTACCCTAACCCATGCTAAAGCATTATAGCAAAATCAACTCATCGAAATTTTAAGTTCCAGTGGCTTCAATCTTACCAAATGGCAATCCAATTTCTTGAACTGACCATTTCTCGCCTATTTTCCACAGTTGGAATCGACTACGTTGGAACCTTCAACTTTTGCTCAAGAGTCACACGAGGTGCGAAGACATTTAAAGGCTATATAGCCTTGTTTGTTTGCTTTGCTATAAGAGCTTTATATTTTGAAGTAGTCAGTAGTCTCACTGCTGAAGCCTTCACAGCTTCGTTATAATGTTTCATCACGCCGCGGCATACCGTTGGAAATTTTTGTGATAATGGCACAATCTTTGTTGGTGGTAAAAATCACGTAAAAAAATTATAGAAGCTTGCAATATCGAATGTTAAAAATCTATTAATTTTAAATATTCTTTCCCACCATAGAGTACCATAGAGTACAACTCTCCTGGTGCCTTCCATATATCGGTGGCATTTCAAGTAGCACCTCATATCATATCATATACATATATTTCCAAAATTGTACACAAGATTCATGGTCTTATACTTAAGTACAATTTATTATAAATTCCGGAAAGAAAAAAAAATAATAAAAACTTAACAGTAATCTAAGTACTACTACTAACTTATTTAAAAAAAAAGAGGATACAAATTAAAGATTATAGTTTAAGAAAAGAAAAGAGACAAGTAAATGGTAAAAAGTACCAAGTAAATATATAGTAAAATATAGTTTACAACTTAAAAATTTGAAAACACAGACAAACAAAAATTAAAAATCAACCAGGAATTTACCACGACTAGATAAGGCATAAAAACTGCGGTCATCAAAGTGGGAAACTACTAATGAGCTTTTTAAATTCGTAGACAGGGGTTACACGACGTATTTTAGTAGGTAATGAGTTCCATAGGCGAGCAACCTGGACAAAGTAAGATCCTTCAAAGGTCGATGAATAGAAAAGTGGAATTTGTATGATACATCCGCTCTGAGATTGCAAGAATTTTCGCTATAAAGATACTCAGGCACACACCTGTGAATGAGATTATACAGAAACACGAGGGCTTTTCTCTTGAGATGTGTATCCAAGGAACAGCGAACAAGCGATGATCTGTAGGGCGTGAGTCTAGCTTAGGAAAGATTAGGTTTCCGTGGGTAAAGTGGGGCATTAGCAGCACCCTAACTAGTATCAGTCTGAGCTTCACAGGCAGAATATGGGCAGATTGCCACAATCTTCTTAAACCACCATGTATTTTACCAACTGTGGTCATAATGTGATCACCGGGTGTTGACTTTCACTCCCAGATTTGACACACTATCTACAAAAGGTAGCGTCACATTACTGAGGATAATAGGAGGAAGATTATAACTATCCAGGTCCGAGCTATAAAAAGCGAAGCAATGTGATTTACTAGCATTGAGGAGCAGCTGATTGTCTCTAGACCATCTGCAAACTTCAGACAGGTCATCATTTATTCTGCTAATACAGTCCTCTATAAGGCCAGGAGGCCTGCTTAGGTATAGCTGTACGTCGTCCACATAGAGATATAGATTAACGTCATAGACTATATCATTAAGGTCATTTATAAAGAGGCTAAAGAGGAGAGGTCCTAAAATTGATCCTTTCGGAACTTCATAGGATATTGGCATGAGCGAGGATACAGTCTCATCAACAATCACCTGTTGAGAACTGTTCGAGAGGAAATCCGATATAAAACTGACGGCAGACGGCGAAAAATAAAAATTCGAAAAAAGTTTACGGAGCAGCATAGCATGCACAACACTGTGAAATGCTTTAGAGAAATCCAGAAGCACCAACACAGCAATATCACCCTTATCCAGAGCCAATCGCAAAGCAGATGAAACCTTGAGCAGAGCAGTTTCGCAACTGTGTTTTTCACGAAAACCAGACTGAGTTTTCGTCAAGAGCTTATTACAATCTATATGTTTCATAATCTTAGTTTTCGTAATTTTTTCTAAGACTTTTCCAAGAAATCTTAGAATGCTAATTGGTCGATAGTCTGCCAAATCAGTCGGAGAAGCTTTTTTGAGTATTGGTACGACCTTAGCAACTTTCCAAATGTTAGGAAAATGAGAAGACATTAGACAGGTATTCATAATGTGTAGAATATATGGGGTAATGTAAGGGAATGTTAGCTTAATAAAACGTGGACAGGGACTGGATAGAGTGTACAGCTTGATACAGTTCCAAATATTCAATACAGCGAAAGTAGTGATGTAATCGGTTGCTGATAGATAGAGAGATTCGAGCAAGACCTTTCAGTAAAGTATCGATTTAACTTCTCTGCGTCAAAGGGACATTTTGAGACTTCATCCTTTTAAACAGATGCCCGTCTTAAGTTGTCCCATAAAATTTTGAAGGGTAAGCTAGTATCAAATTTAGATGAATGAAACTCGCGCTTAGCCTTCTTAATTGCAGAACTAACCCTATTTCGAGCTTACTTGCATAGACTATGAGCGTATGCAGTTTTAAGTCGTTTCCACTGCCGAAATAAAAACTCCCTTTCCTCAATTAGAGAACGAATTGCTCTGGAAAACCATACATCAACGAATGCTTTTAATTTTAACAGGTACATATTTATTGAATAAGTGACTAATCAGTTTATCTAATTTCACAAGTTGATCCTCCGCCGAAGGAAGACCGAGAATGTCAATCCAAGGTAGTGAAATACACTCATCAAGGAGACTAATCACGTCAAGATACTTAAAATAACGAAAATAGAGAACTTTTTTATGGATATTTTAGGGTGGCCCTTAACCATATTGCATTTTTTGAAGGTTAAAATTTTGCTCCTCCCAACCCCTGATCCTGTTCATATGATGAAAAAAAGGGCTATGCAAAATTTCAGCTTAATCAGTTAACGTTTAGGCGACCCTCAAAGAGCTTGAAGTAATGCATATTGATTAATTCCATTACAAACATGTATATTCTTCCCTAGCTCCTAGCTTGTCCGTTACTTCTTAGAGAAATGTATGTGGAATTGTCTGGTCTTCCCAGCAATTGTTTAAAAACATTTCAAATCAAATTTCCCCAAAGTTAATTATAAAAAAAATTTCAAAATAGCATGAAAAATTAAGACACATTTGATTTTTAAAAATAAATCACATAACTTCGATAAGAGCAAAGCGTTTTTATTTACTATAATACTTTTGATAGAATTAAAACATAATGTAAGCGAAATAATAGTAAATATTATGTTTTCATAAGTGAGGATTTAGTAGCAGTTGGGTATTTTTTACGCTCTCCGGCAACAATTTGTAATATAAATTGTTTCTCAGTTTCATCTTTTGTAAGAATGTTATTATAATCTTGAATGAGTTTGATACCTCTTTCTGCAACGTCATTCACAACAATGATGGTCTGAAGTTTTTCAATTCCACTCTTATAACCAACATCATCTTTCCATGTTGAAGGGTCTTTGTACAGAAAATCGGAGCTGATAGAAAATCTCGTGAAGAAATTTTTTGTACTAGAAGTTACAAAAGACGGAAACTTGATTTTGGAAAATGATGAAAAATCGTTCGGTTGAAGAATGTATCGCTTAAATTGATTTGTATCTTCTTCCTGTTCTTCACTTCCTTCAACCTCCAGCATAACTTGAGCCATACTTGTCTTAACATCTATTGGAACATTGTCATCAAAAAAGGAAAGAGCCACAGTTTCGGGAACTAAGTACCAGAGATGTTTTGAAAATTTTTTTGCAGTAGCCTTACTGATTTCTGGATCAATAGCCTGATAATTTAGCAATTGATGCATGAAAAGAAAATCATGATAGGGTGCTTTAATTGCATCTGGTGACAAAAACCATGCTCGAACATACACTCGAGCAAGAAAAGTACATATTCTTTTTAAGGAATTCTTCTCCCTATGAGATAATTTAAATTGATCTTGAAATAAGAAAATTTTAAATGCATAGATTGCTTTTGACATCCATCTAGCATGACTTACAGCTCCTGGTACATGAAACTATATACCATTCTTTGGAATGCCTCCAAGAAAGATCATTGTTAACTCCAACAATTCTCTATAATCATCTCGCAGTTGTTTATGAGTAGCAAGCTGATCTTCAATAAAATGAATAATGGTAGAGCGGACATCAGAAGGCACTTCATTTTTATCAGTTATGTAAACATTTTTGTCAATTTTAGCCCAAGTTTCTCTAAATCTTTTGAAAAGTGGCATGTCTGGACCAGTAGTCGCATCCATCAGCAAGTCGAAACAGCTTCTCAAAACTAATTCAAAAATGTGATGACGACAAGGGAGGTACAACAGGTCACGATTGAAAAACTTTTCTAGATTTATGCAGGCACCATTTATTCGACCTGTGTTGCTTGCTGTAGTATCACAGCATAATGCCTGAATTTTGTTAGTTATACTCCATTTCTCGACTGCATGGTAAACAGCCAACGCTTGCTCTTCTCCTGAAGATGTTGGGATTTCAGGCACTCCCAGCAGTTGCTCTTTGCCTTGAAAGGTGACTATTATTGCCAGTCTATCAACCTTTTCTACACATATTAGTGCTGGGAGTAACTTTCCATCCCAGTGTAACACTAATTCTCGGCAATTGCCTAATTTAAATTTGTTCTGGATTTCTGTGTATCTTTCTTCCCTAAATTTTTTTCTGACATTTTGCAAAGAAGTACGATTTATTACTAGCTTTTCAGTATCTTGCCCGAAAGCTTCTGCAGCAGCCATTAATATGAAAACTGCATTTCTGTCAGTAATTTTGCACCTATCAAAAACTTCAGAAAGACGGGGAGTAAAAAAATGTAATGTACCTCGACGGGCTGGAAAAATGGCTGCAGTTGATGCTGTTGGTGATATCTGTTGAACGATGGTAGAATTTTCACTGTCGTCACCACTATCACTATTTTGGCTGCTTGATTTTGAATCATCAGTTTCCACTACAACAGGTTGACAAGTAGCAAATTGTTGTTCCATTTCTTCATAAGTTCTTTTTTTCCTGACACTTTCCATTGCAGAGCGTTTTAGTGCTCTTTCTTCCTTATATTTTAGTTTTTGATCAACACCAATCATGGAGCCCGGTCTCCCTTTTTGGCGCTGAAGAATTAAAAATTTCTTATCGTCTTCATTTTTCATCTGTTCCAAAGCATCTGAATGAGCTATGTCAAAGAGATCGTCCATTTTTTCCATGAAAAGATCTTTTTTGTCTTTTTCTTTACCTGAAGTTCTTGTCAAGTTTTTTTGTAAACCTTTCCATTCATCATATAGTTTAAGTAACTTATCAATGCAGTGATCAGTTCTTTTAGAAGGAATTCGTGCTTTTTGCCAAAAGATAGAAACTTCTTGAATCACCAACGCTGCGCTTTCTTTCGTTGTAAGTTTTACAACTCTCACATTGTAGAAAAAAAATACTTAAAACCTGTTTATTCGAAGGTAGTTTGGCTTCGACGATTTGATTAGAAATATTACCAACAATAGAGACATAAAAATCTTTTCTAAACTGGTAGAATGAACTATCTGAAGAAGTTGACGCTATTTAAAAGTCCAGGAAATACTTCGCTAAAATAGTCAAGTCACCTTAAATCAGCAGTTCAGAAGTACAAACTATTCTGAAACCAAAATTGCAAAATCAATCAAAAATCATCATATTTAATTATAAAAGAGGATAAATAACAATAATAATAATCATAGTTATTGGATAGAATAGATGAACAAAGACTTTTATAAATTTGAGAATAATATTTTGGAATAACAGAACAAGTTGGTTGAACCACTGAATACATTTTAATCAGTTGTTGTCATTACCGACTAAAGTATTTCGAATGTAAAATTGGATATTTCACTATAGAATATGAAATATTTTTACTCACTTACGGAATCGAAGCTTGAATTTGGCTTATAACGCTTATTAGATTAAGTACACAGCACACAAAGAATAACTTCTCTAAGAATCACAAGAATATATATTGAAGAATGGCTGACGCGCCTTTTCGTTTTACGTCTTTCCCGAATCACATCTCAAATCAGAATGAAAATAATAAACAAAGTATTTTTTTGAGTTCATAGAGTTCTGATGCTGCCATCTAGTGGGAACTTTATAAAGCGTTTTGGTCCCTCTTCTCGAAAATTATTAATTTATACATTAAATATTAAATAACAATAATATCTTGAAAAATAACTTTACAGATGACAATTTCAAAAACTCATGGTCGATGAGGGTCGCCTTAATGAAGTCCGATTGAGCTAAAATTTTGCACATATCATTCTTTTGTTGATTGCAACAAGATAGGGGGTTGGGAGCTAAGCTCTTCGAAAGTTGAGAAATAAGGGCCACCCTTATTTATAGCAGGCGAAAGATGGTAGGACAGGAAAAGCAAATCGTGATCAAGTATACTTGGTGGACTAAGCTGATTACAAAAGAGGATCTTATCGGGATCCGTTACTAAGAAGAGATCTAGAGATTTAGATTTAGAGCAGTTATAAAAAGTAGGGACAGAATTCACAATATTCAACTGCAGGGAATGAATTCCAAATAAGAAATTATCAGATATAGAGTCATCGGGGCGATAGTGCTGAGTCTTGAAGAAATGGCACGCTCCTGTTTCAAATAGTAGCCATAGCTCTGGACCATATGCGGTGCTATCATCAGCTACAAATAAACTCGAGGCGCTGGCACCCAACCAGTTTTTTATCGGAAAAGCACTGAAAACGCTTCCCGAAGTTGACATCAGTGTCCAGCAACTCATGCAAAGCTTCTGCAAATGGTGGAAAACGAATATGTTATGTCAATTTGAAAGAATGAGAGGTCGTACTTATCTGGGAACACAATTTACACCCAGTGAAATGGTTAATGAACTAGTAATAGCCTGTCTTCCTGGTAAGGACAATTTAGAACGCGTCGTCGTTACGATACGAACTAAATGAGGAACTTTTGACAGAGCAATCAACAAAATTTTTAAACTACTACTTTAATTTGAATGATTTAATAATTTTGTTTGCAATTTTGGTTATTTATTTAGAAAATTTTATTAATTTTCTGCAAATGTACACACTTGATCAATATACACAGGTAACTAGTATGCTTTGTACATATAGAACAAATAATGCCTTGCTCTATCATCTTGAATCATCTCCATACACTTGGCAGTTTAGTAGCCTAACAATAGGAAAATAGTGTTGTTTTTAACCATCGATTTCTCTGGTTGCAACCTTTACAAAGAGAAGCTCCATTAAATAAATAGCTATCAGTGGATACCAGTTTTTTTTCTTTGTGAATTCCAAGTCAAGAGATATCACTCCACTCTGAGTTTTGTGATGTGAAAAAAAATAACCCCCTACAATCGCCAATTTTTTTTGGTGACTTCTTCGAGCAGATATTTTTAAAAGTATGGTGGTGATATCAGCCGTTGTAATTTTAGCACTATAACGAAATTTCATCTACTACTACTAACCTAGCGGAATTCTCCTTTTGTATTTTTGCCAATGGGCTTAGCAGGTTGGTTGAGTGCGATTTCAGTAAAATGAATCACCGTGGCTCTCAAGCTCACCAAACTAAGTTTTCTTTTTCTATTTATTACATAATTATAGTCTTTATTTTCTGACCCTACTCAGAGCATTCTCTTTCGAGGACTTTTTTCCACTGAAACCAAAAACAAAAGGTATCCATTTCGGTCCGATCCTCTTAGTAATTTGTATAAAGAGAGATTTATCGCCACCGTTTCGTGCACGTGCCGTGAGGATGCATTCAGCTTAAATAGAGTATATCTTTTACACGTGCAGTAAAAGACACTTTTATTTATACATCTCCCCTTTTATTTCCTTTTATTTTTTCTTATAATATTGGACCGAGACCTTTTCTTGTACTTTTCAATGATAATTTGCAATCAACCTACTGACCTCGGGCTTTTAGGCAAAATTCATCGTTAATCAAGCTTCACGCTTGTTATCGCTAACTTTGCGTTGCAAGCATATATGTAATAACAAACACCTGATCAATAAAGTTCTGCACTCGAGCTTTTAGTTAATTGAGTGAGGTTGCGTTTGATGCCGCTTATGTTGAAAAAGTTGAAGTTTGTACCCGGTATGATATTAATTGGGAGACCTTTAATATTTCCCAACCACAACACCGGGTTGGGATTCTGGAACCGTGTTGTCCACTTATCGAAGACGCAATCCTGTACCAATTGTTATCGTTAATTTCGATGTCCGCACGTAATAGAAGTTGTTCTGCGTCCAGAAAATTATTTGTGTAGCAAAGAAATAGTTCTCAAATTTTTTGCACATGGCTTGGATATATTCGATAAGTTTTTTTTTCGAAATACAATCTGCAAATTTGAATTTGACTTTTCAGTTCGTTCCATACAATATTTGTACTCGATTTTATTACAATTTTGTGATCAGGTTGGACAGACACATTCGTTCCCTACTCATAGTAAGAAAACCCTATGTACATGCAAACTAGCGAACCCAAAAGCCGCCAGAAGTTTAGAAGATTGAAAACTTCCTGTGATATATCTGTCACGAAAACGACAACAGTACAATGGTCTGGCAAAACCACTAGAAGATCGTCAAATTTTGTTCACCATAGTATTAATGTGACCTTTAAAAGGTGAAAGATGTTGATGAAAGTCAGGCCTAAATCGCTAGTTTTGGAAAATCTAATAAATGTCCAAATCAAAATATAAGAGCGACTTCTTCTTTGAAAGGGATATAATGGTGGTGTTTAGTTGCAAGTGAAGATTTGTAGAAAACTAAAAACGACTCTATCCGAACTTAGAATTGCGTAGTCGTTGTAATCCACAATTAATCGACAAATGTTAGTATCATCAGCATAACAGAGAATATCTTAACTAGTCAGAATTGAACCGACCTCATTGATACAAATGACTAAGAGGATCGGACCGAAATGGATACCTAGAGTCAGACAAGTAAGACTATAATTATGTAATAAATAGAAAAACAAAACCTAATTTGGTGAGCTTGAGAGCCACGGTAATTGATTTTACTGAAATCGCACTCAACCTAACTGCTAAGCCCACTGGAAAAATGCAAAAGGAGAATTTCGCTAGGTTAGTAGTAGTAGATGAAATTTCGTAATAGTGCTAAAATTACAAAAGTTTATATCACCGTCAGACTTTTACAAATATCTGCTCGATGAAGTCACTAAAAAAATTGGCGATCGTGGGGGGTGTTATTGCTTTTCGTATTGCAAAACTCAGATTAGATTGGAGTGATAACTCTTGGCTATATATACAAAATTTATATGGCTGGGTGGTACATTCCGGAATGGACCCCAACATTTGAAATGACGTATACATCGACAGATTCATAGTTTTTCGTATCTGAAGTCATAAGGAAGTCAATCAAATGTATACAAAGCTGCTATTAAAAAAAACGCGTGCTTTCGGCACGCTCTAAAACATGTTATGGTCCACTCCAGAATGCACTACCCATTTCACAATCTGTATACTCTGCTCTAGTGTGCCATGTGAAATCTAGTTTTTGTACCATCTATGATATTATGCAGCGTACTGTAGTGGAACACTAGTAGAATATTCCAATATCAGATCCCAGCATGAGGTTAATTATAAAAAAATACATTCATTCATCTATAATTTGCTGTGGAGGGTACATTCAGAAAACCGGACAATTCCGACAAAAACGGGTATATTATACATATAAAGCTCAATCACAACAAGGAAATTCAAGGAAAGTGAAAAGAAATTTTTTTTCTTCAAATTTTCAGACGGCAAAGTTTTCGTTGGATTGTCCCTCATTCATTTCTCATTTCTATGGAATTCGGTCACCCGGTTTTTGTAGTTAATAGCAATGTGACTCCGAAGTCCCTTTTCTCATTTCGCAAACTCTCAGGCTTACTTTCACTTTTTTATTTCAAAGATTCCCACTGGGATTTCACAACTAGACATTTAGGTTATGTATATATGTATACAAAAAGTGATAAATTTGAAAGAGAAAGGTTAAAATGTCTTTCTTTTAAGTAACAAAGGGGATACACTAAGAGATTTTCTTGTGAACTTTTTTTTACATTTGTTTGATAACCACATCTTCTAGAAGTGTGAGTCCACTTCTAGTATAAAAATGATATAATTTCTTAATTTTTCCAACCGACTAAGAAGACTGACGATTGTATTTGTACCATAAAAATTCTTCTTCTTTGAGGATATGCAATATAAATTTTTTTGTGTTCCTTGAGTTTTAATCTACTGAAAATTCAAATAGATTTTAACTGGGAAATTTTTTGAACAACTAGATTTAAGTTTTATTTGCGTTTTTGTAAGGTCGATACTTTATTGATTTTTATTTTAAGATTTCGATACGAAGGCATGCAAAAACTTAACCCTTAAGTAAGCGCATGTGGACAGAGCAATTTTAACAGCGAAAAAAACATAGAACTCACTCTCACCCCATCTTGCGTCTTCCAGTAGCTTTTCATCACAGAATAGTATTTTGAAAATCGTCATACTCCAGACGCTGCAACGAATGCATGCTTTTATACTATAGTGAAGTGAGGTAAGTTTTGTTAGGTATATCTTTCAAAATTTCGACATTTTATAATATTTTCGGATGAAATCTAGCAAAAATAAATATAACGTATGTAGAGATTGGAGTTTTGACTGAATAGTGTAGCTTTTCTACTCTGCTCCGAATTATGGTTCTTATTTTTTAATATTCTATAAGACTGGCAAGAAGTTCGTCAGTATGTAATATAAAATATATTTTTTTTTTGTGTTTACTTAAGGAGAAGTTATTTATTTTTCAGTTATTATTAAAACAATAATATTTAGTTATCGAACTGCATTGTTTTTGTTTTTGAATATTTTGTGGTTTACTTAAATTACTAGAAAGAAATTGGGTGTCACTGCTGATCCCACGCCCAAACTTGTGTGATTTTGCTAGTGTGCTTACTTGAGAGTTAATGACGAATTAAAAAAGCTCTTGGCGGTAGCTATCCTATTTCGGTTCGAGTAGCAATTCTATTGAACTTTGCTCCGTAGTTTACCTAACTAAGTTATTTTCGTGTTCCTCAACGAGCGCAATGGAAACTGTATACTAATAATTGTCCTATATATGCTCTGGCGCAGTTTTGACTGCGCCAGAACATATATAAGTTTTTTGGGGAGGAGAGAGGCAACTTTCAGGGTATAGCCCTGGCTAAGTGCGGTTTGTGTCGGGGTTACTAAAGTGTTGCGCCGAAATGTAGGCAAAATCTTTGTTATACTTAGTTAAGGTGTTGCCATCTATGCAGAATTGTTGGAAGCCGTGTGTCTTATCTAAGCTTTGTGGGGAGCTTTTGCACGTTTTGTTCGTAGGCAAGGAGCTACCATCTTTGGGGAAGTTGTGCTAAGGTGTTATTTGTACCTTTCTATGTGCTTTTGAGTTTTATTGTGGGTACTAGCCGGCCGATGACGAGCAGTTTCAGTTGCGGAATAACTTAAAAGCTCACACACCCTCACATGCCAATAAACATGTAAAAAAATGTGATTTTTTACTATACTCTCAGCAATTCCATTAACAATGTACACTATAAATATAGCAGTCTTTTCACTGGGTCTTCACCCCTTCAGGAGATACGGTCTTTTAAAGTTGCTACATTTTGCTGCATGACTCAGAATTTTGTACAGATTTTCTACCTGAATTTCATTAAGCCAAAACACACACAGCACACTACGTCATATTAAGAGATTTTCTACTAGGCAATATTCAGTATGGCACCATGTTATGAAATTCGCAACAACAACAACTAATGCAGGTATATATGTTGAATTAGATAAGTAATGGAAATTAGTAAATGGCCAAGTTTTGGCTTCAAGTGTAGTGCTTCTAAATTCGCCTAGCCGAATAAAGTAAACAAATTGCGCGCTTTAGATTTGTTAGTATAATGGAAAATTCCCAATTTCTTTGGCTGAAAATCAACAGCAACTATAACAAAAGTTGTGGATGAAAAAGTGAAAAAGGTATCTCTTATAAAAAAGAACGGTCGTGTGATGTTATGCTATATCTAAAAATAAATTACAGCTGCTTATGGTGGTAAGAAACATGAAAGAATTATAAGTTATGGAAATTAAAGCCTTATCAGAAAATTTCCGATGTGTATTGAAAAGCTTTACCTTTTATGAAAAATTGTTTGATTCAATTTAAAGCTTTGATGAGCTATGATATTAATGTAGGATCAGAAAAATTGGAATCCCCTGTGATGTCCGAACCAAGGTCAAATTGTAGTCTTCAAGACCAGACACTTCCGGTTTCAAAGGTCAAGGTGATGTTAAAGGTCAAATTGTAGCCTCCAAGACCAGGTGTCAAATATCCATTTCATACCTCCACCCAAGAGCAGATACTTTCGGTTTCAAGGCTAAAGGTGGCA
Organism: Dioctria rufipes; assembly: GCA_963924295.1. Taxonomy (NCBI): domain Eukaryota; kingdom Metazoa; phylum Arthropoda; class Insecta; order Diptera; family Asilidae; genus Dioctria; species Dioctria rufipes. Next base: position 56,886,583 of record OZ002740.1, read on the forward strand.
CTAGAGATCAAGATCAAATGGTACCTTCCAAAACGTTCCAACAATTTTTCCCATGCTGAGGCTAAACAACATAGTATCCTGAGTAAAAGTTCCATACTCAACCAACCGATTAGAGCTTCCCCTGTAGTAGGCAAATATTATTTCTAGTATTCAGTTAAATCGTACTTTTCATGCATGCGTCGCAATTAGTTTGTGTCAACCTATGGTAGAATTTATATATTGTTACGAAATTTAAATTAGCAGAAATCAATCACTTTATATAACAATCTAAGCTTCAATACAGATGCATGAAACACAAGATATTGAATTTCAATAGCACCTATTTACAAACACTATTGTGCGAACGCACACTTAATTAAACACTATGAACGAAAATTAAATCACTTTGCTTAAAAAATCAGAGCAGGCATTCTCAATGACTTGCTGAGAATTTTAGTATAAAAAGCCTGTGAAGCAAAGGGATTTTGGTCAGTCGTATCTGATCACTTGAGTGCAACACATTAAATTGCATTCTTGACAAATACAGTCGTAAGCATTATCTTGCGACTGTAATACCATTCAAACCATACTCGTAATACAATAAATAACAATTGAGAAGTACAGTATAATAAGTTGATACTATCCCAGAAGTACAGTACAATAAACTGATACTATCTATCCGGTCTTAATCAAAGGATTCACCACACCAGGTCAGTCGTATTTGATCACTGAATAAGCAACACAGTAACTTATAATCTTTTCACCTGGGTTGTATCCGATTTACTTGCGACCTTCTCCTACACTAACAAGCAATATCGTCATCTTATAGATTCCGGATATCAGGTATCATTTATGTCTAACTCAGCATATAAACGTTTGAAACTAACGGGATCGTCAATAAGTCTTCAAGTATCGGGCTTGGGTAATACTCAAACTACTGCAGCTTAGTAAACGTAACTATAATGTCCCTGTACAAACAATACTCTACAAACACCAACGTTTTGGTAATACCCAAAATATCAGACAATATACCTGAGAGTGTTGTCAACACCAATAAATGGCCTCACATCAAGTATTTGAACTTGGCTGACCCCCAATTTCACCAGCCTGGAACGGTGGATATGTTACTAGGAGCGAACATGTACACAGAGATTATAACAGATGGAGTCATTAAAGTACCACCAAATACACCGACAGCCATAAATACGCACCTTGGATGGATATTGATTGGCTCACCAATGAAATGTTCCGATTGTCGTATTTCAACATTAACCGCATCTATTGCTGATTCAACTACACTACAAAAGCTACCTAACTTAACTGGTAATTTGTTTAGTATTCTTTACATATCGGATTATCTTCATCAACTCTCGACTATTACTATGGTTGGATAGGATATATCAAGAATAAACTACTTTATTGAAGGAAGAAGATCGAATTAGGTCAATAAAATGCGTCGTTTATACTCAAGGACCAATTTAAATTTAAATACATATTATTCGTCATTACATATCTGTTCGAGCAAGAATTTTTACTCGAGTTTCAACTATTTGTTTTAAGAATAAATAGGTACAATTAAATGAAAAAACCACTTTTTATTTGTGTGAACTCAACAACTATGATCTTTATTTGACGGTAGTACAAATCGAAGTCACGAGAACATCGAGATCAGAAAAAAATGATTGATAGAGAGATAAGAATAAACTAACTAGTTCAGTGCATTTAGACCAATTCTTTTTAAGTTACAATTGTATTTCAGTGCATTTCGACTAATTGAAATATTTGAATTGAGAAAGAATTATAATTAGCAAGAAATTAAATTTAATTGTCTAGCTGAATTTAATTTAGTGAATGATATACAATATTTTTGAATTAACATAATCTGGGAGTATTACTAGATGACTGAACATGCCGCCGCCTTTTGAAAGTATCGAAGATGGTTTCAATCTTCTTCAATAAGTAAAGGTGCAACCTTGTGTATTGCCCGTTGAATTATACCAGCCTGCGTTTTAATTTCAACTACTCGAGCTCGGCCGTCTGAACCTGGAATGGCCCGTACGATGCGTCCCATACGCCATTTGAATGGGGGAAGGTCATCTTGATGAATTAGGACTAGAGAACCTGGAGATAGATTCCGGTTTGAGGACTTCCACTTGAATTTCTCTTGAAGGGTTACTAAATATTCTTTCGACCATCGTTGCCAGAAGTGCTGAAGTAGCGCAGATATTCGTTGCCATCGACGCAGATAATCAAGTTTTTGTCCTGTCCTAGAAGGTTCTAGAAAACAGTCTAATGGTGCCTGGTTCAGGAAGTGTGCAGGTGTTAAAGCTTCTTCATCATTAGGATCCGACGACAAAGGGGTAATAGGTCTCGAATTTAGCACCGCTTCAATTTGAACCATGACCGTAGTCAGTTCTTCGAACGTTAACTTGACTCCTTGCAGTGTTCTGTACAAATGTCCCTTCGCAGATTTAACCGCAGCCTCCCAAATCCCACCAAAATGAGGTGCTCTTGGAGGAATATGGTGAAAATTGATATCTTGATTGGAGCACCATGTTATAATGTCCTTTTGATATTGCTGCGAGAGAAACGCATCCCGAAACTCTGCTAGCTGCCTGCGGGCTCCAACGAAATTAGTGGCATTGTCGCAATATATATGTTTGCTTAGATTTCTTCGACCAACAAATCGCTTCAGTGCAGCAATGAATGCAGCTGAGGTTAAATCGGACACCACCTCAATGTGTACCGCTCTTGTTATGAAGCACACGAAGACTGCCACATAAGGACTTGGAAGTATTCCTTCCGCGCCCGCCGTATGTTGTGATGAATGGCCCACAGAAGTCGACTCCACAATGAGTAAATGGAAGTGAAATATTAACTCTCCCCCTTGGTAGATCACCCATAATCTGCTGTTCTAGTCGCGGTCGATACCTGAAGCAATGCACGCAATTCTTGACAACTTTTCTTGCATATTCTCGAGCATTAACTACCCAGCAGCGTTGTCGCATGATAGAGACTAAAGCTAGCGGACCTGCATGAAAATTTTTATAATGCAGGAATCGTATATAAGATTCAATAAATGGATTTCTACTAGGAAGCAGCATGGGGAATTTTGAATCGTACGGTAAATTTGAATTTTTTAATCTGCCTCCCACACGAAGTAGTTCACATTTTTGACTTTCATCCAGGAAAGGACTAAGTTTCAGGAGATAGCTTCTCGGGTTAATGTCGCCTTTCCTCCGTAGCATACTAATGTCTTCGGCGAACTCCTGCTGTTGAATCCTCCAAACAATTCTCATGAAGGCAGTATCTATTTCAGCTGCTGACAATTCTCCTGTAATAGTAGGAAATTGCTGGCATTTACGTTTGAGATTGTTGATGTATCGTAAAACTATTGCAAATCGACGACAATTCTTAATGAAGTTGCTGCAGGTGTAGATTCTTTCCAAGAAAGCATCCGACATAGTACACATCAAAATTGATTGGAACTTCCTTTTCTCCGGAATATTACGAATATCATGTCTTATTTTTATTGCAGGCCAGTGTGCAGGTTCTTGATGCAAGAATTCTGGACACTGGAACCACGAGATATGATATCTGCAGGATTTGATTTCGAGTTGACATGCCTCCAGGTAGCTTCTTGAGTTAAATTTTGGATTTTTGATACCCGGTTCGCAACGAAGGTCTTCCAAGTTGATGAATGATGTGATAACCAATCCAGCACTATCTCCGAATCAGTCCATAAGAATATGGTATTGTATGGTTTGGACCAACTGGAACGCACTTTTTCTAAAAGTTCTGCAAGTAATAACGCCCCACATAATTCCAAGCATGGCAATGAGCGGGTTGTGCGTATTGGTGCTATCCTAGATTTTGCTGTCATAAGATTAACTGAGATATTTCCTGAATAGGTCACGCAACGAATATATAAACAGCATCCATATGCTCGTGTGGATGCGTCCGAAAAGCCATGTATCTCAATTTTTTCCGTTTCACTCGCTGGCAGAAGTACTTGCCGCGGAATCTGTACATTTTGTAGGTTATTCAGTGACTTCATAAAATCTAGCCATCGAGATTCCATTTCCATTGGAACAGATTCATCCCAGTCCAACTTTAGTATCCAAAGCTCCTGGAGAAAGATTTTAGCTTTCACCACAAGGGGATTGATAAGCCCCAATGGATCAAAGAGTCGTGAAATATCAGCAAGAACTGTTCGTTTAGTTACCTTTGAGTTATTCCTCATATTCGGCTGGTAGTAAAAGCGAAATTCATCTGCCACAGGCTCCCAAACAATGCCAAGAGTTTTAATAATATCGAAGTCGTTAATCCTCAAAGGCTTTCCACGTTCTGCATCTGGGATTTCTTGAAGAAACTGGTCGTCATTTGAATACCATTTGCGCAATCTTAGTTGTGCTGAACCCAAAACCATATCAACATCCTTTCTAATTTGTTGAATTTCGTCCCTTGTTTCTGCTCCGGTAATAAGGTCATTCATATAAAAATCACGTTCTATGATACGTGAAACTTCTGGCATTGTAGAAAATATATCGCGAGCTAATTGAAGAAGGCATCTTGTTGCCAGAAATGGAGCACTAGCCGTTCCATAGGTTACTGTATTTAATCTATAGACTTGCAGTTCGTCGCTTGGGTTTTCTCTCCATAATATTAGTTGGAAATTTCGATCCTCTGGCTGCACCTTGATCTGTCTATACATGGCGCATATGTCGGCAGTCAAAGCATATCTGTAGCCACGGAAACGCAAGATAATTGAGAAAATATCTTCTTGGACAACTGGGCCAACCATGAGTAAATTGTTTAAAGAATGGTGCGAAAATGTTCGACAAGATGCATCGAAGACAACGCGGACCTTAGTTGTAGAGCTGTCGGGACGGATGACACACTGATGTGGCATAAAGTAGTGAACTTTTGGAATATCTTTGACAGAAATCTTTTCCATATGATTTGACTGAAGATAGTCTCGGAGAAACTCATCGTATTGTTGCTTTAATTCCAAATTTTTGTTAAGTTTTTTTTCTAAACTAATGAAACGATTTTGAGCTATTTCACGGGAATCGCCCAAGTGCGTCTGAGGATTTTCTTTAAAGGGTAGCTTGACCATAAACCTGCCATCAGATAAACGAGAATAAGTGTCCTTGAAGATGTTTTCACATTGCAACTGTTCTTCAGTCCATTTAGAAACAGTCGCCACGCTCTCCTCTTCCCAAAATTTCTCCACTAATTTGGTCAAACAATCATCTTCGTAGTATTTAGTATCATCTTTACATACTAGGGTAGCGTATTTTCCTGGTTGTTCATAAGTATCAGAACACCTTCCTGCAACAATCCAACCAAACAATGTCTTTTGCAGCGTTGGAAGCTCGTCGTTCAATTTTATTTGCCCAACGCACAATAATTTAAAGAAATGATCCGCTCCAATTAATAAATCAACCTGTTGCGGTTTGAAAAAATTAGGGTCCGCTAATTGGATATTGGCAGGAATGTGCCAATCCTCGATAAGAATTTTACGCTCTGGTTGCGCTCCTGTAATGGTTGGTAGAATATATACCTGAAGGTTCGTTTCAAAATCATTGATGCGTGATTGCACTACTGCATGCGATGAATATTTAACCTTGGAAGACGTGTCCCCTATACCGCTTATGTTAGTTTCTACTCTATCTTTTCTTAGCTTGAGGCGTTGAACTAATCTTTCGGTCATAAAGTTTATTTGCGAAGCAGAGTCCAAAAGAGCACGGGCCAAATGAAAGGAACCAAATCTATCTTTAACTTTGATTATAGCTGTTGCTAAAAACACATGGTTGCTTCTAATTATTGGCAAATATGACGTTTGTAAAGAAGTATTAGCAGCAGGTTGGATCTGAGAACACTGATTAGTCGAGATTTGTTGTGGGGCTTCCAAAGACTGAATACCGAGGATTTCACCCGTAGACGGTGCATTAGAATCTCTTGAAAATTTATGAAGTAAAGTATGATGCGGTAACGAACACACCCGACAGCGTTTTACGGAACATTTCTTTACACTATGTCCTTTAAATAAACAGTTTATGCATAGTGCACGTTTTTTAACTTCATTAAATCTTTCGGAAACTGATAAGTTAGTGAAATTCGAACATTTATAAATGGCATGCCCTATTTGACCACAAAAAGCACATGAAGACTGAGTGGTGGCTAGTGATGTCTTTGAATTGGACCGCGAAGAATTTACTATATTGCTTGATTTACGTGGTTGACTGAATGTTTCTCCACTATTATATAACTTTACATCACGCGACTCGAAATACTGACAACGTTTGCTAAGAACATCAGATGCTTGTTTCCACGAAGGCAATTTTCCGAATTCCACTTTTTCTTCCCACATTGACTGAGAATCAGGATCTAATTTCGCGTTGACTAGATAAATAACGAAGGCATTAGCGATATCCTCATACTTTCCTAGTGACTCAAGAGCACTTAAGTGAGCATTTGTCGTATCAATGAGCTTTCTTAACTGAGGAGCAGAATTTTTCGTTACCTTTGGTAGATTGAACAACGCAACTATATGCTCTTGAAAAATCAAGTACTTATTGTCGTACCTAGCTTTAAGGTGATCTAATGCTTTTGCATAATTGCACTCTGTGACCTCATAAGCCTGAACTGTATGTAATGCGGGGCCACTCAAACAGGACAATAGATAATTAAACTTTTCCAGAGGTGATAACGTGTCCACTTGGTCAACTAATTGCTTGAAACACCCCATGAAATTTGGAAACTCTGAATATTTTCCAGAAAATTGAGGAAGCCGCATTTTGGGCAAAGTACTCCCTGAATTATTTGCAACAATCATTGACTGAGATCGAGACTCGTTAGAAAAGCTTTCACGCACACCGATCTTTAACGATAATAACTTCGACTTTGTAGCGCAATACAGATCTTCCAGATCCCCTCTAATTTTAATTTCATTCACATCCTCCGGCAAATGTTTCTCAATCGAACTCTGATAAGACAGTAGCTGTTTAAAATAGGATTCTAATATTCCTAACCTACATTCTAGCTCTGGAGCAGATAATATATCTCCTTTTTGCTCCACGAAATTTTTGATTCGGGTGATGCAACCCCTAGTTGAAGCCCTCTGAGTTTTTAATTCAGCTAATTCTTTCTCAGCCATTTCCAATGCGAATAATTTACCACCCCGGCGTAATTATCACTATGACGATGCAAAGTTGCTGATACCGTTTTGAGTTTTTTGTTTTTTTTCAATATAAACTAAACACTTGTCCGAAAATGTTTTTATCGGTCGTGTATGTAAAACAATTCCCAAAATTATTTAAAGAAACTAAAATGGCATGCAAAATAATTGCAAAAAATGCAATCTTAAATCTATGAAGCACAGAAATTATAGTTTATTCAATAAAAATTTTTGTTCATAATTATTCTGCTAAAGTTCACTGGAGCACTATATTTTTTTTCTAGTCTATTTACACAATAAGCATATGAAATACAAAGAATGTTACCGTTAATCCTTTTCCAATCAATTTGCATAACAATGAATACCGCTTGTTACCATGCACTCTGCTGAAAATACGACGAAATTACTTCTCCTTCAATACTGATGACCAATTGCCGAAATTGCAATGAAATTAATTTCTTCAAAATTATAATTGAAGGCGATGAATTATTTTCCTCAGATGTACATACCTACATATAGGTACTTGCCAACCGAATCGAAATTATCAATTTCTGAAAACAATGCGACTGGAACTTGATCCACGCTGATAAGAAATTTGTTGGGATCACCTTCGGAATGCACTTATGCGACGAATTTTCCTTTCGATAATTAATTATTAAATTTGTAGCTCAAAGGTGTCCCTGCTCGGGCGCCAAAATGTTCGAGCAAGAATTTTTACTCGAGTTTCAACTATTTGTTTTAAGAATAAATAGGTACAATTAAATGAAAAAACCACTTTTTATTTGTGTGAACTCAACAACTATGATCTTTATTTGACGGTAGTACAAATCGAAGTCACGAGAACATCGAGATCAGAAAAAAATGATTGATAGAGAGATAAGAATAAATTCTTTTTAAGTTACAATTGTATTTCAGTGCATTTCGACTAATTGAAATATTTGAATTGAGAAAGAATTATAATTAGCAAGAAATTAAATTTAATTGTCTAGCTGAATTTAATTTAGTGAATGATATACAATATTTTTGAATTAACATAATCTGGGAGTATTACTAGATGACTGAACAATATCTGTAATTAGCATGACATTTAAAAAACAAATAGGTAGTACGTAGATACATGCGCAAGTAATATTGGAGGTTGAATTTCCTACCTTTGAGACCGATGGACCTATTTTGGTTAAAATTACGTAAATTAGACTTAAAAATTTAACCTCAGAGGCCACTCTCCTTTAAGGTTAATTAGAAAGGAAGTTTTACTTAATAATTCCATAAATTACGCCTTCAAAGTAATCTTGACTTTGTAGTTAATTATTAGGAAAAAATAACGTAATAATTCCTTTTTAATTTACCTAATTGGAATTAGGAAAAATTGGGAAATAAATAAGGAAAATTTCCTAAATCTGAAGAAAATATCTTTACTTTTTACCTAAATTTTACTTAACTTTAAGGTCAAGTTTAAGGAAATGTATGGACTTTGTAGTTATATCTATTCCCAAGTTCAAGGCAAGATAACGTAAATATTCCCAATTTTATTGTGTTTACCCTCTAAAGTCCGAATTTCCAAAAAAGTTAACATAAAGGTAAATTAGACTAATGGGCACTTTTAACGAAATCCTTGATAGTTGAAATTACGTATAAATACAACCAAAAATTAAAGTTTATTGACTCTTGTTTGGTTTTAGTATCACTTGAATTAATGCACTGCTCCTCCCATTGAATCGCTTCATCAAAATTACAAATGTTACTCCTTTTTACGACAAGTTTATATAGGACCAGTGAGGCTATGGAATACCATTTGCATCTTTTCTGAAACGTGCTACACTTGATTTTGGACAACACACTTGATTATTTGCTTCCCAACAATGCGGAATACACACATATTGAACTGCGTTTGTATTCACCCGCTTTTTAGCAAATCTTGCATCCAATTGATAATGCTAATGACATGGTTTACTATTTTTAAGATGTAAATAAATCCATCCAATTCTTGCAATTGTCAAATCTCTTTTACTTATTTAAGGCGAATTCTGAAATTTAGGGCAAAATGCCCTATTTTTAGTCGAAATTTCTGTATAGGAAAAATTTATCATTACCTTTGAATACAAAATTACCTAAACAGGAATTTTTGCCCTCAAAGTCGAAAATTTGGTTATTTAGCCTTGCCATCCAGGAAATTCGTCGTAAAAGGAAAAACTTTAAGTCAAACATAATTTTACGAGAAATGTAATATATGCCACATTTATTTAAAAAAACATGGCTGCCATATATTAAAGGAATGAATAGAAAAATTGCATTATTTTATAATTAATTTTTTCCATAGTTACTGCAAAAACACCCACATAAATGAAATTTTCTAAATTTCAGAATTTCAGAAATTAAAGAATATTCAAATTAATTTCAGGGCTCTAAATCGCAAACCAAAGAATAATTAAAAAAAAAAAATTATTATTTTTTTTAAATATACAACATTTTGCGTTGGTGTTTTTCGAAAAATTATTTCCATATTTATCAATAAAATTTTTCTCCTTTTAAATTGAACGCTTAGAAGCTGCAAGAATTAATTTAGAATAAGCCCACAATATATTATAACTTATCAAAGCAATACTTCTCATAATCATTCAAGTTGGAGTTATGTGGCTTGTTTATCATATTTACATTACCTACTAGGGAAAATATGCACACACAATTCTTCTTGGTAGAAAGTAGGTCGAGATTAAGGAAAATTTACGTTAAATTTACCAAATTAAAGAAATTAGTCCTGTACCCTATAGCGAAATATTCCCAAATTTCCCTAATACGTCGATACGACGTCCTCTCTCTCCGCTGCCTTAATTTACGTCGAATAGACGTAAATTCGACCTAAAAAAGAGGAGAAATGTTGCTTGGGATGTAGATACATATATTAATCGTACTCAACTAACTTATCACAGCAAGAATTTTGCTGGCTTCATATTCTAATATTTTCGCTTGGTTCCACCTTGCATGTTTTCTTGCATGTCAGCAAAATTATTCAAACTGAAACTGATAAGGCCAGACGAAATTCAACACCGCCGAAATATATGAATCAAATCAAATCAAATCAAATATATTCAAAGAAAATTTGTACAAAATAAGACATAGCCTTTTAAAAAGTACTTAGCATGAAAATATAAAAATAACCGCAAGAAGAATATGAATAAAAGGAATACATATATACGAGTAGAGACTAAAATAAACTTATGTAAAAAAAGAAAAAAAAAAAGATTAAATGCCAAGTCATAAATACAAAAAGAAAAAAATACAGAAATAACAATTATAAATAAAGTAAAATAAAAACAGTGCGTGCATAAATCAACAGCACGCCTGAAAGAAGTTTTAATTTATTCAAGTGTGTCTGCAAGCCTATCCCGGAAACCGCCCACAGTTCCGGAACTGGAAATACTGACAGGCTGTGAATTTCAGATCTTAATTGCTAGTGAGAACGCTGTGGCAAGCAAAATTCCATAATTCTCAGATAAGTTGGTTGAGCATTTTGGGAATTCTGTTTCTTTTAAGGGGAGCCCGTCGGCGTTGCCCGGCGGTAATATAGGTACCCAGATGGGAGGAGTCAAAACCCTCGAGAATACTTCACAAGCCATGAAACAGACTCCCTCCCTACCACATGCGAGGCCTAACGGAGTCCTTACATTCTAAAATATTTGCAGTGTTCTTATGTAAAACTGACAAAAGTTTGATTTGAATAGATCCTCCGCCCTAAATTACTATTCATACAGAAAAATGATGTTCCGATAATCTTAAGCTTGCTTTCTTATCTTCCGAACTGTAAAAAAATTTTCATACCTTTCCTAACAAAATTATTTAAAAAAAAATAATCTTAACCGAATGACTACGATTTCTCAAACAAAAATTCTCAGCTGAGTAATCATTGTAATGTCGTTGTGCCGTCATGGGATGCCGTGGGCTGATGATTTCGAATGTAGCTGCCTACAGATTCCGACTCCGGCTGCACATACACACATGCCATTATCACTCAGCTGAGAGGTATTGAGTGTTAAATTGTAAGGTTACTTTGTAATCAAAATTATTTTATTATTTTGTTAAGTAAGGTATATAAGAAGTGTAGCCTTTGGGAAGATAAGGAATCAAGCTGTAAATTACTAGAAGACTATTTTCCTGTATGGATAGTAGTTTAGGCTCTGTGGCATTCATAAAGCCAATGTTTAGCACTTTTCCATAAGTATTAATATAGAACATTTTAGAAAACGGACTCCGAACGCACACATCTAGATTTCTGTTTCATGGCTTGGGAAGTATTCTCGAGGGTTTTGGTGGAGGGGTTAGAGATGCATTATATCGAAGCTTTTACCTGATTCGCTCATGCGATACCATATTCTAGGGTGTAGCTCCGTGTCTGTATTTATGTGTGTGTATGCGTGTATGAGTGTGCGTGCATATATTCATATGTGTGGAAGACTGTAGCTCTCCACGTAGACGCGTTCTTAGGCAGTGCCGAAATATATGTATAGTAAAATATGAAACTTTTGTTTGGCAGTCCAACGAAGCAGTAGCCCGATTGGTTCCATGTTCCAACTGTATTTGCAATTTTTATGAAAACGGTGTGAACAAAATATGAGCTCTCCACCTCGACGCCTTCTCAGGCAGTTATCAAGTAAATAGTGGAACACAAATGTTTTCTATGTTAACACCAAGAACGGGTAACCCTATTTAGCCCATTTTTGTAATTTTATTTACCATTGTTATGAAAACACTACGTACCAATTTTTTGTATGGCAACCCTGCGAAGGAGTTGCTCAATTGTTTACATTTTTTTTACAAAAGGCCCGTGTACGTAGCGGTATGAGGTAGTGTCCAAATATATAGTGATAAACCGAAATAGTGTATGGCAACGTCAAGAAGGGGTTGCCCGATTCAGACCACTTCTGTAATTTTATTTACTATTGCTATGAAAACACCATGTACCAAATAGTAGTTCTCCACGTCGATGCGATCTCATACAGTACCCAAGTATATAGTTAAAAACGCAATGTTTGTATAGCAACCCTCCCAAGGAGTTCCCCGATTTGTCTTATTTTTAAACTTAAATTTACATTTTTATTAAAATGTCGTGTACAAATTCTGAGCTTTCCACGCCTAGGCAGTTTCCTTATATAAAATGAAAAACTAAAGTTTTGTATGGCAACACCATAAAAAGATCGCCGAGTTGGTCCATTTTTGAACATGTCTTTGCAATTTTCCACGACAACGTGTTCTGAGGAAGTTTTTTAGAACTCGACAACAGCGCCATCTTTCGTGTCCGAAACAATCCTATCTTTCAAGCTGGAAACAACCAAACACATTCAGAATATTTCATTGAAGTCGGTTGTGCGGCTTCGGAGATTAGCGTGTACAAACACAGTACACGTTATTTTTATATATTAATATAAAGAAAACATGAATAAAGAGTTGCTACGATATACTGAACCAAGACTTTTATTTTTCTCCTTAAGTGAGTCTATTTGAGGTACTGTAACTCCATCAACATTCTGGTGTACCAGTTTAAGAGCGGCTGCACCCACACAACAGCTTACGGTATAATACTCTAAGCTCTTCGTAACAAGTATCGAGGCAAGAGAGCTAAGATCAACACATATATAGCTATTAAGGCTGACTAAACCTATAGGGGATGACTAAGTCATAGATAGGAGTTAAAGGTAATAATATAATAATAGTATATTTTCTGACCACTTTTTTGCGTACTAAATAAGAAATCATACTATGAGAAAGAATATTAAACAATACAATAGTGCAGTAACAAACAAATTCAACCTACGGTGAAAGATATAAGAAAAACAACCTAAAACACTTCCAATGTTTCCACGCGATGCAAAACTAGTTTTAGTAGACATAATATCCTAAAAGATGATCTTGAACAACCGAATATTGGGTGGATGCCTGTTCCACATACGAATAACTTGGATCGAATAAGAACCTTCCACGACAGATTTATAAAACGAAGTTTCCTTCATAAATTTTGAATTATCCTGTAGAACTTCCGAACGTTATGATGATGATTCGATTTGTTAGAGGGTTTTCCAATAAGAGGTGTTATTTTAATTAGCCCGCTATTTCGGTAGATGTCACTTTTGGAGCTATAATTTTTTGACATTTGACAAGTAGAAACTACGCCATTAATAAAAATGGAACGATACCCGATTCTACAACGCACTGAAATTATTAAAATTCACTATAAAAATGGTGAAAATGTGGCAGAGACGGTTCGTAAAACTCGAACATTTTTAGGTCGTCGTCAAGCACCTTGTCGGACCGCAATATGGAAATTGGTAGAAAAATTCGAGCTGTCGGGACAAGTTAGTGATGTGAAGAATAAAACCCGCGCACGTCAATCAAGAACAGCCGAGAATATTGCTGCTGTAGCCGAAAGTGTTGAAGAAAACCCACGTTTGTCCATTCCTCGTCGTTCTTTGGAATTAGGCATTCCACAAACGTCATTACACCGTATTTTGCATAAAGATTTGGGTCTTAAGGCTTATAAAGTTCAGTTAACACAAGAACTCAAGCCGGCCGATTATCAACAACGTCGAGTCTTTGCTGATTGGGTCCTTGAAATGCATGAAAATGATCAGGAATTCCATCGAAAACTCATCTTGAGTGATGAGGCCCATTTCCACCTCGATGGCTTCGTCAACAAGCAAAATTGTCGCATCTGGGGGTCGGAAAACCCAAGGGTTATTGTTGCAATGCCTCTCTATCCTCAACGTGTGACTGTTTGGTGCGGTTTATGGTCCCGCGGGGTCATTGGACCTTACTTTTTCGAAAATGAGGCTGGAGCAACAGTTACGGTGAATGGATTGCGCTATCGACAGATAATTAATGATTTTTTATGGCCAGAATTGGATGGTATTGATCTGGACAACGTTTACTTTCAACAAGACGGCGCTACGTGCCATACAAGCAACGAAACCATTGATCTTTTACGGGAAAAGTTTCCGGACCGTGTTATCTCTCGAAGAGGTGATCACAATTGGCCACCGAGATCTTGTGACTTAACACCTTGCGACTTCTTCCTTTGGGGCCACGTGAAAGAGAAGGTCTACGCCAACAGCCCAGCGTCGATTCAATACCTCAAAGATGGAATTCGTGAGGCTATCGAGGACATAGGACAGCCACTTTGCGATTTGGTTATGGAAAATTTCATGAAAAGGATATTGTCCTGTAGGCGTGGTCGTGGTGGTCATTTGGCTGATGTTATTTTCCGTTATTAACGGCATACCTTCCTCTTTATAATGAAATAAAGATTTGATCAGTTATTTCAAAAAATGTCATTTTTCTTTGAATATCAAAATAACACCTCTTATTGGAAAGCCTTTATATAATCGATGGAGCACCCATAACGGATTTTTGTTCCTCTTCTCCTTCCAAGGTATGGCTCGACAAAATTACAATTTCGGAAGTTTAATTTAATTATATGTATATACAGATAAACTGACTGTAACCAACTTCTATCTATAAGTGTGTTAAATAAAACCTGTATATTCTTCAACTAACACAAGAAGCAATTTAAATGCCTTTAAAAAAAACAACAACAAAGCACTTCCAAACTAAAAATGATTTAAAGTTCTATCAAAATCATTTCAAATGTGCTGACAGAACCAGATCAAAGAACTCACATCACGAGTTATTTGGTTCTCCCGACCGACACAAAAACAGCGTACATATGTATGTTGCTTACGCTATCCTGGAACCCAAGTTGTATACAGGAACGTTCCTCATCGCTTCGGTACCAACTAAGCGGAACCTAACAGAAACACCATTTGAGTTCGCTTGTTGGAAAATCAATGTGGAAATAGGTCAATACGATTAATATTTCACGAATTTTGCAAAAAACTGGCTTTGCATGAATGGAATGCACTGGGGCGTAGTGCATCGCTTAAGCTTTAGCAAATTATGGAACCAGATATTAAACGCTGAAATTAGTGGTACGATTAACTTCGTCCTCCTTTAACAGTTTTTTTTTTTGCAGTTTTCATTTCATATATTTATACAGCATATTTCTGATACACACTTGCATGTGTGTGTATATAACTTGTTCGGTTGAGTTAATTTACTAGAGATCTCAACAAGTTTTTTGATATGCGTAGAACTGCAAGATACGCGATATTTCATTTTAGTTTCAGTTCCAGTGAGTTAAAGGTTATTGCAAAAGTTTAGCCTCATATTATCAAAAAAGTAATGAGCATATAGAGGTTGCGGATGCCGAAGAAAACTTGAGAATTATTTTATTTTGTTCGAAACATTTACTTTACATTCTACACACTATTTCAGACCCTTCAACCAGTTATGAAAGCTTTGAGTCCATCGTTCCATAGAACCCTTTGAGATAAGGATTTCGTCTGGACTGTAAGACATATGAGTCAACACTTCATCAGTTCCGTTCTTTTAGCGCTCAGTAATTTTATAGTCGGAAATGAGGTGCGCAATGGACTATAATTGCACCTCTTGGTTCTGTTCCATTATCGAGCATCGGCCATACGACGATCTTTCGGCGGAGTTGTAGCATCATGAACCGAACGCCTGAAGAATAATGCAATCATTTCTTGCCAATATTCCGTAGGCATTTCATTTTGCTTGGTTTATCGTCGCCTGACCGAAATTGCTTGAATTTCTTGATTTTTTTTTTTTTTATATATAACTGTCAGATTTATTTGTGAGTTGCGTATTGTGATGGAAGAGGAAAGATTTAAGCTAGACACAAAGCGTTTGTTATTCGTGTTGAGAAAAAATTACGTGAGCATTAAGCATTTTATATTTTCCAACGAAAAATTAATCTTTAACTGCAAAAGAATAAATCTGTCACAATAACATAGAGGAGAGGTGTAGCGTCCAAAATACGAACGTCATATTCATATTTACATATTTAAAAATAAATAAAATAACTAATAAAATTTTAAAATGTAGTACGGAAAATTTGGAAAAGAATTGAATATTACATTACGAAGTAGCCTAAAGAATTATACTAAAAACAATACATGTGAAAATTTAAATCAAGTATACATACACTTAGTGTATTAGAATTTCAGATATAGTAAAAATGTATGAAGCATCTGAGTATGCATATAATAAGTATATATAAAAATGTCAGATATAAATATTTAGTAGTACTGAAAAACTCGTAGCATCAAGCTACGACAGCGTACAATACGATACAAAAGTATCTCAATAAAATTATAAAAATATTTAAAAAATAAAAAATAAAAAAAGATTAAACTAATCAAAAATTGTTATTACAATTCTTTTTATTGTTATATATATGTTATAATAAAAAAATCTTCCTCTAATAAAATATATTCTATTTTTGTTCCATGTAAATGAACAAAAATCAAATTTGCTCAAGTCGATTTCTAGGAAGGAAATGACAAAATACATTGATGTTGGTACTAAGGAATTAACAATAAATAATAACATCCAACTACCAGACATCAATATTGGTGACCCCGAATAAAAAATTCAATACTGAACACATAAATCATAGAAGAAAGAAAACAATCATCAATCAGACAAGAACAGAAGAGAGAAGAAAGAAAACAATCATCAATCAGACAAGAACAGAAGAGAGAAGAAAGAAAGTAATAAAAACAACAGAACAAGAAACGAAGAAACAAGGAATCTCCAATAAAAAAAAAAATAAGAATAAAATAATAAGGTTTTTCAATTATATATTTTTTTTTCTTCTTATGTCAAAACATTTTTTTTTCCAAATTTTCTTAATTCACATAAACATTAGACAGCACACAACAATACAATTTTCTATATATGCGTGTTTATATATGGGTTCCACCATAAAGAAATAACTTTCACCATTAAACATTTCCTCCACTTGGTATTTTAAGAAAGCGAAAAAAAAAAGGAAAAAGTATTATACGAGTGGTACATTTACATAATATTTTTTTTTTTATTTTTGTGTGAAAATGCCTGACGAAAATAGAGGAGATAATAATGATAGAGAAGTTCTCAATACAGTAGCAGTAAAATTGTACCATTTTGGACACCTTGCCCACAAGCATGGTTCATCCAAGCAGAAATTCAGTTCATTGCGAAAGATATTACTCAGGACCAAACAAAATACGAATACATAGTATAAGCACTACCAGTGGATATAATAATGCAGGTATTAGATTTAGTGTAAACACCTTGTAATATGCTTTTTCCACGATGTATTTAAAAAGCTATCCATGATTATTCAAAATGTACTATGCGTCATAAATATGTATTTAATTAAATAGGCAGAAGGCTGCCGCACTTACGATTTATGGCTAAAGAGCCGCTGTGATGATATTATCCCTTGGTGGCAATGGGGATGCCGATATTGTCTTTAAATGGCAGAGACTGCCGCTATTTGATCAAGGCAGAATATGCCGCTTTGTACTTGTATGGCAGAGTATGCCGATGTATTTATAAGGCAGAGTATGCCGCTTTATATTGATATGGCACAGTATGCCGCTCTTTACTTGAGAAATTAAAAGACGTCTTTCAACTATCTGATAAGTTCTGATTTTATTCAATAATAGCAGCTTATTTATATCAATCGATAACAAAGAATCAATATTTCATTATAATTCTAAAGGGGGGGATTATTGCAGAATTGCAATATACAAAATTAATAATCAGAAATAGTAGTGTCAGTATTTTTGATCACACGATTTCTGATTGAGTCATAATTTATCGATATTGTAAAGCAATGACTTCAGGTGTATATATATTTTATCAATGAAGAATTATGCTTGCATAGCAGAATTGTTTGCGTTGCAAATTCTTCTTGAGGTCGAGCAAACTTTGTTTGTTTTTATTTCTTTTTTTGTTCTGATTTCTGTTTACTTTTGTTGACCGTGGTCATGGCTTTACATCCTCACTCTTAAAGGAAAAAAAAAAAATTTTTTGTATATAAAAAAATTTTTTTTTTTTTTTTTTGTTACATAATCTTATATAATTATTCTAAACATATTCAGCTTTCTATCTATCTACTTATTTTACGGTATTTAATATGTTCATAGGATTACTTAGTTTCAGTTATTCTTAAAGGTACATAAAAGATACATATATTTATAGTGTTTGTGCTATATTATTCCCAAGATCGTTTTATTTAAATTTACATTTTATTAGCCTATTGTTATGTACTTCTTTGTGTTTTCTATCTATCAGTATTGTGGAGTTCACTCCTTTTTGTTTAATGATTTTAAAGGGTCCGTCATAAGGACTTTCATGTTTTCTTTTAGTATTTACTCTCAAGTATACATGGTCATTGACGTTGAAATTTGAGGGCTTAGAGTCTTTATCTTTCGCTATCTTTCGCTCTTTTTTTGCCTCTTGTAAGTGTTTTTTGCTCTTTTCATGGGATCTTTTTAACCTCATTGCCAGCTCTCCTGCATAGCTGTGTATGCTATCTATTTGTTCCTTATTTTTTAGAATCTCTGCTGGTGATGTTGCTATTTTTCCAAATATTAATTCGAATGGTGTATAACTTGTATCTGTGTGTGGTGTTGTATTGTAGCAGAATACATAGTACGGAATTAGTTCATCCCAGTTGTCTTCTTTTGAAAATGTTCTTAGATATTCGTTTAACACTCTATGGTTTCGTTCAATCGATCCTAGCGTTTCGTGATGGAACGGTGTGGATGTGACATGTTTTATGTTCAGAAGCTTGCAGATGTTTTTGAGTAGTTCATTTACAAATTCTGTACCTCTGTCTGTTTTCAATGTCTTGAAACGTCCATACTTCAAAATGAATCGTTCAACTATTGTCCTTGCTACCGAGGAGGCTTCTTTTGTTTCCATTGGATATGCCTCTACGAATTTTGTCAATTCGCATTGCAGCGTTAAGATGTATCTAAAACCGTTTGACATTCTCAGAGGTCCTACTGTGTCAACTGAGATCGTTTCAAAACTACTGTTTGGTGTGTCTGTTATCACCATAGGTTCTTTTGTGTATTTTTGGATTTATTCTTCGCACAATTATCACACTTATTTATGTACTCTTTTACCATTTTGTTAAGGTTTTTCCATATGTACCTTTGTTTTAATTTGTTTATGCAGCGTTTAATTCCAGCGTGTCCACCATGCATACTGTCATGGTATTCTTTTATTAGTTCTTGTTTCTTCTTTGGATCATTTATCCTTATTGGGGGTTCATAAAGTAGTATCTTCAGTGGTGTTGCCTTACCACGTTTATTATTTTGCTGCAGCTTATTGAATTTCTTTTTAAATTCATTTATATCCATATGATTAAATATAGCATCGTCTTTTGCGAGTGCTAATTCTTCAATATTATTCTCGTTCATTTTTTTGTATGAGCTTCTCCATGATGTAACCAGAGTTAAATGCAGGATTATCGCTATACTGAACGGTTACCCCTTTCTTAGTTATATATATTTCTGGCAAACTTTTACCTTTCGCATTCTTTTGTGCGTATGCTGTATCAAATTGTATCTTTTTAATATTTCTTATATCGGAGATGGATGTGCATTCCCATATATAAAGTTGGTCTGATTTTATGCTATCTCTTTTCTCCATTCCGTTTTGCTGCTTTTTCACCATATTACGTGTGATAATGTTTACTTCTTTTGGTATCATTGACTTTAATTTGTCAGAGTCCATTTTTATTCTTGACAGTGCATCTGCGTTTGTATTCATTTTTCCTTGTTTATATACAATTTCAAAATCATAGTCCATTAGGTCTAAACGAATTCTTGTTAGTTTCGAAGAAGGGTTCTTATGTGTGAAGAGGCTGACGAGCGGGCGATGATCTGTTACAACTGTGAACTTGTTCCCATAAAGATAGGGTCTAAAGAAATTGATTCCCCAATGTATACCAAGCAATTCTTTTTCGATTATCGATTTATTTACCTCGTGCTTATTTAATGTCTTACTTGCATAGGATATTGGTAAATCCTGTCCTATCTCACCTTGTGAGAGCACTGCTCCAAGTGCAAAGTTCGAAGCATCCGTTGTCAGGACGAACGGTTTGCTAAATTCTGGATATTGCAGGACTGGTGAAGTTATTAGCTTTGCTTTGAGTATTTCGAAAGATTTTCTGCAATCTTCTGTCCAAAGGAATAGTGCATTTTTCTTTAGAAGTGCATTGAGTGGTCGTGCTATTTCTGCAAAATTTTGTATAAAGCGTCTGTAATAGTTGCAGAAGGCTATGAATCGTCGTACCTCATCCGCATTCTTTGGTACTGGGTACGTCTCTATTACTTTATGCTTGCTGGAATCCGTTCTGACTCCATTCTTTGTTATTATATGACCCAGATATAAGACTTCTGGTTTTAAGAAGTTGCACTTGCTTGGATTGAGCTTTAGGTTATACTGCTGAAGTCTTTTTAACACTCTTTCTAGGTTTTGATTATGATTGTTGAGACTGCATCCATGTATTATGATGTCATCGACATATATGAATGCGCCGTCATCCAAACCACTTAATGCGATTGAGAGCATTCGCTGAAAACTGTTCGTGGATATTTTTAGTCCAAAAGGTAATCTTTTGAATTGGTAATGTCCCTGGTTGGTTGAAAATGCCGTTAATTTTCTTGAATTTTCTTCTAACTCTATCTGGTGAAAAGAATTCGTCATATCAAGCGTTGAGAAGTATTTTGCCCGTCCTAGTCTGTCTAGGATGTCTTCCAATCTTGTTAGAGGATATTTGTCATTAATTACTTTCTTATTTAGCTGCCTGAAGTCTACAACTAGTCTCCATTTCTTTTCTTCACCTGATTTTTTTGGTACTATCAGGAGTGGAGAGTTGTACGGACTCACTGAAGGTTCCACTATATCATTCTGTATGAGTTTATCAACCTCTTTGTTTATTTGATCGATTTGAGAATGTGGCAGTCTGTAATTCTTTATGTAGACGGGGTTATTGTCTATTGTATTTATATTCTGTGTATAAAAGTTATTTGTTGTTAACCTCTCGTCTTCTATGTGGAATACTTCTTGATATTTTTTGCAGATCTCTTTGATCGAATTCTTTGCATTTTCATCCAAGCCTTCCAATTTCAGTTCCTTTAACAATTTATGAAATCGTCGCTCAGTTTTATCTCTCTCATGATGCGACTTTCTATTTTGTGTTCTCATTATCTCGTAATCTTTTAGCAGATGTAGCTTTGCTGTGAATGGTTTTAATGTCACCATGTGGTTGTTAGTATTTAGCAGTTTTATATGTTGGACTCCTTTTCTTGGTATGATCGTGTTGCTCAGAAATACTCCTTTTATCAATTCTTCACCGCAGACTATGCTGTCTTCTTTTATGTCAAGTGTTATTGCTTGGATAATTTCTGTCCTGGCTGGTATAGTAATTTTATCTTTGAATTTGTTTATCATGGGTATTGTAACATCGTCATTATTCAAATTTGCAGTTATCGTGAAGGTTTCATAATCTATTTTGCATAGATATTTCATTAGGAAATCTCTTCCTAATATCCCATGTGTGGTGATCGGGGTCTGTGGATCCACTATGTGAAACCTGTGTTCTATGACGTGTTCCTCATAAGCTAACTGCAATTTAGCTGTACCCAAGGAGTGCGTTTCATTATTTTTTATCCCAGTTATTGCACACTGGTCATTCCTGTTTATTTCTTGGTTTAATGAACTTATTTTGCAAATTGAGATGTCTGCTCCGGAGTCAATGAGGAAGTTCAATTTTTTGTTTGTGCGTTTGTCCGTCAGCGTTATGTAATTTGTTGTACAACTTCTGATGTTGCATATTTTTAAATTTCGTTTTATTCTGTTTCTTGCTGATTTCGTCCCGGACTTTGCGCATTGCTTGTCTCGTGTAGAAAATTTATCCTCCTATGTTGGTTTTGTCGGGGGTTTCTAAAAAAGTCTCTTCCTCTATTGTTCTGATAACTATTTTGCCAGCCATTAATTCTATTCTGGTTATTTCTTTGGTTATTACTGTAGCTGTTATTTATATTCCCTCTGTTATGCCAATTATTGCTTCTGTTTTGGAACGTGTTATTATTGTTTCTATAACTATTGGCATTTATATTTCGATTGTTGTAATCTCTGTAGTCTCTTATTCGAGTATTACTTTCATATTGCCGGTTACGGAGATTTCTATTGAAACTAAAAATTCTTGTTTCATCTGTCAGAGGTTGTTCAATCAGGTTTGCGAGACTTATTGCGTCGTTTAGTGTTTTTGGTTGTGCGGCTAGGATGGTCGGTTTTAGTGAGTTTTTCAGCCCATTTTGAAAGGTATTTAATCGAATTTTGTCGTTTAGTTTACAGATTACCTCTCTGTGCTCCTCACCTATTTCGTTTATCTGAACTTTGTTCAGGTCCGCGACTATCTCTAGTATTTTGTCTGAGAAGTCCTGAACATTCATACTGTGCTGCTTGCAATTCGATAATTTTTGTTGCAAGGTTTGTGAGGTGTTTTTTGTCTTGAAAGCCTCTGTCAGTACTTTCTTTAGACCTTCTATAGTTGTTGGTCTACCAATTACGGACATCTTGTTTCGCACTTTCTCACTTAAACGTGCTAGCCATACAAATTCAATTAATTGTGGCTGCGCCTCAGTTTTTAGCGTCTTGCTATACATTTCCACAAGACTTAGAAAATTTGAGAGCTCTTTTGTGTTGCCTCCAAATTCTGGCAATATTTTTATTGCTACAGCGAGATCAAATGTATTTGTACCCATTATTCTTATTTGTAACGTGTCCGACTCTCGATCTGATTCTTCCGATTCTGAATCAGCTGTATTGTTCAGTGTTTCGCTTGTTTTTTCTTCTAATTTCGATTTTAGTTCTATAAATTTTATATTGAATTTGTTTTGCAGTTCATCTGCTTGCTTTCCTTTTTGAGTCGTTATTATTTGGTCAAATCCTTTTTTGATCTTTTTGGCTAGAGCGTATTTATTTAATAGATTCCTACTTGAGAATGTCCTCTGTGGATTCTTCGTGAATGTTTCTAATAATTTCTTTATTTCAGTTAAAAGATTTTCGCAAGTTTCCATTTATTTATTTATTCACTTATAGAACACAAACATAAAAAAAAAGATCTAATTACAAGTGTATTTAAATAGAGTTGTTCTATCATTAATATTTCATCCTATATAAAATAATTTTTATTGTTAAATAATACCTAGAAACCCATATAAATTATTATTTTTTTTTTTTTGAAAGCTATTTATGTCCATATATAAAGATTAATTAATTATAAAATCTATAAACCCGAATTATTTTATTTATTAAACGTTAGCCATATTGTTTACGTTCCTCTGAATGTTGGTGTTTATGTATTTGCGCAGAAGTCTTTTTCCGAAGTATACTGCAACTGCTATCAATATTAGTATTACTGCTAACGTTACTGCGGTCGGTACATGAAGAACATCATGAATGGAGATTGTTTGTACCACCGGACTTGTCGCTGCTGCTGCTGCATTCTGGGCCACAATTACTTCTTTCGATTGCGGCTTTCCCATTTGAGCTTGCTGAGCTTGTAAATTAATTCTTTTTTTAAGCTTTTATCCGCTGTTATAGGTATTACCCTGTAGAGCTCCGCTATTTGTTGTCGTAGCTTCACTGCTATACCGCCCCTTTTCTTTTTTACATATGCTAGAGGCGTCGTTATCTCCTCATTCAGTTTGCTCACTGGCTTTCTTTTTTTTTATACTGTGCGATTGTTATCGCTTTTGGGCCAGCAGCGGGGTCTTTCTCTAGTGCTTCTTGTAGGGAGAGTTTTTGTGTCACTCGCTGTAGTGTTGTGGCTGTGTATTTATTTGCGGGTGAGTTTAGTCCAGTCGGTATGTACTTCTCAGGTATTCTTGTAATCTGTAGAGCTCTAGTTGCCGGAATGTATGTTGGTGTGCTCGAGTCTAGGTATGACGATGTAGTGGGTGTGTACTCGGTTGTTGGTGTTGTTTCTTCAGGTACTCTTCTTTTAGAGCATGTTACACGTCTTGGTGCTGTCCTCTTACGTATGCTGGGGTCGTTGTTCTGCGCTTTGATGTCACACGATGATTTGTTTTGTAGGATTAGTTTTTTTGTCTTGCTTAATGGTCCGCTTTGCAGAGTTGGTGGTCCGGTTTGCAGGGTCGCCATGTAATATGCTTTTTCCACGATGTATTTAAAAAGCTATCCATGATTATTCAAAATGTACTATGCGTCATAAATATGTATTTAATTAAATAGGCAGAAGGCTGCCGCACTTACGATTTATGGCTAAAGAGCCGCTATGATGATATTATCCCTTGGTGGCAATGGGGATGCCGATATTGTCTTTAAATGGCAGAGACTGCCGCTATTTGATCAAGGCAGAATATGCCGCTTTGTACTTGTATGGCAGAGTATGCCGATGTATTTATAAGGCAGAGTATGCCGCTTTATATTGATATGGCACAGTATGCCGCTCTTTACTTGAGAAATTAAAAGACGTCTTTCAACTATCTGATAAGTTCTGATTTTATTCAATAATAGCAGCTTATTTATATCAATCGATAACAAAGAATCAATATTTCATTATAATTCTAAAGGGGGGGATTATTGCAGAATTGCAATATACAAAATTAATAATCAGAAATAGTAGTGTCAGTATTTTTGATCACACGATTTCTGATTGAGTCATAATTTATCGATATTGTAAAGCAATGACTTCAGGTGTATATATATTTTATCAATGAAGAATTATGCTTGCATAGCAGAATTGCTTGCGTTGCAAATTCTTCTTGAGGTCGAGCAAACTTTGTTTGTTTTTATTTCTTTTTTTGTTCTGATTTCTGTTTACTTTTGTTGACCGTGGTCATGGCTTTACAACCTCCAACAGTAGAAAAATACTGTACTCTTAAAAACGCGTTAATACAGCGATTTGCCGAGACTGAAGAGAAAAATCTAGACTCCTCCTTTCAGACACCGAAATGGGTGATAGAAGACCTTCAGAATTTTTCAGAAAAATGAAAATCCTAGCAGGTCTAAGTTCAGAATTTTCTGAAAGCTTTATAAAAAAAACTATGGATGCGAAAATTGCCGACAAATATAAACATAGCCCTAACAACCGCAGGGAAAAATGGCATAGACGACCTTCTTAAATTAACTGACAGAATTCACGAAATAGCGAAAACCCAAAATATTTCAGCATTCACTTCAAATAATTACAACAGCAATTTTGACTTAATAAATAGAATAGATAACTTAGAGAAGAAAATAGACACATTGGAACAATTAATTAAAAATGTAACTTTTCATAATAACATTTTTTTTTTTCAAATTTCAGGAATGGTTCCAGAAGTCGTTCTTCAAGTGGTACTAGATTTACTACGTTCTGTTGGTACCACAATAAATTTGGAGATAGAGCAACGAAATATGTACCACCTTGTACTTTTAAAAAACTCACAATCCAAAAAAACTAGTTAACCCCTCGACGTATTCATGTTCTTTTAATAATAATTCAAAACGTTTATTCATTTTCGACAAAGAAAACAAATTTAAATTTTTAATAGATACTGGAGCAGACCTTTCAGTCATATCGTCATACCTACCACTTTTTGTAGCAGATACAAAAAGACGATTCTTTAACTCTGGTAGCAGCGAATGGCTCTACAATTCAAACCTTTGGTACAAGGTTTTTTAAAACCAATTTTGGTCTGTCAAGGGACTTTACATTTCCATTTGTAATTACCGAAGTAAACCGCCCAATTATAAGAGCCGACTTTTTAACCAAATTCAATCTCTTGGTAGATTTGAAAAACAAACGTCTGATAGATGGTAATACAAATTTATCGGTCAATGGCTTAACCAGAAAGGTAAACACACCATCACCAAAACAATTTACTATTGAAAATGAACTAATTCATATTTTCTTTTTTATTTGAGCTAATTTGATATGTGCATGTAGGTACGTGTGTACCTGTTCTACGTGGGAGGAAATGGTATGCCTGTTCAGTTCTCTCATTATTCATCGCTGAACATATTTGAATATGTATTTCACGGTTTTATTTGCGCTGCTTATTTCTACATTAATATTAGCATTGATTTTTTTTAAACATGAGTTGTATGGCAAAAACGATCTATTATCAATTTTATTTCCTTTTATTAATATACATATATATATCGACTTGATATTTTGCATAAACGTTACTATCTAAAATTGTTTCATTACTTAAAGTTTTAGAATAATCCTTCGAGCATTTAGCATTGACCATACAAACTGAATGTGGACTTAGTTGTTCGCATGGACTGTAGTTATAATATTATTTAACTGAAGACCTAACAGTTGATCTGGAATTTCTGCGCAAGCAGCTTTATCTAGAGTCTCGCAATTATGAGTTTTGTGCTCTTCTGATAAAATTATCGAAAGAAACATTGAGGAAATCTTCTCTTCTGAAGTTGTATAAAATGTATATGAGAACCAGATTTTCCCAATATATTGCAACAAAACGACCCACCTTTCTCAATTTTTCATATATCCTCCGATTCTTATTGTAATTAGGTTGCGCTTGGATCGCAAAATTATGATCTCCAACCTCCTTAAATCCATTATACTGTTCACAATTAGGACAATTCCAGCTCTTGCGTGAATCATAAGAGATTTACGTTATTGTTACAAAACCAGGAAATCACCAAAATCTTAAATTTAGATTTTTTTAATGTGTATAATTTGTAACTTAAAAGGAGAACTAACAAATGCAATAGTGATTACAGGAGAATAACCATTTGAAAATAAAACGCGAACTTGATACTTCGAATTGTCAATCCATTCCAATCCCATCCCCATTTCGATTCCGGCTCATTATTACAACTCGGCCCAAAATCTACCCCAGCCTAAATAGAACACAATCAAGCCATTTTTAATAAAATATTTTTAATATTTCGACATCACATTAGGGTTTGACCATCATACAAATCAAAGAAAAATTAGATTTAAATCTAAGACAAAAAAGCTTACCAATATCTGGATATTGCACAGATGCAAGGGTCCCACGACGACCTGAAATATTAAAAAAATGAATTAAAACATGAACTCCAAAGATAATGTATTTAAAAACAATAAATAAATTTTAAGAAAGAAACAAAAAAATGAAATCTACAAGAAATAAAAAAAACTATAACAACATCAAAATTGTGCAAATACAATACACAATTTACAAGGAAAAAATATATCACATTATTACCTTTTACAAGAAATGCATAGATACCTTAGGTGCATTTTCACTTTGACAGGCACCTATGCTATTTGTAGCAGGCAGAACTTTATAACATTTAAAATGAATCAATTTATATACAAAAACCTGTGCAATAATGTATAATTCCCAAGATGAATGCACATAACTAACACAAAATACCCTTTTCATCAGAAATTTTAACAATTTTAACTCGCGCGTCGGTTGACATTTCGCGTATAAAATTCAACGTCGAGCTTCATGTTTTCGCATCGTAAAACGAGATGACAAATCGAATGGGCGCGTTCGTTTCGCCATACTTTTCGTGCATTACGGAAAAATCGCGAAGTTTCGAAATTAGCAAATGAATAAGAAAGAGAGACAAAGGTGTGAAAGAAACAATGATGAAAATGCACGAAAATAAATTCTGAGAGGAATTCTTTAAAATTAAATCAAACATGGCGAAGTGGTAAGTTATGGTAAAATTTAGAAAAACTTATCATAATTCCTTGAAATCAAAGTGGATTTCTATGGGAAAGATGTCAGAAAATGCAGTTTATAATTTGACATCAATTGATAAAAACTAAATCTTCTCATATAAACTCAGAATAAATTCTGGGTGTGAATTATATTTGCTGTGTCCAAAAAATAAGGTGACATTGAATTTATATTGAAAATTCTTTATTTATTCTTCCAAATCAGTTTCATCGCCTTCAAAGTAATCCCCTCCCGATGCAATGCACTTGAAAAAGTCGATTTCCGGGATGGCCTTCAGCTCCTTCCTCGCGGCGGCTTGAATCTGCTCTATCGTCTCAAAACGGTATCCTCGGAGCGGTTTTTTGAGCTTGCTGAACAGCCAGAAGTCGCACGGCGCCAAATCAGGTGAATACGGTGGAATGATATGAGTCGAGTTTTTGGCGAAATGATCACGAAGAACGAGTGCAGTGTGAGACGGCGCATTATCGTGGTGCAAAAACCAAGAGTTGTCTTTCCACAATTCCGGCCTCTTTTGGCGGATAGCGCAAACGACGCATAACGTTCAGATAATATTCCTTGTTGACTGTTTGACCCGGGGGAAGGAACTCAGAATGCACAACACCACGATAATCGAAAAAAAAAAACAGTCAACATCACCTTGATTTTTGAGCGACTTTTGCGCAATTTTTTGGACTCGGCACACCCTTGGCACGATATTCGCTCGATTGATCGGTGGTTTCGGGGTCGTAAGTATAGATCCAAGTCTCGTCTCCAGTGATCATGCATTTCGTCTTGTCAATGTAATCAGAAAGCATTGTTTCACACACTTCAACGCGACGCCTTTTTTCCAAAAAATTCAATGATTTCGGTACCAGTCGAGATTTGACGCGTTTGAGGCCCAAAGCATCCTTCAAAATGGTATTGACTGAGCCTTTCGATATGCCAATATCATCAGCAAGGTCTCTAATCATTAAGCGACGGTTTTCAAATACCAAATCTTTAATTTTTTGGACGTGACCTTTGTCGGTTGAGGTCGCCCAGGGCGCTCTTCGCCCTCGACAAGTTCACGGCCTGCTTGGAACTCACTATACCACTTGTAAACATTTTTTTTCGACACAGCCTCATCATCAAAGGCTTTCTGTACCATCCTCAACGAATCCGCAAACAAAATTTAATGCAAATTTTTTTCTCAACAAATTTCGACATCGAAAAAAAACCGAGAAATTCACTTTCAGCAGCTCACAAAACGAAGCGTATCTCAAACACTAATTAATATTTTGACGTGTGATTTGGCAGGGATGTCAAAGAAACCAATTCGCCAACTCCTTTGACGCGCGCAGTTTAAATTCAAATGTCACTTTATTTTTTGGGCACAGTAGTATACTGGAGAATCCCAAAAAATTCTTTTTTGAACAAAATTAACCCGGTAAAAAGTCCAAAACAGTAATCTTTTTATTTATTAAATTATTAAGTAAATTAATTTATATAAATTAAATTGATTAAAAGAAATTGAATTCTTTCATGAAGAAACCACAAGTTTTCACATAAGTTTTTTGTTGTTATCATTAAAAAGAAAAAAATGGTTTGATAGGCACCAATTAAAATAAGAGAAAATAAGGAAAAATTAAACCTGTCAACTTAAAGAAAATTAAATGTTATTATATAAGCAAAAACTTAAACCTATCGAATTATAGAAAATTAAATGTAATTAAATAAGTCAAGTTGAGCCTCACGCTAAGAATATGGTACAGAAAAAAAAACAGAAATGAGCTATTGCAGTAGAGTAGGCACAAGCTCCCACTAAAAACTTTGAAGTCATCTTTTTGCGTCTTCTAGCGGATATGTAAAAGTCCTCAGATCGAATAGCCTTCAAAATTTAAAAAAAGGAAATTGAGAAAATAGAAATGAAGTTTTTTTTTTATCATTCAGTACTTATCCTAAATTTAAATAATCAAATATTTGATGTAAGGATGACAAGAGAAGAAGACAAAATCAAAAAAGAACCAAGGACGGAAAATCCAAGAAAAAAAATGGCAGGACAGAAAATAGATTTCCGCAGCCTCCCCAGAAAGCCTGAGTCGCTTTCCACCAGGTATCCTCATAAATATTCTGCTTTGATTTCGTAAGCGTCTTTAGTACGCCCCACTGGGAACGCCGGTTCCCAACCAGATTGCTCTGGTGACCGGTTGGCCAAGTGGCAACTTTAACGGAAACCAAATAAAAAATATAACATTGGTGCCATGTGTGGGGTGTTTGGTTGGTGATTGGCGTAGGTTTGTTTATTGGTGATTGGTGCATGTGTCGTTGGTGTATCACAGTTTGGTATATGTTTGTTTGTAGGTGTGTTAAATTTATTAATTAGTTCGTCGAGCTTCTGAATGATTTTGCCTAGCTCAAAGTATCAATTGTTGAAGGTCAAACACAAACAATTTTTCTGTTTTCATTTCATACATTTGGGTTATATGTTTGAAAATGATTTTATGCTAGGGAATGCCGTCTTAAGAATGACAACAGCGTTATTGAAACAGATCTGTATCACATACCTGTCTTTTATCTGGAAATTCCACAGATTAAAAGACACATGGCAAATTTTATGACTTATATCATAAAGACTATGGTGTAAAAAGGAAAATAAGTAAAAAAAAGTTTTTTCCTGAGTTACAAAGTCGGAGAAATGCTGTTGCGAAAACTCAATGGCGTATCGAAATGGGTTAGGCAGTCATCTCGGTTATTGTCAAAATTTGTTTTACATCAAATTACAAACCTTTTCCCTAGAAGGAGAATACGGCCTTTTCCATATGTCTACCATGACATTATTAGCTGTGTTGTAAAGAGCTAGCAGGAAAACTGATGATAAAAATATGCAAAGAAATTGTTTGTATTTACACGCAATACTGGATAATTGAAAGCAAAATGATAACAAGAAAGGAAATAAGAATGAAATGAGTTCATTTATGCCTTCTTGCGTTTTTCACTGTACACAACTTCTAATGAAAATGCATAGTTTCCTCAGCAGGAAAATCTGCCCTAGATTCTCATCACTCGAAACAACTTTTTATAGGGCCTCTCTTTAGATGGCAGGAAAACGATGAATATTCGTCCATAACTTTGTAGACCGGAAAAAATCATAAAGCTTTCTGGAGGCCAATCTCATTCGATGTTCGTTGTAGTTTTATAATTCTGAGAAAATTTTCAATGAAATTTTCAAACTGCATGTAATATAAAAATGGCGTAGAATTAATTACAAAAACCCTGCAAGTTGTAAATTGAAATTTAAGGCATGAATGATTCAGCAGTTAATTAACTTATTGATTTATGGTACTATTGTTGTGGGATTGATTGCAAATGTAGGTACTTATAACAAAAATCTCTGCAAGAGGGTAGAAAATTTTACATTTCTTGACAACTATCATTGGCGTAGTTATGTATATGAGAAATCTTGCATTAGAAAAATTTTTGTAATTAAATTTAACGCCTTGAATCGCATCAATTCAAAATCCGGAAGAAAGAAATAAAAATTATTTATGAAAAGTTGATTGTTTTTTATATGGTATTATTACTTTGATTTATCAAATGCGTGGAAAGGTCGTTCGTTAGAGTAAATGAATACACTTGCTGATGTGTGATGTGTTGAGTGGTAAGTTTCCTAATTGATCTTGCATCCAAGATTTTCCAGAATGGACTGCATCCAATTGTGATGATCCTGCAATGATCCTTGTGATGATTTCCGAAGTTTGCTTCGGCCATATTGCATTGCTTAATTAATTATTACATACCTTAATGACAGTTCATATGGTATGAACGAAAAACTACCATTTTATACAAATATCTTCAGTTTGCAATTATTGCTAGCATCATGATGAATGTATCACTACTGGCCGGTTACTTTCCAAATAAGTCAAAGTATTCAGCTGGGCCTTGTTCTGGGAAATAAAATGCTATCCAATGAATGTCACCTTTTTTTCCGTATTAGCCATTATTATATGTAGGGCGAATTTATAAATTTGTTTACAGGGAAAGACGTGATATCAAATTACATGATAAACAGGATGAATAATTTGATTAAAGTTGTTTACTTTATTCCGCTGCGTAAGTCACAACAATTTGAAACAGAATTTTGAAAGCATGCTTATAAATTCAGGAGCTGAATCAGCTAAAAACATACTCTAGGAAGATTTCGAGTGGCAGCACTGGTCATCTCAGTACCCCTTATCACCAAAAATTTGCTGATAATGCCTTTCCTGCACCCATACAACTTCAACTACTCATTTTGCTCAAAACAATATATCCCACTACCGCCTTCTTTCATCAAAGCCTTAAATTGAGCTCACTCTTAACCTAATGCTTTTATGTTTCTTACCATCGCATATTACGGCCGCTTCTATTTTTAGATATTAAGTATCATAACCTGATTCAATGATCACGATTACTTCAACTCATTCTCATAACAAGTATTAACATGTTCTTGTCATCAATTCAATTATTTTGCGTTTCAACTATATTTATGTCTTGGTCAGGAAGCCGTGCAAATAATTTACTTCAATCAAATAAACATATATATGTACCTCCAATCTGTTGCGCAACATACATCGACTCAATCCCCAAATCAACCATGAAAGCTTTTATTTTCATTCACAACATTACTTAATCCACCTCAGGTGCACACAAACATATCCACCCAAAGATCTATACCGGCACTTCGGTACAGGTAATGTCACTCCATATTGCTGGTAAAGCTCTTAACTACTAAGTATACATCCCAACCCAACACAAGAATTATAACCTCAGGCTCCCAGAACATATAAAGCAAACAATTGATAGCACTAAGCTCCAAGCTGGTAAATAAATGATCGAATAATGCCACTAAAGCTCCCGGCCACCAAGTAGCCCAGCTGAACACATAATAACCCTCCAAACTGGCAAGTAAATGTTTACTTATCACTCTCAGCTGCCAAGTAGCCTAGTCCCTTACGTTAAATGGTTTGGATTTTCTTCATAACACAATTCTCGTATTAATAAAAAAAGGCGTTTTATAATTGAATGAAAAAAACAATTTAATTAAATAAATCTATAATTGTAATACGAAATACTTCAATAAATATGAACTACAATTACAATACATGTTTTATTTACATTACACAAGGCATACACTACATTTTCTGTGGCTGTTCCTTGTTTCTTTGATAGAATAGAGTAATGCTCCCATTGTAGAGTATCCGGGTCTCAACTAAAATGTTCGAGGGGGGAGGAAAAAGTCGGAAATAGTCGCTTTTAATTTTTGTTTTATCATATTTAAGTCAGATATCACAAAACCCAATTTCAGTTTGATTCGAAAAACCTGTCGATAATATTATCCACATCAATGTCGATCTCAGAGTGGACAGACATTAGGGACTCATATCCAGATACTCTTTCTCGTGCAAAGATTCTAGATATAGATGTGAACCAACCGAATCTGTCACGGGTGAAGTAAATGACAGGCAGAGGAAAGCGAATGGTTTTTATTTTTATAGTCTTGCCGTAAAAATTGAGAAGAAAAAATGAAAAAAAAATTTTAGTGGCATCAATCCAACTGATCGTTTTCAGCAACCAATAGTGCATAAAAATTCGAAAGAAAAATGTTCAAGTAAATTTTTAAGAACAAAATGTATGCTTGCCAACGCTCATAAATATCTTTAGCGACCCAGATCAGCCAAGGCACCTGAATCAATTGGAACCATTGTCCGCCGCCAATTGTGCATGAAAAATGTAAAGAAAAATATCAGATCTTACTAAGAGAACTGAGTGAACCACCAAAATCAATGCACCAATTCGTTTAGATCGTTGTCGGTGAATAGTGATTCATTTAAATTCTTATGAACAATTTGCAAGTGTATTTCTAAGAAAAATTTAATGCTTCCCTACGAACGAATTTTCAACCACTCAGGCTTCAATCAGTGTCGCTATGAAGAATCAACGGGTGGCTAGACGTTGATTGCATGGAACTAGGGTTCTACTGGAAGAACCGCTCCCATAGTTTTCACAGAAGTCACGGTTCTGCTAGCTTTAGAAAAAGTTAGCAGAACCAAACAATTAAACTTATAAAACTTGTTATTTTCTATGTAAAAAGTATATAGGAATTTAAGGCTAATTTAAGGCTGCATGTACAACGACATTTAAATAATTTTAGTTAAAAATACGACAGAATTCATTCAAAGGACACGAATATTGGAGTTGATAATTTATGAGAGAATAACGATACTGCACTAAATAGCCCTAAAAACAAATTTCCACGTACAAATCGCATTGGTTTCTCAGCATTTATTTAGAATTACAAGAGCCTTAAATTCTGGCGGTTCAATTTAAGCTGTTTTCGAATAATAGATGTCGATTTGTCCTGGTTCTGCTACTGAGCCTAGTTCTAGAATGCAATTCCATTTCTCAAAACGAATCAGTTTTTCAGCATTTAATTAGAATTTAATGAGCCGTAAATTCTGCCGGTTCAATTTAAGCTGTTTTCGAATAATATATGTCGATTTGGCATGGTTTTGCTAGCAAAACGCGGTTTTGGTACTGAGCCTAGTCCTCCAACAAAACTGCAGTGCACTATGTAAACTTTCACATAAAATCACAT
This sequence comes from Dioctria rufipes, assembly GCA_963924295.1. Taxonomy (NCBI): domain Eukaryota; kingdom Metazoa; phylum Arthropoda; class Insecta; order Diptera; family Asilidae; genus Dioctria; species Dioctria rufipes. The sequence goes on from OZ002740.1 coordinate 56,920,976, forward strand.
TGGACCATCTATTCATATGAACCGACTTTCGGCCTATTTACCAGCCCTATAGATTCGGTTCCTATTTAACTATGCAAATTTCAAGCTTTCGCGTCTAAGCCCACTGTTTCGACACTCACTCATCAAAATATACCCTTTGCATCAGTGAACGGCAAAATAGTGTTAACTTGAGATCTTAAGACTTGAATATGAATAGCTGAATAGCCATAAAAAAGTTATTAGCATGTTTGCCTAATCAAATTGCCAATAGCTGGCGCTAAATGAATTGCTTCTCTCTGTAGTCATTTAATTTGTTTTAGAATATATTTTATTTCCTGTTGTTGATTAATCGGAAAGAAGAATGGGCTGATTGGTTTACCTCACCCATAGAAATGAATGGCATACCATTAGTAAGATCTCATTCATGTGCAACATTACCTAATTAATATACTTATTTCTATTATTAGGCCGTTCGGAGTTATAGCGTCCTAAATGTGGTCTAATACACACCATCCCAAATGTCGAAAACTTGTATTTTGTTATATTCTTGCACACTTTAATCAGTTCTTTAAAATAAAACCTGCTTATTGTTTTTAAAAAAAAACTGCTGCTCGACATAACACAGGCACGCAAAGTTCAGCTTGGCTTGATAGCGAAAGTAAATTGTTGATTGCTGCTTACACGGAACGTTTGCTTCAGTTGGGGAAAATGATCTGGTCAAGACCAAGAAAAAATGTGTAATATCATTGCAAACAGAATCAAAGGAAAGAGTCATAGTATTACGCCCTTCCAAATTTAAAGCGAGTGGAAAAGCCAGGCACGCGTTTTCAAGAATAAAACAAGCCACAACAAAAAACCCACCTGCACTTTCGACGGCTAATTTAATTATAATTTTTGTGCAGTTGTGACCAAACAATTTTTTTATTTTTAACTCATCGAGGTCATAACTGGCAGGCCTGTTAATTTTCCTTTTGGCGGCCAAGACGACGTGCAAATAAGGAAAGAAACTCTGAAGATAGCCTATGTAAGCACTCAATCAGATATAATTAATGTGATTAATTCATAAGCATATCTTTACCTCGGTTTTATACCCTAGATGAAATCTAAAGGGTATACTAAGTTAGTCATTCCGTTTGTAACACCTCGAAATAATGATGGTGGAGCAAAATGGATGGGACACCCACGCACCCACGAAGTTATTTTGATTTTTGCATGTCAAAAATGGAATAAATCGGGCAACCACTTCTTGGTGTTGCCATATAAGAATTTAGGTTTATCACGTATAGGGGATGATCGGGTAGCCCCGGACGGCGGATAACCGCGGACATTTAAATTTCTAAGATACTAACGACGTTGTGTTGGTAATGCTTCATTTTAAATGTGCGCCCTCTGGAGTGAAAATAAATCCAACTCAGTTGCGACGTGGGCACCGAGTAAGTTACACGTAAGAGTGTGTTTTGTTCTTGGCAAACAATTTTCGTCGCTCTTGTCAAACTTCGTTGAAGGTTATCAAGTTCAGTAATTAAGTGTGCATATTTGTCTTTTGTTGAATGCTGTGAGAAATTTTATATATTTTAAGGTTGTAATAATATTTATAACATTTCTTGTACTATTTAAGAGCTATGTTTAAAAATTTTGCCTGATAGCGATCGGGTAGCCCCGGACACGATAATGTCGGGTACCTCCGGACGTGATGTTAAGTTTTGTATTCCTCAATATTGTGTAACAAACTACAATTGTCTTGTCAGTTAGCTTATTTATGGACACTAATTTGAAATGTTTTTACTATTAGCACAAAAACTGGTTCAAATGCCCATGAATTTATCCTTTCAACCCTGAAATCTTCACTGAGATTGATTTTTTTGCCATCAATGATGACAGACGTTGCGCAAGAAGCTTTTTCTAAAGACAATATGCCCAATCAGCCTTCAGCGGCCCATTCTTCATCGCCAATGCCCTCCGCTAGTCGTGCATTGCTTGTAACTGAACAAGTGCCTTTAACAAGTTCAATAGATGTATGACAACAGTTGTCACCATTTCCTGATGCATAAAAAAAACGCTTGGTAACGCGGGCTAGAAAAACCCAAAGGAACGAGATTTTAACATCTTCACCATATCAAAAAGATCTGGAGGAAAGACAGAAAAGTAAAAACACTTAAAAAGACGAAGCGAAGAAACAAAAAGGTAAATGCGCTAAAAAGACGCTGAAAACAGCGAAAAATAATCAAAGCCTTTTCCAAGAAGATCAAGAAAAACAGGCCGAATGTATCATATGTGGAGAAACATTTGAACAGGACTGGATTCAGTGTCATGAATGCAAAGACTGGGCCCATGGAGATTGTCTTTATATAGATTCTTCAGATGTTCAGTATTATTGTGATGTTTGTAAGGCCAAAAAAATATAGGTCCACCAGTGATTACTATGTCCGGGGCTACCCGCATTTTTTCTGTCGCCAAAAAAATAAGACTAAAGTATTTTTTAAATATTTCTTAAAAGACAATGTATATAATAAATAATTTTTAATTAATGTGATTGAAGAATTTCTTGGTTTGTTTTAAGAGTAAAATGAATACAGTAATTTTGTTTATTCGTACTTTTTTTTGCAATTCATTTAAGTGTCCGGGGCTACCCGATCTTCCCCTACTGTGAAAACGTTCAGTCCTAGACATTTTTATTATACCAAAAAAATATGCGAAAAACCACTTCAAAAATCAAACTTGCATAACCGGTTATCATATGAAGTTTTATACAGGCATTCATCTAGGTTATCTTAAGAATAGGTCCTAGGCCAATTCTAGCTTTTTTTACTTGTTTTATTGATGAATTTTCCAGAAGACCATGAAGAAGTAAATATCACTGTATCACCTGACCTTGGGCCATTGGACGAAGGATCAAACACATCTACTCTAATAGCAGATTCGTCCATCCGTAAGCAAGGTAGTGTGAAGGTATGGAGAGACATAAATGCTTAGACACATTTGCAGCGTACAGAGCCGCCGACGGAAATCCGCTGACAAGACAGTCCGTCGACAAATTGCAAATATTATTACAATGAACGACGGTGAGTGGCGATTGTGAAAGAAGAAGATTCTGCTATTTCATTAGTAATTTGTTTTAAGCAATTTGAAAAGACAGTTATAACTGTGCAGATGGTTCTTATACATATATTGCACATTTAGTGTCCAAATATTTCTTTTATACCTAGAAGCGCGAGGACGAAGATAGTGGGGTAGTGCATTTAATGTAAGCCGAGATCAAAAAGGATTTTTTAAAGTCGGTATGCAACAAATAAAATGAAGATCATTTCTATACAGTAAAAAAAATGCTTTTGAAAAATTTAAAAAAATACTGAGCCTTTTAAGTTACCGCCTTAAACGATATTAAAGAAGGGGAAATTAAGCCAGAAGCTCGCTTAGCTCCAACAGTCATTAAAGCATTTATTACATTACATATTTCATGTGAAAATATATTTGTGCGTATGTAGCACACGGATGCTCTTCACACGCCTTAGTCGGGTCGTTTATATTGGGTGTATCGACCATACGCAAAATCATGTATAAAAATTGAGATGCGATATGGACGAACTCCATGAAATTTATGTCGCTGTTCCAAGCTGAGGAGTTTTTGAATAAAACAAGAATTGCAAGCTGTCTAAGAGCAATTGGCAATAAGTCGAGTGGAATCTTTATATTATAATTATAAAATTAATTAGTGTTTCACGCAGTATGCGATTCAAACTACTCCTTAACTTTAATCAAAGTAGAAGCAGAAAGCTGTCAGATTGATAGTGGTGTACTTTCTCGTAGTCGTTCAGGAAATAACATTTTGAATTGTAGATCAGATGTTCCTGGTGAAAGTAATCTACAAAGCACAAACATCTCTTCTCATATTATTTTTTGGGTGATACAGCTTGTCGTAAAAAAAAAACTAAAACCTGATGCGGCCCTACCCCGGTCGAATGTTGAATGCCGGAAAAAGTAATCTTACGAGTTTCAATTCAAAATACCTTCGGAATTCTGACAAACAGCTGGAGACTTTTAGAAAACAGAATTCATTGCCTCTCAAATATTGTGGACGAAGTTGTGTTATGTATCTTTCTGATCTTCCATAAAGCCGGCGCCTATTTTTCAGACGATCGTATTGACCGCGAAGAAAATGGCAACTTAATACAAGGTCAATAGAGGAAGCAAGGTTTTGAGCTCCAATCTTCTACTGTGTCGATTGGGAAACAACAGCAGTGTTTCAACTGAGGGACAAATTGAAGGATTACCTCGAAGTACAATCACGCAATAATCGGTAAGTATAGTTTCAATCTAGTAAGCTTCATTTTAACAAGTTTTAAAAGAAACCAGAACTCCCAATGAAGAAAAATTTCGGCTATTACTCCATAAGATTATTTTAATATTTTGTAGTATAGTATTGTAGCTCAGATAATATTTTTATTAATTATACATTTTTATAATGCGCTGGCCTTAAATTCGTTTTTTCATTTTTACCCTTATCTGTTTTTAATATATGAATTTTATAAATACTAATATAAGTTATGCGGTTAAGTGTCAATAACCCATTCACTGCTTGAAAATGTCATGCCATCACTAAAAGGATTTGCGCATATGGCTATCATTCTTATATAGCCCAACAAGGGTTACATACATACCTCCACCCACAATTTCAAGTATGTTACATACATACCTCCACTAGTAATTTAAAAAGAAGGTCTAGCAAGCATAGTTATATATGTACATATCTACGTCAATAATTATTGAAGAAATACTAGCAAGCATAAACATATGTATATACCTGGATCGTTTTCATTGCATTATATTCATTACTGACCTACACCAATTACTTAATCACTTGAGGAAATACGTAAAGGTAGATCGAGTGACGCAATAGCCCTGCGCGCAAGAACACGCACGTTGCAATATGATAACCTTGCGGTAGTGGTAGAACAGAGGTCTCCAAATTGATGGTTCACAATTTGTGTATGATGAAATTAATATTTATGTGAGGTACGTATGTAAATCATAAATGTCACGATGAAAGAACAACAAGCGGTTAGCGTTTGGCAAGATTGATATGATATTTATGTATGTACGTATGTAGCGACAAATGTATAATGTAATATAGACAATAAAGTAGCAAAACATTCAGCAAGATTTTATTCGGAACAAAATATATATATATATGTAATGTATATACAAAAGCGACGAGTGGCGCGATTTGTTTACAAGCAGAAGTGAATGAAACACGTATGACTTAACACTTTGTACTAATTTTGCGTTGTGTGTAGAAAGTGTTGGTTGTAATTTCCAGTTTCCGCGTATTAATAAGACTTTTTTTGTAAAAATATAGCGAGAAAATGTAAAATAAATAACCCACGCACCCACGAAGTTATTTTGATTTTTGCATGTCAAAAATGGAATAAATCGGGCAACCACTTCTTGGTGTTGCCATATAAGAATTTAGGTTTATCACGTATAGGGGATGATCGGGTAGCCCCGGACGGCGGATAACCGCGGACATTTAAATTTCTAAGATACTAACGACGTTGTGTTGGTAATGCTTCATTTTAAATGTGCGCCCTCTGGAGTGAAAATAAATCCAACTCAGTTGCGACGTGGGCACCGAGTAAGTTACACGTAAGAGTGTGTTTTGTTCTTGGCAAACAATTTTCGTCGCTCTTGTCAAACTTCGTTGAAGGTTATCAAGTTCAGTAATTAAGTGTGCATATTTGTCTTTTGTTGAATGCTGTGAGAAATTTTATATATTTTAAGGTTGTAATAATATTTATAACATTTCTTGTACTATTTAAGAGCTATGTTTAAAAATTTTGCCTGATAGCGATCGGGTAGCCCCGGACACGATAATGTCGGGTACCTCCGGACGTGATGTTAAGTTTTGTATTCCTCAATATTGTGTAACAAACTACAATTGTCTTGTCAGTTAGCTTATTTATGGACACTAATTTGAAATGTTTTTACTATTAGCACAAAAACTGGTTCAAATGCCCATGAATTTATCCTTTCAACCCTGAAATCTTCACTGAGATTGATTTTTTTGCCATCAATGATGACAGACGTTGCGCAAGAAGCTTTTTCTAAAGACAATATGCCCAATCAGCCTTCAGCGGCCCATTCTTCATCGCCAATGCCCTCCGCTAGTCGTGCATTGCTTGTAACTGAACAAGTGCCTTTAACAAGTTCAATAGATGTATGACAACAGTTGTCACCATTTCCTGATGCATAAAAAAAACGCTTGGTAACGCGGGCTAGAAAAACCCAAAGGAACGAGATTTTAACATCTTCACCATATCAAAAAGATCTGGAGGAAAGACAGAAAAGTAAAAACACTTAAAAAGACGAAGCGAAGAAACAAAAAGGTAAATGCGCTAAAAAGACGCTGAAAACAGCGAAAAATAATCAAAGCCTTTTCCAAGAAGATCAAGAAAAACAGGCCGAATGTATCATATGTGGAGAAACATTTGAACAGGACTGGATTCAGTGTCATGAATGCAAAGACTGGGCCCATGGAGATTGTCTTTATATAGATTCTTCAGATGTTCAGTATTATTGTGATGTTTGTAAGGCCAAAAAAATATAGGTCCACCAGTGATTACTATGTCCGGGGCTACCCGCATTTTTTCTGTCGCCAAAAAAATAAGACTAAAGTATTTTTTAAATATTTCTTAAAAGACAATGTATATAATAAATAATTTTTAATTAATGTGATTGAAGAATTTCTTGGTTTGTTTTAAGAGTAAAATGAATACAGTAATTTTGTTTATTCGTACTTTTTTTTGCAATTCATTTAAGTGTCCGGGGCTACCCGATCTTCCCCTACTGTGAAAACGTTCAGTCCTAGACATTTTTATTATACCAAAAAAATATGCGAAAAACCACTTCAAAAATCAAACTTGCATAACCGGTTATCATATGAAGTTTTATACAGGCATTCATCTAGGTTATCTTAAGAATAGGTCCTAGGCCAATTCTAGCTTTTTTTACTTGTTTTATTGATGAATTTTCCAGAAGACCATGAAGAAGTAAATATCACTGTATCACCTGACCTTGGGCCATTGGACGAAGGATCAAACACATCTACTCTAATAGCAGATTCGTCCATCCGTAAGCAAGGTAGTGTGAAGGTATGGAGAGACATAAATGCTTAGACACATTTGCAGCGTACAGAGCCGCCGACGGAAATCCGCTGACAAGACAGTCCGTCGACAAATTGCAAATATTATTACAATGAACGACGGTGAGTGGCGATTGTGAAAGAAGAAGATTCTGCTATTTCATTAGTAATTTGTTTTAAGCAATTTGAAAAGACAGTTATAACTGTGCAGATGGTTCTTATACATATATTGCACATTTAGTGTCCAAATATTTCTTTTATACCTAGAAGCGCGAGGACGAAGATAGTGGGGTAGTGCATTTAATGTAAGCCGAGATCAAAAAGGATTTTTTAAAGTCGGTATGCAACAAATAAAATGAAGATCATTTCTATACAGTAAAAAAAATGCTTTTGAAAAATTTAAAAAAATACTGAGCCTTTTAAGTTACCGCCTTAAACGATATTAAAGAAGGGGAAATTAAGCCAGAAGCTCGCTTAGCTCCAACAGTCATTAAAGCATTTATTACATTACATATTTCATGTGAAAATATATTTGTGCGTATGTAGCACACGGATGCTCTTCACACGCCTTAGTCGGGTCGTTTATATTGGGTGTATCGACCATACGCAAAATCATGTATAAAAATTGAGATGCGATATGGACGAACTCCATGAAATTTATGTCGCTGTTCCAAGCTGAGGAGTTTTTGAATAAAACAAGAATTGCAAGCTGTCTAAGAGCAATTGGCAATAAGTCGAGTGGAATCTTTATATTATAATTATAAAATTAATTAGTGTTTCACGCAGTATGCGATTCAAACTACTCCTTAACTTTAATCAAAGTAGAAGCAGAAAGCTGTCAGATTGATAGTGGTGTACTTTCTCGTAGTCGTTCAGGAAATAACATTTTGAATTGTAGATCAGATGTTCCTGGTGAAAGTAATCTACAAAGCACAAACATCTCTTCTCATATTATTTTTTGGGTGATACAGCTTGTCGTAAAAAAAAAACTAAAACCTGATGCGGCCCTACCCCGGTCGAATGTTGAATGCCGGAAAAAGTAATCTTACGAGTTTCAATTCAAAATACCTTCGGAATTCTGACAAACAGCTGGAGACTTTTAGAAAACAGAATTCATTGCCTCTCAAATATTGTGGACGAAGTTGTGTTATGTATCTTTCTGATCTTCCATAAAGCCGGCGCCTATTTTTCAGACGATCGTATTGACCGCGAAGAAAATGGCAACTTAATACAAGGTCAATAGAGGAAGCAAGGTTTTGAGCTCCAATCTTCTACTGTGTCGATTGGGAAACAACAGCAGTGTTTCAACTGAGGGACAAATTGAAGGATTACCTCGAAGTACAATCACGCAATAATCGGTAAGTATAGTTTCAATCTAGTAAGCTTCATTTTAACAAGTTTTAAAAGAAACCAGAACTCCCAATGAAGAAAAATTTCGGCTATTACTCCATAAGATTATTTTAATATTTTGTAGTATAGTATTGTAGCTCAGATAATATTTTTATTAATTATACATTTTTATAATGCGCTGGCCTTAAATTCGTTTTTTCATTTTTACCCTTATCTGTTTTTAATATATGAATTTTATAAATACTAATATAAGTTATGCGGTTAAGTGTCAATAACCCATTCACTGCTTGAAAATGTCATGCCATCACTAAAAGGATTTGCGCATATGGCTATCATTCTTATATAGCCCAACAAGGGTTACATACATACCTCCACCCACAATTTCAAGTATGTTACATACATACCTCCACTAGTAATTTAAAAAGAAGGTCTAGCAAGCATAGTTATATATGTACATATCTACGTCAATAATTATTGAAGAAATACTAGCAAGCATAAACATATGTATATACCTGGATCGTTTTCATTGCATTATATTCATTACTGACCTACACCAATTACTTAATCACTTGAGGAAATACGTAAAGGTAGATCGAGTGACGCAATAGCCCTGCGCGCAAGAACACGCACGTTGCAATATGATAACCTTGCGGTAGTGGTAGAACAGAGGTCTCCAAATTGATGGTTCACAATTTGTGTATGATGAAATTAATATTTATGTGAGGTACGTATGTAAATCATAAATGTCACGATGAAAGAACAACAAGCGGTTAGCGTTTGGCAAGATTGATATGATATTTATGTATGTACGTATGTAGCGACAAATGTATAATGTAATATAGACAATAAAGTAGCAAAACATTCAGCAAGATTTTATTCGGAACAAAATATATATATATATGTAATGTATATACAAAAGCGACGAGTGGCGCGATTTGTTTACAAGCAGAAGTGAATGAAACACGTATGACTTAACACTTTGTACTAATTTTGCGTTGTGTGTAGAAAGTGTTGGTTGTAATTTCCAGTTTCCGCGTATTAATAAGACTTTTTTTGTAAAAATATAGCGAGAAAATGTAAAATAAATAAGAGTTTTCTAGTGAGCGTCCAACGGTGTTTTTACTTCGGAGTCGTGCTCTCATTGCTACTCCACTTTAACCTCAGGAGTTATGCTCTTATAGCTACTCCACTTTAAGCTCAAGACTTATGTCCTTATATCTATTCCACTCTAATATAGGAGTTATGCTTTAATAGCTACTCCACGTGGAACCAAGAAGCTAAATATCCCTCTTAATCGATTAAAGTCGTTACCTGGAAGTATTGAATCAAATGGTTTCTGATGAGTACGTACGAAACTACCTACAACACAAGCTCATTCCATGAGTCCACACGGTAATATTGTGGCAACTCCCACTCAATGTTTAACTCAAATGCATTGCCAAAGTGAGTCACTGAATGCGGAATGTAGTATTGCATGCTTTCAACTCTGCTTTCAGCTCAGCTCGTTGTTGATGAAACACATCGGTTCAATAAATAATAACAATATTATCACAACCTTCTATATATTACAACCGAGCAAACAATTTGACGAACGTCCGCAGCAGCGTAACTTAAGCGACAGTAAAGCTGCACAATGCGAAACGTGAGAGCTAAAAATTATTTATGTTACCGAAGCGATATGAAAGCGAAACGAAAGCGTATATATAAATTGTCCTCTTTTATTTAACTGTCATAAGCACGTGCATGAGCGCGGTTTTGTGCCAGATCTTCTGAAAAATTTACTGTTTAAAGATTTTTGGTTTTATTTTTCTATTCTGAGTTTGCATTTCAGTGTGAACATAAATTTGTTGTCTTTATATTTCTATCAGTGAATTGTAAAAGGTGAGCAATAAAATTATATTTAATTAACATTCAGGATAAAATGAAAGGATACCTTTATGAGAGACTGGATTAGATTCGTAGGTTCCTAAAAGCATAGGTAAATAATTTCATTTGCGAATCGCTAAAGTTATCGGTACCACAGTAGATTTATATTCACTCTGGATAAGTTTAAATTTATCACATTTTTTTCGGAAAAAAAGGCGCTTTAATATCTTCTTTGAATTAACTAGCGAGATTTATGTTGAACTTTGTGATATTTTTACGATTCGGATTCTCTTCGCAAGGTTTTCTGGGAAGCCGTGAAGTAAAGGGAGTGCCACATATATTGAGGGCACTAGTAGTGCTGTCTGCTGTGAGATATCGTGCTCTGATTCTTTTGTTCAGTTGAGTTTTTTTTTTTATCTTATGTTACATACACGAGATACAAAGGGTAAGCTCCGTATTATTCGCACTCATAAGTGCCTGCATTTATTCATAGCAAAGTGTACAGTCTCGTACACGAAGCGCTCTATATCGATACATATTATATAACCACAGTCATTCATATGATTTTTTCCCATAGATTAAATCATCCTTACGATACGTGATCGCTCACAGTGGAACGACGAGATAACAAATGGAGGTGCAGACTATTCTGCAGCGAATGCACACGGTTGCAAAGAGTCCAGGATCATATAAATAAGAGGTCACCAGAACAGCAAGGTCATCCAATGTTCAACCGCCGTATCGAGCAAGCACCAGTACTGCAATACCGAGCAAGTTGTTAACCAGTCATTCAGTCAGGCCACCGAAGTAAGCTCAACCGCCCCCTCTAGTGGCACCGTTTAGGGGTCCATACATGCTGGCATATAAATAACCAAGGGCCGGACTCTGTAACCCCGAGAATTTGGGCTATGAGAGTTTTCGTTTTCCCGGATTAAAGCTCCCTAACTCTGCATCAGAGATTCTCTAACATACTACTTGGAGAGTTAAAGAAAATGTAAGAAGTGTCGAAATATTTAAGGACGGCTAATTCTGTGTGGGAGTGCCGTAAAGCATTGGGGTTTTTTCGTACGGATTTAGGGTCTAGAGTACAAAAATATAGGTAAGCAATTTTGTGGGGAGGGTCTTTTGGGGATGGGGGGTCGTACCACCCCCCATTGGAGGTTGTCCAAAATACGTCATTTTTTGTATGAAATTAAATACGGAGAAGTGGGTAATCGAGTAGTGTAGTTTTCTTTTGATTGCTTTTATTTCATAACTGACTTTTTACCGCCGAAAGACGGATTTTTTGCACTTTGGTCATATACACCCCAGTTCCTATATTTTGCATATATTTCTTCCGTTCTTTATTTCACGTTCATTAATACTCTGTTGTGAACATTTCTCTCATGTAAAGTGAATTTCCACGAGTTACCAGTTCTTCATAATGATGAGTTGAAAATATGTCCATTTTTGTACAAAAAACGGCCATTTTTTAATCTTAAAAAGGACTGATTCATTTTTTGCAGTTATCCAGAATACAATTTATTGGACTTAAAAACCAATTACCTATCTAATTAGGGGACAAAATGTAGATTCATTCTAGATACAAGCTTTAACGTGCATATTTAAATATTTATGGCATCCCTTCTGTACTGAAAGACGACCATTTTCGCGTAATTTACCTTGAGATACCAAAATCCTTATTTCTCTGTAAGTATTGCATGGATTTCCATAATTACTTTTTGTAAACATAGCCGCGATATGATATGAATCCAAAATTCAATTTGAAAATCCTAGGTACCTTCACAAAACACAACAAAAGCAGCTAATGCTGTCAATTGAGAAATATTCTTCCTACTTCTCCACAACTAAAACAGCCGAGAGTTTTGTTGAGTGGAATAGAGAGTTTGGCAATTCTCAATACAAATTCCCCGAGTTGCAGAATTCCGAGTGGAGAGTTAAGTGCCAAAGAACTTTCATATCCACAACTCTCCGAGTTAGTGAAAACGGGCCCAAACGCCAGCCAAAAACTAGTCAGCTACCTACCAGCAACTCGACTGTATACATCGTCCGTGTACTAGCGCATACTACTGTATCTGGCTTTTCACTGAGAAAACAACATGACCGATAAGTCGTTCCTGAAACCAATACAATAAGAACAGGTACACACATGCCCTCAGGCACAGAGATGCATACTGCACCATTTCCCGCGCTATCACGAACTTTGACTGTGCCCGATAATAGATGCCTTACGGATTTTGAGGTAATACACAAAGGAAATAGAACGTGCGATTTGATGAGGGACAAGAGTCACTCAGTTAGAGACAATGCCAGAGCTAGCAGAATGCTACCAGATACCAAGCGACCGATTACCCCGAATGGTATAGGAATAATCGCCAGAGCTGGACAACATAAAGCGATTTCGTACAAGACTTTAAATCATTTTTCCTCCTACCTCGCGAGAGTACAGAAATGTGGCAAATCAATCGCTAATGCGCTGGTAACCAGACCGAGCACTAGAAGAAAACTGTATAGAATATATGGAAACCTACTGCCAGAATACCGCCTATAAATCAGTGGCGGATCCAGGGGGGGTCGTGGGGGTCATGACCCCCCCTAAATTTGAAGAAAAAATATTTAATTAATTGAGTTATTTGAAAAAATATATTTTTTATTTTATGCTTTTTTTATTGATATAATTCAACTTAAAAAAAACATTTTATTCCAAAACTTAAAAAAATAAAAATTTATTTCAATGAATGCTATTGTATGCATGTGATGTATGTGTATAGGTTTTTCTCGGAATTTGGGTTTCGGACCTCAGAGAAACACTTCCCAAGCCACGAAACAGACTCCCTCGTTACCACATCAGAGCCCTAACTTAACTTAGTCCTAACTCCTGTTATATTTCGGGGCTTACCTTAGCCGAAGGCAATCACTCTACGCCGTTTCTGGAAGATATGATTAAGACAACTCGCACACTTTTATTTTATTTATACATATTTTTTTTTACTTTTGCTTTGTTCACAAACTTTTTCTTTCACAAACTTCCTCTTATGGTTATTTTCACAAAACGTTTATTTTTTTTTCTTATCGCAACTTCTATTTTCTTTACCTGTTTACAATTAGTGTTCAGCCTACCGCGGCGGACGATGGTTGTAATGAAATTTGATATTTTCATAAATATCAAACCATCGTCTTGCTATTGTGCATACATTGTTGCACCCAGAATTATTCCGCTCGCGACAATTTGCTGAAAGGAGGCTTTTTGGTGAAGACTTGATCGTTTAAATCTTCACCGAGTAAATTTTCTGCGCCCGATATGTATGTAGGTATATATGTACATACATATCGTATTTTTATTGTCGACAAATCTTACTGAAGGTAAGATTTGTCGTGGGGCTTTTTTCTATTGAAATTTAAAACTTTTATTTGTCCCAAGTCGTTCTATGGGAAATACTTTTTGTTTTTAACTGAGGAATTTGAATCAATTGCTGATGGCAATTTCTTAGCCTTAAAGAAAGATAAGCCCCTTTTCAGGTAATTTTGGCATGTAACACTCCTAACATTCTAAAATATTTGCAGCGTTCTTATGTAAAACCACTGACATTTAAAATATGGACTGACTACGTACATAGAAATACACTGCAGAAAGTGGGCTCATTTCTATATAGCGTTCTCTTTCGATCTAAGCAGTAACTACTAATTCGCACGTGACATAGAAATGTGTCCTAACTCAAAATTTGTCGTTTTTGAGTTAATTACACCATGAAATTGGCATATTTCTATCTGATTGTTTTTGCCGCTAGATAGTGATAGTGTCACTTTTCTGTTACTTAAGAACAGAGATATTCTTCATAGAACAGTGTGTGGTGTTACTTTTTGAGTTGTGACGATCTTCATATCAAATGTAAATATGTTTTCGACATTTTAAGAGTATTATTTTAAATTGTGTGACTTTTCCACAAAACAGCATTTATTTCTTACAAATTTTATTATGAGTTATGACATTTTTCCACAAAGTTCAAAGTACGAAATTTAATTCTTAAAAATCGTATTTTGAGTTGTGCCACTTAAAAAAAACTTCTAAAAATATTTATTCGCAACAAAGAAAAGCGACACAACTTAAGAGGATGCGGGATTAACAGCTAACCTCGCCAACTGCGGTAACAAAAACTTAAAATTTCTTTTATATAAATCTTCAGAAATATATTTACTAATAAATTTAAGAGTTCAGACTATTTTTAGCAAACAATTACTACGTTAAGCTAGAATTAATTCTATGTACAGCTTTTCGTTCTTTCGCTCTCCTGAAAAGTTGCATTTTTTGAGTTGGGTCACTTTTCTATGTAACGTGCGAACTGAGAAAGGGCTGTAAACAATAAATAAATAAGTGGGTTTGTCGAAATAAATGTTTTTAAATTAATAATTTGGGTTAATAGAAATTCGAGAGGTTTCACTTTTCAACTTTCCGCCAATGGATTTTTCAATATTGGCACCGACGTATGAACTATTTTTGACACAAAAAATTGTACCCGCAAGAAATAGCATATCGAGCAGTCCATATTATATATGCCAGTGTGGAAAACTGAGAACAGTTTGGCTTGAATGACTCCTGCAGTTTACACCCTATTCTATTAAAGAAATTAGTGTTTGTAAAAAAAAAGTATACTAACAAATGAACATAATCCACACCGCTTAATGCGGATTTCCTAGTTCCAAGTACTGTAGTAAGTAGTGGCTATGCAAACCGACTTACGGCGTTTTTTTTTTTGTTTTTTTTTTTTTTTTGCTCGGCAGATTTACTTTGTATAAGATGACCCCCCCCCCCCCCCCTAATTTCAATGCTAGATCCGCGCCTGCTATAAATACGACCCAGGGATTTCAAAAGCCTCACTGAACTAGAGAAACTAGCAGAAGAATATGAAATCGTGAAAGAGCAAGAGAAAAATATGAAGTCTAAATCAGATGAAAAACTGTCCATAAGGACAAGCAGCGGAGTACATCCAATAAAACTGCCTTTCTCTAGAAATCAATGTTGCTTGCGGCGTGAAAAACATTGCCATACCGGAATGCGAGAAAACAGTTCACGGTCAATGTAACAAGTCCAACAATCCGGGAAATGACAAAAGTTAAAAGAGCTAAGTTAAAATCTTCAGGCCTTTTCAACCCGTCATCTAAGAACTGAGATTTAAATGATATTTGAAAGTGAATTTGCTTTCTTTATTTATATCCTCCAAGACTTTGAAATTGAAACACTCTGGTGTGCATTGGAGTTCTGCGAATATTGCAATGCTTCGATCGTCTGAACCACATGTTGTGAAAAGTTTGACATGAGGTCTGCCTGGTAATTTTAGAGCAAAAATCTTTCAGGAAAAATCTTATGCAAAAAGAGGGGAGAACTCAAGAAAAGTTACCAGACATTTCTAGAGTAAATTTTGTTAAGCTTGTCATGTGTCAAAAGTTTGAGAGCTACGTTTTCTATAAGAAACATAAAGTGAAGCAATTTTGCAAATAATTGTAAGAATATTCTGCTTAAAAAAAAACAGAGTTCCTTAATTAGATAACAAATGGAAAACCTGTGATTAAGCGGTCGTTTGTAGCCATTCTGACAGATTCGAGTGACAGTGATGAGAGTATAAGCGAGAGGGATATTATCAGTGAATTCAGCGACATGGAGGAAATGTTAAAATGTTTATAAGGAACAATTAAGGCAAAGAAGCTGGATATTTTTTTTATTTTGAGCAAGTGGTGCCTACTTATAAAGAAAAGTATTTCCTTGTTCATTTCAAAATAAATAAGAAATTATTCCACTACCTCAGTATGAGATTTGAGATATGAAGTATGTCCGAAATTTATTACTATACGGGAAGGTAAAAGAAACAGTTTCTTCAAACACGAAGCCGTTTTTCTTTAACTCGCTTCGTATGAAGCATACTCATACAGAGATCTTGCTGATCGCTGTAACTTGTTAGTGTCGCCTTTGGAAAACGTTATTAACAGAGTAGTCTTGCAGATGAAATTAACGGAAGTAGAAAACAGGAAATATCAAGTCGATTTCAGTAAAAGAAAGGAATTCATGGAAAACAAAATTTAATTTAATTTGTAGTATCATATTATGGAAAGATATTTTTCGTAGGTGCAATTGATGGTAAACATATAATCATTGATCCCTCAACCAAAGGCAAAGGTGAATACTTCGATCCGGAAGATAATTGCAGTGTGTGATTGCAAGGGATATCTTACAACAATTCAAATTTCTTTGACGTATGCATTGCTTTTCTAAGCTGCGTTCATGGCAGCCGTGTATCGCAAAATTCTCCATTGTTCCCAAATTTAGAGACACTCCGTGGGGGTAAGAATGTATAGGTTTCTTTTAAGGGATTATTTATAAAAAAAATGTTCCTCTATAAAAAAAGAACACTTCCTGAGAAATTCTGCTTATCTCTGCCTCAACTATTTATGGACGCCGTATGGAGACAATGGCCGCTTAACAACGGGACAAAAAAAAATATTAGAAAAATTAGTTCCTCCCGTATATAGGTAGTTATCGAAAACGCATTTGCAATGCTAAAGCAACGATTTCGTCAATTGTACTAAAAGCAATGAAGTAGTTGTGCCACTTCATAAGGACCTGTTGCGTCCTACATAATTTTGCCGATCAAGATGATGTGTACGCTATGGATTACTCAGATGACTTTCGAACTTCAACAGCAGAAACTTCGGCGGGATTTGGCAAAAATTCCAATGACACTTTTTAAGGGAACGCCAAAAGAGTCAAAATCTGTGAAGAATTAAGGATTATTTTTTTTTAACTTATTTAATTTTTTATTTTAACACATCTATGTAGAACGTCTTTCAGAACATTCGCCTTTTCCCACTTTATTTTTTCGATTCTCCGGTAGTGTTCTTTATGCATTGCCAAATTATTTTTGTAACACTCTTACCTCGTCTCCCTTATTATGCATAATTCAGCGAGCACATAAACTTTCGATGTTTTCTTGGAAGGTGTTTCACGGGATGCTACATTAATGAGCATGTTTAAACCGTGCCATTTAGGACTAGTTTTATGTAAGACGACTTACGTAGAATACATTTGAAGTGGTCTAAACATGTCGCATTACGAAAAATTAGTTCTACTTTGTTTCGGTTTCCGATGCGGTATTACCCTATACAAATTAGTATTAAATGAAGACATAACCTTATATTTTGTATTGTTTATAATCTAATATGTGTGTAGAGTGGATATTTATTTGACTGTCGTGTGGTTTTCGTATTAACTAGTAGACCTAATTTTTATTTTATTGTGTGATTTTCGTGTTAATTAGTACACTTATTTTTTATTTTATTTAAAATAAGTGGTGTAAAAAAATAAAAAAGTGCGAACTGGTCAGAGGGGAGTCTGTGCTGAAGAAATCGTTACTGGATGGGAAGAAATTCCGAAACTTGGATATTTTCTAAGAAATACGAGAGGAAATGCTGCAGTTGGGATATGAACGCAGTGTATCCCAACTACTAGCAAAGTATAAACAATTAAAAGGGAAGTATAAAGAGAAGATTCTAAAATTTGGGAAAAGTGGCGTAAACAAGTTGGACATTTTACGCAAAAATGAAGGAGTTACTGTACAACAGGCCAGTTTAGTGTTTTCCGGAGCAATACGGAATAGACCCGAAACCCAGAATAAATTCATTTGCTGATGCAGTGCCCAGTACCTCTAACAAGGATGACCAGGGAATAAATTAAAAATCAGCAGATCAATTTATTGAGGATCAACATACATTTCCAATTGAAGACATAATTGTCGAAGAATTAAGTATGAACTATACTTTCCTTTTACTTTACAAAAATCACAACTTTTTTTTTCATTAAAGGTGAAACAGATGACAAAAAATTAAATAATTTAAGCTAGTCTCTGTACAATTTTATTCATGAAAAACCTATGGAGTTTGACTAATATCTCGAATTCCTCTTCCTATTATGGAATCATAAACACCCAAATATTTTTCATACAAAGTCATCTCAGGGTCATTCTCCAACTCATTAATCTAGTGAATTGTGAGTCCACCATTTCCTTCTTCAATAAAGTTATATAATATGCATCCAGCTACCAGAACTGATGGCATAAGAAAATGATTGATATCACTTCTTTTTAAAAGCACTCTCCAACGAGTCTTTAGTCTTCCAATAGCGATCTCCACTGACACGCGGCAGCTGTTTAAAGCTTTGTTGAAAGCTTCTTGTTGCAAAAGAGATCCAATTCCTTCAATATCCATGTCATCAAGGAACATGCAGGATCTCTAACTATTACGAGAGAAATTTTTTCACCACAAATACTTCTTATTACCTAAAATATCAAAACTTACAGGTATGCATTCAACTACTATTCCACTGAAAAGTAATCGAGGAACCAAATCCATAATATATTTATATAAGCTGGATCTCTTAAAAGCAAGGGCGTCGTGATAACTTCTTGGGTATTTGTAAGAAATCTTGCGGAAAAGTAAGTTATGATCAACTACGGCTTGTAAATTTAGAGCAGCCCAGTTCTTCCTGTTTGTAAAAAATCTCTACGGCCGCTTTGAGGTGCCATAATAGGAATATGGGTACCGTCTATGCAACCAATTATTTGAGGTAGAAA
Organism: Dioctria rufipes; assembly: GCA_963924295.1. Classification (NCBI taxonomy): domain Eukaryota; kingdom Metazoa; phylum Arthropoda; class Insecta; order Diptera; family Asilidae; genus Dioctria; species Dioctria rufipes. The sequence continues at coordinate 56,939,927 of OZ002740.1, forward strand.
ATTTTCTCTGTCAAATTGGTCGGATATTCCCTTGCATTCTTCTTCATTTGGCATGTAAATCATTTTTGACAGCAGTTTTTTGTTTATGGGATTGATAACCTCATAGAAATAGGAATGAACAGTGCTCTCATGTAGCCCCAATACATCACCTATAACTCTGTACTCACTACAAAACGCTAATTTGTACAGTGCAACGGTAAGTTTCTTTGCTACATTGGTGTTCGAGTGGACTTATTGCGTTCAATTTCGGAGATAGCTCCGGTGTTAGTTCATCAGAGATGAAACAAAAAAACGTTTTGGCATTCGAAATGTTTCTACCCATTGTGCATCGTCAAAAACATTGAATGAATTTGCCAAAAATCCTGCATTTCGTTTCCTTCTCCATATTTTACGTAGAGGCTATTTGTAAATAGTGGCGCTCTTATACACAATTAATAAATAATTGTTGTAGATTTTCTTATAATGCTGTGCCATTAACTTGAAAATTTGCATGTTTTATCTTGGGTATCTAATAATATAAATAACATATTACCTCATCCTGGTTTTAAATTTTCTTCGATGCTCCATTCTCTTGTGTATGCGGTATACAAACGTACTCGAAATTTTATTTCGCATTTTCTTTTGTAGTAGCAGGCAGATCTGACAAATTTGACAACTGTCAAAGCTTTAATACGAATACAAGCGGACTAAGCGGCAGCCGGATTAGTACTACGTAAGTAGACTTACGGAAAACTAGCTGTAAATAACAGGTCTAATCGTACTCAATGCCTCGGTCAGCTGATTCTGATGTAAGACTAGTTGAAATGGGAATGCCCACTTTTCATACAACTTTAGGCCCGACATGGATAGACATGAGAGATGTTTCATAACGATGCATTAAGATACTCGGAACATATTTTACTTAAACTGTTTATTTCAATTAAGGGGGAAAGCTTTCGCGATCGGATGTAGCTTGAGCGACTTTCTCTAGGTAAAAAAGTGGATTTTTCTACTTCTCGTAATTGCCCGGAATTGGTGCGTTGTGGAAAATGACTTAATATGAGAAAAATTTTCACAACAGAGCAAGTGTAGTAACTGCAGTTATGTGACCCAAGTTTATTTTAATTTAATATGCCGTATCGGAATCACCTCCACCCACTGGGGGCTCCTACCCCCACCCTAGAAGTATGCAGAGAACAATTTTCTTCTGTAGCTGGAAATGAGCTGAAGCGGAGAGTGATACCCATTTTCCGACCGAACATAACCCTACGCAGTTAGAGCCGATATATGACGCAAAAAATCTAGTACTTTAGTTAAAGTAAAAAAGAAGGAAATACTAAAAAAGTGAGTATGGAGACGTCTATTTAAACCTCCGAGTAAAAGAGTGTGGGTTCTGAAAATTCTTCTCATGACCTAAGGAATTCGATTTTGTACTACGTTTTCCAAAATGTACTACTTACCCCCAGAGCGCGAGTTTTGTAATTACTTTAGAAAACAGATAAGTGTTCTCGATGAATGGACAAACGAGACATTAATAGTTGGTGATTTTAATATAAATAGGAATAGCAGGGATACTTACAAAAGACAAATTCAAAAAATTATACAATATAACGGACTTAACCAAAAAGTGAATCTACCTACAAGTGTTGTATTTTGCGCACTCCGTGCTCCTGGGGGAGAGAGTGGGCATAGGTTTTAACTAAATAATTCCACACAAAACTTATTTTAGCGATTTCAGCTAACGTTTTTAACAATTTTTAAGAACTGATTTATTGTAATTAAATCAACACTTTACAACAATGTGAAAATTTGCTTTTTTTGTAATTAGTAATTATTTTCAGAAGATTTAGATATAAACTTTATTATAACTTTAATGAACACTTTTCTATACTTTTAATTTTAATTCAAATTAACGAGACGACCACTAGACGGGTGAAAAAAACGACTGCCTCGAGGATTGGGCTTGCTGCCCCCAGGTACCCACATATTTTTTGCAAAAAACTTTCGTGCTCTTCTTTTTGCTTTCTCACGACGATCCAAGATCGTACGTGAGAGAATGCAATTTATTCTATGTGCATTATCATATGCACGAAGAAAATGAAATATGATTTGCACTGTATGTAGGTAAGTATACCGTGCAGATGGATGTGTGTCTGATAACAAAATGCAATTTATGCTAAATTGCATTTTGTTACAACACGCAGGTGCATTTTAAGTGCACTTGGAATGTTTAAATTTAAATCAAATAAATTTTTTTCTTATTATATTATTTTTTTTTTTCAGGGTCAACTAGCAATACATCAATATATTGTATAGGACGATATATTGATGTGTTGACCTTATGGTTGTGATTCGGGCACCTGAGTCACAACATCCCTCCCCCCTGGGAAAAAGAAAGTTTTATTCTTTTTGAAAAGAAAACTTTCTTCCATTTTTTAGTAGACCATTATATGTAACTACAGTATATATAAAAAAAAAATTTTGTTTATTTTCGCATACTTAATGGAAATTCTAAATTACGGATTTTCTATATAATATTTAAAGTAAGGATGTATGAGGAAGTTAATGGAGATAATTAAACTAAGAAAGAGATGTTAGAGTGTACATAGTTTTAAAGGATTTATAATTTTGGAGCATAGTTGGTATATACATATACTCCCTTCTGTTCGTTCCTTCTTCTTCTTAATGATCCTAGTGTTGCTAAAATTTATCAAAATGGTCATTTATAATTAATTTATTATATTCATATTAAAGAGCGATCGGCAAATTTCTCTTTATCAACGAATCCACCTCACCGCTCCGCACGCAATCCATTTCCTTGTACATCTCTATTATATGTTTTCGATTGGGTGCACTGTTTATAATTTCTCATGCCCTTTGGATGTTATGCGCTGATTGAATAGATAGAACAATATCGGAAAGAGTTTTTATAAGAGAGTGCAAGAGAGAGAGAAAAAAAAAAAAATAAATTTCAAGATAAAATATGTTGAATACTGACTGATTGTTGGCTGTGGCTTTAAGATTTAGATTAGGAAACGCTGTGCATGCATTTTTACTCGTCACAGATGACGAGCAATTGTGTATGCTTGATCACATCCAAAATGATTTTTGTGTTGAATTTATCTCGGGAGCAATATAGTGCTCCCCAATATTACGTTGTTGTTATTACTGGGGTATATGTTGAATCTATATGGCCGCGCTGGACAGGACCTATTTTTTTACGTTTTCTTTGTCCTGGTAGGGAATCAGTAACTGTTTGGGGCAGTGAACCACAGGCTGCTCGGTACCATCCGTTCTCGTTCTCATTGTGGCCCCAATATGAGATGGGGCTCAGAGCACTGGGTAAGTTCAATTGTTCATTAAAAAAAAAAATTTCGCTATTAATTATTTATTTGTTTAGGAGCCAACTTGGTGCTAATTGGATGGTCCGTTTACCTATCTGATGATGATCCGGCGCCGTCCGCCCTACATCGTCCTCTTTCAGATTCCCAAACAGATTCGAATTAAATGTTGTTTGAAAAAAAAAAATTTCATAATAATCTAATGTATTAATCAAGCTTAATAAAGTTTAAACGGTCGCAACAATGTGAGTTTTTGATGTTATTATTTTTTCTCTACCTGTCTGTTTTTATGTTTGCGTTTGCGGAGTGGTGGTGGTCGCTGTTTTGCTCTTTTGCATTTATTTTCTATATAAATATTTATTTACTTACATAACATTAGAGAATATAAAATGCCAAAGGCGGTGTTATAAAGGATATTTGATTATATCTAAATGCTAGAGGTAGTGTCTCAATTACCTCATTATTTTGAGTAATTGTTAATATATATAGATATGTATATAATTACCATTTGCCCATCTTATTCTTACTTCTCTCTTTTTCTTTTTTTTTTTTTTTATTTATATTGAAATTAATACTCATTTTAAAAAAGTGAATTATTCTCTGGCATTATTTGTTTTACTTTTATTTTGTAGTTTTTCTTTGTTTTCTTATAATATCTTTTTATTTGTTATATTTAAAGTTTCTAAGATAGTATAAAAGAAAATGAATAATATTAAAATTGTAATTATACCTAAATGTTTGGTAGTTTTACAGCTACTCACATTTACCTTATTTACTTATTTATTTTACTTACACTTATAGATCTTTATTTTTTCCTATTATTAGTTGTTTATTTTTCTTTATATAGAACTACACATATATATATACAAATATTCATCGAAAGGACGTGAGATATTATTTTGCTCCTAAATTGTTTACAAAAAAAAAATGTTTAGGATGAAGATGATTTTTATTGAGGACGATAAAAACTGGGAAGGAGAGCTTACTGTGTCCGTTTTTCTGTTTGATTTGTAATTATTGCAGCTACCTTGCTGGATGTACGCATATATAGAGTATATATATAAAATATATTATAAGATCAATTGGAGAAACCCTCTGCAGTTTTCCTGTTGGGAGCAGGAGTTATATTAAACTTTATTTCCCTTGGTGCAGGAGTAGGCATATCTTCCAGTTCCTGTTCTGGAAGTATATTTTTAGATTCACGGGTTGTTTTAGTGTATTTGATATACAGATAGGCACCGATAATAGCTATGATTAAAGTGATTGTCAGGTATGATAGTGCATAGTGGTGTATATGATGATTGTTTATTGGATTGAGCGGAATCAATTCCTGCTCTTTTTGGGAATGGATGGATTCTAGAAGTTTTTCTAGATCTATGTTATTCATAATGTTTAAGGTATTTCTTTCTATATGCGTTTCCATAGCGGAAAACGTCATATTCCACAGTATAGTGGAAATGTTAATTGATGGGATGAATTTTGAATTAAATTTGGATATTTTTACATTATGTCCGTGCAAGATGAATTCTTTGCTTCGTACGTAACAACCGGGATAGATATACATTGTTCCTGTTCCGTGCAGGGTTTGTGAGCTAATGGAATTATCACAAATTATATCTATATGGAGCGGATCTTTTAGGGAGAAAAGCCAAGCGTTCTGCTGCGACAACTGCATCCAATAGTAATTCTGTTCTAATGTAAGGATTTTACATTTTGATAGGATCGGTTCCTTTTTTATCAGATTTACCTCACATTGGTTTATTTTTGAATTTGAGTTCAGGATGGGGGATGAAATTTTGCAATAAAAATGCATTTGGTCCAACGTTGCGCAATTATGAATATCATGTTGTGTTAATTCGACATAATGTTCACGATTGTAGTCTATAAGGATATATTCCTTTAATGGGTTAATGTACACGAAAGATCCGTTGAGGGGTGTAGGTAATGGCATTGCTTTAAAAATTTGATATGGTTCCTTGAAAGGAAGGGGAATTCTGAGCTCTATAATTATTTTATTGTTGAAGGTATTTGCGGCTATTGTACTTAATTTGTGTATCTGTGTAATAATATTTTCTCTGGAGTTGATAGGAAACATTATTGAATTTGGTAATTCCTGCCTGATGTTCAATAAAAGTGCTTCAATTTGTCTAGGTGATATAAGTGTAGGATGAAATTTTCCGTGTCTTGAATCTGTTAGGATGTCTATTATCTCTGTCTGAGTGTTTTGGTATCTGAATGCCATTAACGAAACTAGGGAAATAAGTGATTCGAGTTCGATCGATAGCTTGTTATCAAGTGTTCTATTTTCCAATGATGAAGCGGCTATCTGTACCGATATCAATTTTTTATGCATGACTAGGAATTCCTTTTCAATTGCGGTTTTAGTTTTGTTGAAAATACTTGCAGTTGCTTCGACTATCGCAGTTTGGCTTTTCATAAGTGATAGAAGGGAATTTTGGTTAAGGGTGAGGTTACGAATTTGTTCATCATAAACTTTGGCATCATCTTCGTCCAATGTGCCAAAAAGAGCTTTAGATATTGAGCCTATTGCATTAAATAGTGCTCTTTGTTTCCTATTTTTAGTTATAAGTAACATATTCCTATACTCTATATTTGCCATAATAAGATTGATTTGTAGCAACGTACCATTACAGGTGTGGGCCATCGCTGAATTTTTACCAAGCCTCTGACAAGTTGTTGTTATTTGTTGTGCGATGAACTGTATATTCCTGAATTCGGATTTAAAATTTTCCAAGTCGTAGTAAGTGACGATTTTCCATTCGTTGGTATACAGATTGGCTCTGCCAATTTCCTCGAAATAAATGCCTGCAGTAGCATTTAGCTGATTGACTTCTATTCCTGAGCCGTAGACGAAAGGGATGAAAATCAAAATGAATGCTGTATGCATCATTTTGGAAACCTGGAAGATGATACTATATTAATCATTTGGAATGATTTTTGGGGAGGACGAAGTTACTGGTATTAATCTTTGAAAAGTTTCAAGTCATTATTATGGACTCTTTTATTTTTATTGTTGATTTTTATGGTGGAATTTTCGGGGGAATTGATCTCCAATATCTCATACGGACCTGATCATAGTGGTGAGAATTTGTTCTCTCGAACTCTGCTCTTGAGTAGGACTTTATCGCCTATTATAAAGGATTTTTGGACGGAGCTTTTGTCGTATTGCACTTTTGATTTTTCTTTGTTTGCCATGGCTATGTCCTTAGCTATTTTGAAGCTATGCTGTAGACGCGCTTTTAACTCGTTTGCATAATTGTCATAATTATAGCAAACGGTTGGAGACGATTTTAAATTATTTGGGATTTCGGCTGGGAATCCGTATAGGAGTTCGCGTGGAGTATAGTTAGTACTCGAATGAGGGGTGGTGTTGTATACAAATATGGCATAAGGAATGCATGTATCCCAGTCTTGTGGATCTTTTGCTACATAAGATCGGAGATATTCTGCTAAGGTTCTGTGACTTCTTTCCAATGCACCATTTGTCTGAGGGTGATATGGAGTAGTTTTGAGCCTTTTAATTCTCAGCAACTTAGATACCTCGGCGAACATGCCACTTATGAGGTTAGAACCCTGATCTGTGAGGATACTTTCTGGAATACCATGTCGACAAACTATTGTTGTCGTGAAGGTTTCCGCTAATGTCTTAGACTCGGTGTCGACTATGGGAATAGCCTCAGAAAATTTTGAAAGGTCGTCTTGAAATGTAAGGAGATATTTATTTCCAGAATGTGATATTGGGAGAGGTCCTACAACATCTAGGTACACTCTTTCGAAAGGCTTGGAGCTAATGCTCGAGATTTTCATTGGAATTTTTGGATTTCTGGATACTTTGTTTACCTGACAAAGTTTACATTTCCTTACATATTTGACCACGTCGTCTGACATGCCAGGCCAGTAGAATTGTTTTTTGATTCTTTTTATTGTGCGGGAAACGCCTTGGTGGCCTCCCGTCGGTAGTGAATGAAAATCCTTTAAGACTTGTTCAATGTCGTTAATGTCGGATAAATATCTAATCGAATCTTGATGGAGTTTGATGTCTATTTATTTATTAGCGAAGATCTGGGTAAAAGCGTTTTTAATAATTATTAGAGTCTGTGGATCTAATATAGGGAAGGAGATATTTATTTGTTTTAACTGATTTGCTTCTGTGTATGAGCAGATTTCAGTTAAAACCTTTTCGATGTCTGATCTATCTCTTTGGGATCGACAAGGTAAATTAATTTTTGATATGATTACAGTTGAGTCTTTTTTCTTGAAGAAGTTCAGTTCCTTTCCTAGAGATGAAGATTTATCAGAAAATTTGAGTTTCGAATCCAAAACTCTTTCAAGTTCTGTATCTTGCATTGGCAAGATGAAAAATTTAGGGTTCGCATACTTAGTTAGTAGGAGAGGAAAATTTGTCTCGGTTATTATGACTGAGGAATTGTTTACAGGTGATGGGGTTGGGTTTGGAGTAGTTACACTTGCGTTGGGAGTATTTATATTCGCCTGAGTTCTGGCTTGATTTCTAGTTACCACATTTACGAAGGTTGTTGGTTCTGCAGAATGTTCAGATTTTTCCGGAATTGCTCTACTGAGAGCATCTGCATTTGTGTTGAGCTTACCTGATTTGTGGACTATCTTGTAGTCATATTCCTCAAGGCGTATTCTCCATCTCATCAGTCTTGAGGAGTGGTCTTTTAGATTCATGAGCCATGCTAATGGTTTATGGTCAGTTATAATTGTAAACTGTCTGCCATAAACGTATGGTCTGAATTGCTCAACTGCGAACACGATAGCTAAGAGCTCCTTTTCAATTGTTGAGTAACGAGTTTCCGCACCATTGAGAACTCGGCTCACGTAGGCGATTGGATGATCTCCTTGATCATCAACTTGTGAAAGTACTGCTCCGATGGCGTAGTCACTGGCATCGGAGGTGACAAAAAATTCTTTGTCAAAATTGGGATATGATAAAATTGGTGCTGAAATTAATTTATTTCGCAATTCGCAAAATGCCTCGTCGCAGATTGCGTCGAACTTGAAAGGCGTATCTTTTTTTAAAAGATTCGTAAGGGGCTTCGCAATCTTTGAAAAGTTGGGTATAAAGCGGCGATAATAGCCGACGAAACCAAGGAAGGCTTTGATATCTTTTTCCTTCTTGGGTCTGGGATATGACTGAACTGATTTTATTTTTGTAGGGTCTGGTTTGACTCCGTTTTCTGTAATTATGTGCCCTAAATACATAATTTCCTTTCTTAGGAAGTGGCACTTGTCGGGTTGGAGTTTCAAATTAAAATTTCGGAGACGGCTGAATACTGCTGTGAGTCTGGAATTGTGGTCTTTGAGATTGTATCCATGGACTACAATATCGTCCATGTATACGAAGCAATATATGCCTTGAAGGCCAGATAAGACATTATTCATGGCTCGCTGAAAAGTAGGAGGGGCTCCTTTTAAACCAAATGGCATACGATTGTATTCGTAGTGGCCATAGGGTGTGCTAAAGGCAGTTTTCTCCCTGTCCTTCGGGTCCATTCTTATCTGGTGAAATCCACTGGCTAAGTCGAGTGTGGTAAAATATTTCGACTTCCCCAACTGGTCTAATATATCAGTGATATTAGGCAGTGGGTACGCATCGCCAATAGTAATGTCGTTAATACGACGAAAGTCTACCACTACTCGCCACTTTTTGTTTCCATTCTCATCCGGTTTTTTGGGAACCAGGAGGAGTGGAGAATTCCAGGGACTATGTGAAGGTCTGATGATGTCTGACTCAAGCATCTCCTGTATTTGCCGGTTTATTTCAGTTCGGCTTGCTTCAGGAAGTCGATAAGGCTTAGTATAGATTGGTGGTTTGTCTTGGAGTGTCTCGATTTTGTGGGTAATCGCATCTGTATATGAAAGGAAGTCCCCTTCTATGAAGAAGAGATCGTTGAATTCCCTACAGATATTGCGAATACTCTCAGATTCCTCTGAATTACAGTGATCCAATTTTATAAGGTTATGCAGTTTATTTATTCTGCTCTTAATCGGATCTCTTTCAGAGTCTGTTGAGATGACCACAAAGTTGTCCAAGTCTTGGTAAACTGGGTTCACCTCGTAAGGGCCCAGATCGGCGTCCTCCTCATTTGTATTGAGGATTAGGACTTTTGCCATACCGTTGACTGGTTCGACTATCGAATTTCCAAGAAACAAACCTGGCCTTATTTCCTTCCTGAAACAGACCGATTGATTTTGAATAGAAGAAGTTGGAATTTCAATGATGAACTCTGATCGAGCCGGAATCTTGACTTTTTTTAAGTGATCCGATTCTTTTGGATGATTAGTAGGAAGGCGATATGATTCCAACTTTTGTGGAATTTGGAAGTTATTCGATGATTCCGACTCGATAGAATTTGAAGGAGATAAAACTTTATTGAAATTCTTTGACTTCTTTTTTGATTTATTTCTGGAATTCACATTTTGTGAATTTATTGATGAAGGAGATAGAACTTTACTAGCTACAGCCTCCTGTGTGGCTATTGATGGAGATATACTTTTACGTTCTTGCTTCGTATCTTGTGAAGCTTTGGATGGAGATTGATTTTTATTTAATTCAGCCTTTTTTCTGGCTATAGATGGAGATAGATTTGTATTAGTATTTATATCGGAGAATGTTATCTCCGTATATAATAGACTTTTTGTTTGAGACCTCTTTTCTGGGTCTTCGCTTTTCAAATAAACATATGGGTAATTGGAGTAATATTGCTCATACGGATAAGATTCATTTGAATTGTTTATTTCTAAAGAAATGTATTTATTTTTATAATCGATACTAGCATTGTATCGAGATAAAAAGTGATGACCAAGCAGGCCATCGTATGAGAGGATGGAGTTATTTCCCACTATTTGAAATGGGTGTTCTAGAATGGAGTTATTATTATTCGAAGATTCTAAATTCAATTTAGCAAAGATGAGCCCTTCCGTAGAAGTGGACTCTGTGAATAATGTGTTTATATTGCAGACAGCATCTCTGTAGCAGATGCTATCTGGCTTCAATGGATGGAGTTTAATTAGGCTGATCTCTGCTCCAGTATCAATTAAAAATGTAAGTTTTGGAGCAGAGCAGATATCGACAGGTAAAGAAATTGTTAAAGAATTATTATTTACTTGGATGGGGATACGTATCAATTTTGTTCTGACTGTGTCGATATTGTTTCGGGATTCCTGTGGACTTGTGCTGTAGTTTCTATATGCGAGGGGTTGCCGAATGAGACCCCCCGCTGCATCCAGTTTCCCTGCCTGGATGCCGATGGACTATTGCTATTTCTCCTCTTTGGAGATGGCGATTTAGCCGAGATATTGGCATTATTATATCTCGGCGATGGAGTTCGAATTTCTCGGAATACTGGCTGCTGCCAGTTCCTGTTTTGTGGCTGTCTATCAGCCGTGCTTGTTTGCGGAACTGTTTTTTCTTTTTGGAAATTATTCCGATTCTCTTGATTGTCGTTAAATCGGGAATTATTTGCAGCTCTTGTCCTGCATTCTTCAATAGAATGGCCCATCCGATGGCAATATCGACAACTAGGGACCTGTGACGGAGATGTAGCATTCTTAAAATCTGGAGGACGTTGCAATTGGGGGTTTAGCTTTGGAACTGCATTGAAATTTTGCGTGGTGCGTTCTATGACTGGGCAACTTGATGCAGCATGCCCCAGTCTATTACATTTGAAGCAACGAAGATTTGAATTTATTGTTTGCGCAGATGGAGTTTGATTAATCTTGTTTTGTGCATGGGAAACAAGTTGTTTGTGCTCTAAACGTGATGCATGCTCCAAGATGTGTGATTTTAAAGCAGAAAAGGATTTATCGGAATGTACCTTAGCCAAGGTCTGTAATTGTGGATTGGATAACCCATCTTCAATTGCTCTCACAGCCTGACACTCATTATCTCTTAACAAAGACCGTAGGAGCACCTTGTCCGTTGTATAGGAATGTGTTGCTTCATTTAGCTTGGACAGTGTTGTATTTAATCTCTGCAAAAAGTCTTTTACACTTTCTTCTCTTCTTTGTCTGGAGTTAGTCAATTGAGATTGTAGTGTGGACCTAGGGGTTTTGACTTCGAAAGTTTGGACCAATAGCGATTTTAACTCAGGCCAATCTGAGATTTGATTGTATCTGTATACGTCGTATGCCTCTGCGGATAATTTACTCCTTATTAAGCTAAGGAGGGAGTGTTTTTCGTTCGTCGTCGTTGCTGTTGCGTATGTGTCATCACAACTTGAAATAAATTTGTGGAGATCTTTCGGATTTCCATTGAAATTGGGAATTAATGTTCTCGCTTCAGATGGGAAAAAACTTGATTGGTCTCTGAAAGAGACATTGTGGTGCTGCTCTATGGAATTATTTGTATTATTCGTTACATTTTGGAATCGAGAGTCCAATTGTTCTTGCAGCGCAATTACAGTGTCTGAGAATGATGTTTCCATGTTTATGTAAACATCATTTGCGAAGTATTCGCTGTCTTTGTCGTTTGGGCCAACATTCAAGATTATTTCATTGTGTGTTTCTTCAAAATCATCCCAATATTTGTGCAACGAGTTTAATTTTTGGTTTATATATGCCTGGGTTGCAGTTCCAAGTGAATTATTATCTATAGACTGGATAATATGGTATAATATTTTTTGTCTATCTTCTTGCAATCGAAATCGTACTGTATTCGATTGATCTTTGTCTGAGCTGTCCTGGTTATCAGCTGCAGTTGTTTTTTGAGAAGTTTTTGGAAGTGGGACGTAAAACGGGTTATTTTTGCGCTCTGTGTGGACTGATATGGATTTCAACCTATCAGACAGAGTTGCCTTTGTAAGATTGTACCAGTCCTCTGTTTTGTCATAGCATGACTGCTTAAAATAATCATGAGTTTCAGTAAAATCTTCATGATCTTGAATCAGGGTTTCCGTTTTTTCGAATGAAGCCCATACGTCTTCCAAATTTTGTAGTTTTTCAGAAGTAAATTCTGAAGTCCTTTTGCTTTTATTGGCTCTGTGATAATCGGCCAGAATTTGTCTAATTTCTGCCATTTTTGGGACTTGTGACAAGCAAAGCTCATCGAAAGATTTGGTTTCTTCAGTCATGTTTAATTGATTTATATTTTGTTTGGAAATTAATTAATTAGTTTTGGAAGAAATGTTAAAAAAAACATTTGTTTAAATTTTCCCTACAACAATAAACAGGTAGCAAGTTGGTTATACGTAGATAATTATGTTTAATTAAATTTTGTAAGAGTTGAGAAAAACACAGCGATAGGAATGTGAAGAATTGTGGAATTTGTCAACAAGGGAAAAGACAAAAGGAAAATTGTTTTATTTTTATTTGGTAGAAAAAGTCTTATGGTTTTTGGTTTATTTTTATTTCTTGGAGATGAGGGAGAGAAGTTAAAAAAAAAACTGATTGTCACTTGTTTGTTGCAACTATCTCCTATTTAAATCGAAATAAAAAGTAGGAAATTAAATTTATTGAGAATAAGGAAGGTATAATGATAGGTAGGTAGGTATATATTTGGGTGCGTATTATTTTTGTGTAAAAGTATATAAAACGACAATAGCAATAACAAAATGACTCATCGATAGTGAAATAGGGATTAATTAATAATAACCAACAATTTGTTCGTATTAAACCTTCAAATTTTTTGTTCGGTATAAAAATTAGGATGAAGGAGAAACCAAAATTTTCAGAAGAATCTAAAAGATATGCACGAAAATAGAAAAAGTAAAGCAAAATTTGCTTGTCAAATATTATTGGAAACAGAGTTATGACTTCAATAACAAATTTTGAAGTTATTAAAATAAAAGGAAAAAGGTCATATCAACATGCAAAAAGTCAAACATTTGTATATATATATATGTATATTGTCGATAAAGGAAGATGAAATTTGTTTGCTAACCAAAGGCGGGTAATTTAAACCGCTCCTTCCAACCAAAATCTCCTCCTGATCAACAGGCTTATGAAGCTCTATTGAAGGAGGACAATTATTGATTCTTTCCGAAGTCCTCTGACCAGCAAGCTCACGAGGTCTTACCGCAGAGGTCGCTTCGTGGAAGAGTAGGTTTTGATTTGTATGTGTAGAATTGAAATTTTCCTTCAAGTTAAATGAGAATCGAAGGTAATATAAGGAAGTTATTTTCTTCTTGATATCACAATCAAAATCAATAATAAAAAAAAATGCAAATTCCCAATTAATCAGATAAAATGTAAATAATCAGAGAATGTGTAATTATGTAATTAACTTGTAAATATGAAAAAAAAAAAATTCAGAAAATATGGAAATATGTAGCTAATTATGGAAAATGTAAGTAATCAAAAAAAAATATGTAAAATCCGAAAAAGGAAATCTAATCACGTAAATATTAAAAATAACTTGTTTCTCCCGATATATTATAGTGTTCAATTTTTCTACCTTATATATTATCCAAAATGTATGAATCTGGAGTTGTTGCTGGTTATGAGTATGATGAGTATAGATGAGGATTAAGATGTTTGTAGATGTTGATACGTCGCGCGTCCTGGGCGATGATTTCTTGTAGAGTTATAGTTGGGAATATAAAGTTGAAACTGGCAGATGGTATTATGATCCTGAAGATACGTCGGGCGTCTTCCTTCCTTCTATATTTCGTCTTAGTGAGGCAGGGATGAAGCCTCCTTCGGTCCCACGGTGAGCGCTTGGGCGCTTAAACTTTTAACTCCTCTAAGTACCTCCTGGGTACCCGGGCTTATTTTGTTTTTTTTTTTTTATTATTATTATTTTCTTCTTTTGTTTATTTTTTATTTATATCAATTTAATAATAATTATTATTTTTTTTTTGTAGGCACTTGAGTTTATTATTTTAAATACCATCAATGTTGTGTGGTGTCGGAATTTTATTGATTTTTATTTGTTGTTTGTTACAATAATATTTTAATGGGGAATCAAGACACTGATTTTTGTTTGGGTAGGAATACCGCTGCCACCAATATGTTGTATTTTGCGCACTCCGTGCTCCTGGGGGAGAGAGTGGGCATAGGTTTTAACTAAATAATTCCACACAAAACTTATTTTAGCGATTTCAGCTAACGTTTTTAACAATTTTTAAGAACTGATTTATTGTAATTAAATCAACACTTTACAACAATGTGAAAATTTGCTTTTTTTGTAATTAGTAATTATTTTCAGAAGATTTAGATATAAACTTTATTATAACTTTAATGAACACTTTTCTATACTTTTAATTTTAATTCAAATTAACGAGACGACCACTAGACGGGTGAAAAAAACGACTGCCTCGAGGATTGGGCTTGCTGCCCCCAGGTACCCACATATTTTTTGCAAAAAACTTTCGTGCTCTTCTTTTTGCTTTCTCACGACGATCCAAGATCGTACGTGAGAGAATGCAATTTATTCTATGTGCATTATCATATGCACGAAGAAAATGAAATATGATTTGCACTGTATGTAGGTAAGTATACCGTGCAGATGGATGTGTGTCTGATAACAAAATGCAATTTATGCTAAATTGCATTTTGTTACAACACGCAGGTGCATTTTAAGTGCACTTGGAATGTTTAAATTTAAATCAAATAAATTTTGTTCTTATTATATTATTTTTTTTTTTCAGGGTCAACTAGCAATACATCAATATATTGTATAGGACGATATATTGATGTGTTGACCTTATGGTTGTGATTCGGGCACCTGAGTCACAACACAAGAATTACTAGTAACTCAAATACATTAATTGACTACGTGATATCGAACTCGGCTAGCATGGAAGTAAAAATTAATACAAATAAAATAAGTGATCATGAGACATTGGACATTGAAATAAGCAAACATGTGACACGAAAAAGAAATGAAAAGTAGTTTGAATATATTCGTTATTAAAAGGAACGTTTTCGCGCAGAAATTGGAAGAAGTGATATTAGATTAGCTAGAAATAATGATTTAAATGAAGATGGAGAATTTTTAATAATGACTATGAAAAATGTTGTGCAAAATTTAAAATTAAGAAAAATTGTGCAAATAAAAACAATGAGTGGTTTACCGATGAATTGAGAGTATTAAAAGCTGAAAAAGTGAATACATATTTAAGAGCAAAAATAACCAACACTCCGTCGGATTGGGACATATACAAGTGCGTGAGAAATAGATATAAGAAAAATATTCAAGCATCCAAAGATAGATTTATAAGTAGTAATATAGAAAATGCTAGTACACAAAAGGGTAATTGGAAATTTATAAAAAGATCAGTACTGAAGAAAGACAAAGCACAAATGCAGTTCGGAAGTATTATAGTTAAACAAAGTAATGAAATAGCGAACAAATTGAATAATTATTTTATTGAAAGTGTAACAGCTTTAAATAGCTCAATACCAACGGTAACATTTGTTGATAATCTAGAGCAGAGTTCGACGAGATTTGAATTCGAAAATGTAAGAAATGAAACACTGAAAGAAATATGACGATGAATAAAAAGAAATACTACAACGGAGTAGATATAGTTAACATTATAAACAAAAGTCTATATGAAGGTACATTTCCTAGCTCTTGGAAAGAGGCTATAGTAGTACCCGTACCTAAAGTAAAAAATAGTACAAAATGTGCGGAATTTCGACCAATCAACATGTTGAACATCTTTGATAAAATAATAGAAAAAGTAGTCCATCTACAATTAGAGAAATACTTGGAGGAATCAAAACTTATAATGAATAACCAGTCTGGTTTTAGAAAAAAACACAATTGTGAAGCAGCGGTAAATCTGGTCATAGAAGACTGGAAAAAGGAAATAAATTTGAATAAATTTATACTGGGAGTATTTCTGGACTTTAAAAGAGCCTTCGAAACAATTGACAGAGAAATTCTTATCCAAAAATTATCTAAATATGGAGTGGTGGGAAGAGAACTTAAATGGTTTGAGAGTTACCTAAATGAAAGAACACAAAGAACAAGAATAGGTGAGATGTTATCGGAATCACAAGGCATAATCTTAGCTGTGCTCCAAGGATCAGTTCTTGGAACTATATATTAATGATATGGAAAAAGTGATGAAATATGGAAGATCAATTTTGTTTGCAGATGTTATATTACTGTATATATCTGGCAATGACACACATCAGGCGAAAAATGAATTAAAACAAGATTTGCATATTTTAAATAAGTGGTTAAAAATGAACACGCTCGTACTTAACTTGCAAAAGACTAAATTAATGAGCGTAAATGCTAACTGTGGCATGGAAATTGATATTGATGGAGAGGTAATAGAAAGTGTGAATAAAATCAAATATTTGGGTGTCATAATAGACATAAAGTTAAATTTTTAACAGCACGCAGACTATATTTGCAAAAATATTGGGGAAAAAATTGGTTTCTTCAGAAGAATTAGACGTAAGATGTCTCTAATGACTGCCATACAGGTTTACAACAGCATTTAGGCCCCATTTCGAGCACTGTACAACGATATAGTTTCTGTGTAACCAAGCATTGTTAGATCGATTACAGATACTTCAAAACAAGGCTATGAGGTGTATACTGAAATACAACAGATTTACGCCAGTTAGACATATGCTACAAGCAGTGCAATGAATGAACTGCAAAAAGAGAATTGAATTTAATGTTTTTAAGTTTATATTCAAAGTGAAAACAGGACAATTACGTGAATATCTAGAAACTAAACTGAATCTTGTATGCAAAGTACAACCATACAATTTGCGAGGTGCAGAAGTAAATTATCGATTAGATAACAGAAGAAGCAATAGAGCACAAAATTCATTATTGTATAAAGGACTACAACTGTTTAACAACCTACCAATGGAACTAAAGCGTGAAAATAGATTTACTAATTTTAAAAAAGGATTTTGGAATATTTAAGGATAAATAATACATAATTTAAATGAAATCTATATAATATTTGTCAATTTAAGGTTTATATGAACTAATAAATTAGAATTATTATTAAGCCTTCCTTCACTTAATTGAAATGAATACTGTTAATAAAATATGTTTAGAGTATCATAAGACATCGTTTAAGACATCTTCTATGTCTGCTGATGTCGGGCCTAAAATGGGCACTCTCCTTTCATTATAATCAATGTAAATAAAATAAAAATAAGTAAATATACCCTTTAATTACATAGCCGATCTACTGACACCAAATATTAGTCTATCACACAAAATAGTTTAGTGAAATGTATGAAACAAAATATTAAATGGGTCGTACCCTTCGAACGGTCTTTTAACCATATTTCTGCCTGTTTTTTTTTTTTTTTTTGTTGTGGCAATTTTTTCTTTTATATTGCCTTTTTAAGGAACGATAATTTATTCTAATTTAGTCATCACAGAAAACATACCCTTACTCTTTCAAACGCTTTTGGATCTCTCACCAGATCTTCCGTTTGTTCTTCAATTTGGGAGATTTTCCAACTTGTGGGCTCAGCTCTTCCACTACCGACAGCAACAATTTAACATGCATACTCAACCATGTAATTTTCATTTCTTTAGCTGTAATAACATTATATTAATATTGGGTTAAATTAATGTGGGCATTAATCTTAAAGTTCACGGATAAATCCTGATTAAGGCTTGGATTTTGAGCACGGGATTAGTGGTGTACTTGGTCGAGAGTCCGACTGACTAAGTGGTGTTAGCCATGAATCCACATTCGCAGCCGCTGCTTCATCAACATCTAAAGCACCAGCCTCTAATATATCAGTATGAAGAATTTCTGGATTTGCATTATTAATATTAAAAAATAATAAATTGTATAGCTTTAAATTAATAAAAAGTTTTTCCTTCGATTTTCAAACATCTTTTGAGTTTCCTCCAAAAACTCAATTTGTACAGAAGCTCCTGAGGGTCCAAAATGTACTCCCATGACTACAAGCTTACTTATTTATTATATCCTAGATGAAATCTGTAGGGTATACTAAGTTTGTCGTTCCGCTTGCAACGCATAAAAACAATTATGCTAGAGCAAAATGGATTGGACACCCACGCATAATATTAAAAGTTATTTTGATTTTTGCATGTCCTTTTGTCGATCTGTCCGCACGATATCTACAAAACACGTGCACGTGGTTTTAAAGAAAAAATAAATGTACGCTCGAAAATGGGACAAATCGGGTAACTCTTTCAAGGGCTTGCTATATAAAAATTTCGTTTTTTACTATATATTTGAACACTGCCTTTGAACGCGTCGACATAGAGAGCTGAAATTTGTACATGGTGTTTTCATTGTACTAGCAAATAGAATTTCAAAAATGGACTAAATCGGGCAACTCCTTCTTGGTGTTGCCATATAAAAATTTAGGCTTTTTACATATATTGTAAAAACGATCAATCCTAGGCGTTTTCATTATATTGAATAGTTCCTCAGAATAAGAAATCCTATGAAATTTGTTATAAACATTTTTACTGTCCAACGAACCGTCCTATCTAGGACAGGGCTTCTTAAACAATGGGTCGTGACCCCAAATAGGGTCGATTAGCGAAATCTTACCTCACGAAAAAAATTACATAAGAGGACGCTTTAGGTCACACCTTACTATAATACAAATGCATGCGGGCGTTGGTGTAGCTCGAATACGACGATTTTCAAAATAGTGTTCTAAGATGAAAAGCTACTGGAAGACGGGGAAGGTCGAGAGATAATGCGTTCTAAATTTTTTTTCGCGGTTAATA
Source organism: Dioctria rufipes (assembly GCA_963924295.1). Lineage (NCBI taxonomy): Eukaryota > Metazoa > Arthropoda > Insecta > Diptera > Asilidae > Dioctria > Dioctria rufipes. Next base: position 56,958,938 of record OZ002740.1, read on the forward strand.
TTGCTCTGACCTCATGCACCCACTTAAGGGTTAAAAAGCTCTGATCTAAGGAATCATAAGAGTTGCTCTTAGGCTAATTAACAATTAATTTGAAATAAGTTTTACAAAATGTATCTTCTTTAATGGTTGTATTAAAATCACTAGTCTTTGGATGATCACTTTTCACTAGATATCACAACAAGGAGCTTTACCTACAATTTAATACTTTGACAGTCAGTTGGTTGCTAATTGAAGTTTCACATCCTCTTAAGAATGTGTAAAAATGTATAACTTTGTGCAATAGGGATATTATTCGATTTTCACGATCCCAAAAGTTAACAGAGAGTTTATGTGTAAATTTGTGAAAAAGTTTTTACATCTAGTAAAAACTTTCAAGTTAACAGATAGACCAGCCATGAAAAGGATATAAATTGAGAGTTTATACATGTAAAGAAATGCAAAGTAAGTCAAGCCAAATAAATAAGCCTGTAGACAAGAGGAAATTACATAGCTTCCCTCAGGCGATATACAGATGGGATACATAAAGGACTTGGGTTTACGAGTAAGAGCATCTCACATATGTAATTAGTGAAGTACAACATAGTGATAGATTTTTAAAGTGTTCCAAGTTAGGAGCAACAGAATTTTTATCTGTATTATCATATGCTGGGTTTTCCTCTTATTTGTGACTTTCCACGCAAATTTAAATCATTTGAGAAATTAGTCAGAAACCGGAAATTGGAAATTAGCACTTATGGAAACGACTTTCAAATAAATCATAAACTAATCTTTGGTCTGTGCTTTACCCGAATTAACAAATGGTTAACAGCAGCAAGCTAAACATATCTCTCTCTCTCTCTTTCTGTAATAGGATATTTCATATATTTTGATAAATGCCTGTGAGTTGATTTGAGTTTGAAATTTTCATTTTTCTCTCTATGAGCAAAAAGCCACACATGTGTTAAAAGGCATTTCTCTCTCTTGGTCGTAAATCTAAAGCAAGCTCTACGTTCTGCGAAAGAACCAACTTTTCATCATAGATGAAGGGAATTAAGCTTAATTTTCATCAGGTTGAAAATCAAAATTCCTATTTTCTAGACTTCAATTTATTTTTTTAAAGTACTCAAGCAAACGCTAGACAGACTCTACTTCTGAGACTTTAACACAGAATGCCAGATCAAATTTGTAAGCAGAAATATATTTTAAATTTGTTTTTTTTTTCTGCGAAATGCATGTTGCATATATGTATGTATACATACTAAATTCCTTTCGCGGTTATTCTTGTCTTAAAATAATATTAAATATCTCTATTAAATTGCTCTTTTATCTTAAACCGACAGTACGCGAAAATTTACGAAGTGTTCGAACACAAAATTAAAAATTAAAATCTGTATTAATTTATCATTCCTCATGTATTGGTTGGTATTATGTACTCTATTTAATTTGTAACTGCAGGAAGAAATTATTTTTTGGTAAAACAATTGCCACCTTTAAACATATCTGGAAAAAAAGTAATCTTTAACAGCTTTATACTATACGTACACGTACGACATCTCCAGTTAATTTTTTGTTGTTGCTTTTTTTTTTTTTTTGTAAATAGCCTCATAAAAATATTCGCTGCTATCGTTGAACTCAACCCAATTTGAAAAATCCCATTAAATATGTATACATCAGTACATATCCGGCAAAGCTCATAAAATTGGGGTAAGTAGATAAAGTTTGCAAATATCCACAGGAAAAGTAGTAAACTGAGGCAATAAAAATTTTTCCTGCAACGCGGTCGGTTGGTTGTAATAAATTAGTGCCTGCCTGCCCTGCATCCTATTACGCTACTACTGTGAAAGTTGAAGAAAGTTTTTAGAATCATACCAAAAGTTCTTAAAGTGTTTTATACTCCGGACTTAATAAAATTACCCATCCGATCTGGCCTGTATGATGGGTAGGAAGAGGAGGAAGTGAGAATATCCCAAAGTCTCAGAAATAGAAATATATACGCAATGCTCAAAATATTATTTAGTAACTCTCTAGACGTGCAATAAAGTTAAAGTTTTCCATAGTTTGGTTTGCGATATCAAAACGTGGTTAACCTGAGTTTTGACCGGACGTGTTAAACAATATGCTACCAACACTACAGCAATGGTTACCGAGCCATTCAATTGGGTCTGGTGTAGACTGTTCTGTTCTTAATTGGTAATGCTGTGTTGTCGATACTTTTATAATATTTTGTTTTAAAGAACTCACTACAATGGAAGATTCCAAAAAATTACATTTTTATATTATCAGTTTTTCTCAGCCTTGGAGGTCTTTTAAGTCATTGGAAAAAATTTGCACAAGATCAAAACAGGACACGAAAATGACTAAACTCTTCGGTGCACGAGTTCAGGCATTTGTGAACACTAATTTAAAATTTGCCTATAACAGTAGTGTACAAAATTTCAGTTCTCTTTACAAATCTGTTCACAATTTGGATATTTTGTAAAACGAAATTTGTATAGCAGCCCTTCGAACGGATTATAAGGCCTATTCACACTATTCATCAGGCTTTCGACAGTCAACCGTCCATCAGGTATTTGTCATTTTCATAGCATTCATACTAGACCGTCTTCTGTCCATCATTTTTCTTCCATCGCATGCAAGGTTCATAGTAATATTTTAATTGAAATTTATTTGTGGTAGTTTTAGAATCAAATTTGTTAAAAGACCACTTCTAAAAAATATTTAAACAGTTTGCTGTTGAAAGACTGGTTATAATAGTTGCTGATAATGGTGTAAACTAAGACTTTCGGATTTTTTTACCTTTTTATTCACTTTCACCGTACTTTTTTCTTTTACAAGGTGCTAAACGTAATTTTTTAAGCTGTGGATTCTCCTCTTTAATTGACCTATTATATGGTTCATGATATTGAGAAATTGTTTACAAGAGAGTCTAGTAGCTCAGAAATTATACAACCTGAGCCTAAACAGTCTTCATCTAGCATTTTCATGGATTTCAGTAAAGCTTTTCACCGAGATAATCATAAAATTTTAATTCACAAGTTGACTGTTCTTGGTTTTCCTACTGCCGTTGTCAATTGGCTTCGTTCTTATTTATCTGCTCGCACGGAGTTATATTCCGCGTAGCTCTTTCTGACGAAATAGATCATAATTCCGGCGTATCTCAAGGCAGCCACCTTGGACCACTTCTTTTTATAAATTACATCTACGATATATCTCTAATTTTAGCTAATTCAAGAATTCTTTGCTATGCTGACGATGCCAAAATCTTCCGCATTGCTTCTAATGAAACGAGTGTGAAGTTTTAAACTCGGACTTAGACATCTTTCATAAACAGTGCGATATTAACTGTCTTCCTCTTAATATCAGCAAATATGCTACTATATCCTTTTCTTGTAAAAGAAGGCCATTGGACTTTAATTATATTTTAGATGGATGCTTATTAACTAGACTTAACAAAACCAAAGATTTGGGTGTCAGATCATTTAGTGCACATTCATTAGACCTTTTTTAAATATGCCAGATCTGGTCTGGTATTCCTTCTATGCTGTATACATAATTCGCATCGAGGCTGTGCAGCGGAGATTTGTCCGATTTGCCCTGTGTAGACTTCATTGGGACAACCCTGTTATTCTGCTTCCATATTTTGACAGGCTTAAACTCTTTTCATTAAACTCTTTGGAGAATAGACGAAAAACTTCCAGAGTTTTATTTGCACTTTCATGTATACAAGGAGTGATAAACTCCTCTGTGCTCTTAAATACTTTCAATATATATGTTACTATGCGCTCTTTGAGGAACTATGACTCCATCGTTATTCCTCAGCATAGTACAAATTATGGATCCCATGAGGCGGTTTCATCAATGTCTCGTCTATTTAACCGCCAGTTTGATTGCATTGACTTTCAAAAAGTCAAATAAGAGATCAGCTTAGTTAAAGTTACTTTTCTTTTCATTATGGTTATGTATACTGTTGTCATTATTATGGTTATATTTCACTTTTGCAAACTCAGTAATCATGTCTTTGACGAAGTTCTAAATAAATATGTAAATAAATACGTATGTGCTCACTGTAGCCGTTAAAAGTTATTAGTTCATAACCTATTCAGTCACTAACGGAACAAATTATCTTTAGTTTAGACCAACTCCTGTGGTGAGAGGGGTACGGGGCTAATTATGCAGTCGTTGGAAAGGCCATTTAGTTCTATATACAATGAACTCTTTAAGGGCCGTACCGTACACATTATACCTTTTTAAGATAAGTCGGAAACGATTGAGATGCCGCCCCCACTTTACGACACATTTTTTTGTTTTGGTTGGTGACTACTATCACCTCCTATCCTACGGACCACCATGGACGAAACAGCTTGTATAAAGGATACTATACGTATAATTTTTTTTTTTTTGAGAATGCTCATGTTTCCGCCACTGTAACTGGTTACACATCAAGCTTACAAAAAAAAAGTGTTTATAGAAAGAATGTAGGGTATTTAGTCTTCTTCAAAGATGTGTTAGCCATTTTCGTCGTAGGATCAACCAATTTTGCGTATCTATAATCCAAGATAGCGGACCGCGCAGGGGTGAAAACTTGGATTTACCATCGGGGTGGAACTAAATGACATAAAAAAACACAGCTATCCCACCTTTTGTAAGGCAAAAACCCCTATTGCCTTGACTATTACATTTATGTGTTGCTTTTTTATAAACTGCTGTTATTTTTTTAAGTCAGTGGGACTACAGATCCCAAGCACGGAGGCCAGAGAGGTCTGTTGTGCTGTCCTGCTAGAAGCGCATCAGGTCTTGGTGTGGAGGCTTTTTACCTCCTATCCAGATAGAAGGACAGATCCTAAAGTATTCAACCTGCTCCGGGCGAGGTCGGGACAAGCACCCAAAAGTGTTCGGTGGTCTCAGGCTCTCTTTCCAAGCAGGGCAAACACTAAGGGCTGTCAACAAGTTCTATCTTTCTTAGATGAGCGTAAAGCGAGTAGTGGCCGGTGATGATGCCAACCACAGTTCTACATTTTTTTCTTCCGAGCCCCATGATAAAATCAGAGATAGTCCTATTAAGCCCATCAATCAAAAGTTTTGTCAATCTAAAAGTACTCAGGTTCACCCATTTCTCTTGATGCTTTTATTAACATCCGCTTTGATAACAGACCCAATACCTCCATGTGGCAATGCCTACGGTGGCTTCCGGTCCGAGGAACGGAGAATCAGAGCCAGCTCTAGCTAAAAGCTCAGCAGGTCGTGCAATCCCTATGTTATCTTCGAGTTAAAGTAGACTCCAAGGTGCTTGTAATGGGGAGAGAGTTGCAGAGTGTGTCCAAACAGCTTTGGAAGAATAGAGTACCCAAGCTGACGTCTTCTGGAGAAGAACACCAAGCTGGTCTTAGAGAGCACCAGTCCTCAACAATATTGAGGCCGATTTTCAGCACCATAATAAGTGAGCCAACCAACATACACCAGAGTACTGGCGGAATGCAAGCCAACATGAGCGCAGCCTCTCTCCCCCAGCACACTGTCAGATGTTCGAGCGCCCAAGCCTACGGTTTATTATCGTCGTATTAAAGTTTGATCGATCAATCGCACTACAGGGTGGTCACTCCAACTATTCCCAGCGATAAAGAAGCGCTCAAGGCCGATTGCAAAAGCTTTTTTCAGATACTGTTTGTGCTTCCCAACGCTACCGTATCCTTGTTAATATCTTTTTCACGTAATCATATCCGCAGAGGGAGGCACCCAAGGAATACGAAAGTAATCAAGAGAAAACTTTATTTATTAAAATTCCAGTATTCTTGTGTTCTGCTTTCTGAATGCGCCTTGATTGTAAACTTATGTGAATTGCAAGACGATGTTGCTAAACATATTTGATCAATAAGCCTAAAATATGTAAGGAGAGATCGCTTTGAAGAAGATAATTTCTATACATGGTTTGGACGCGCAAGCGTTTGTCATGTTTCCCACAGGATTGTTACTGAACCTGAGTATAATTCACCCATTTAATACTGTAGCGCATCAAATACCAATCAATCAAATATTTTCAATAAAAGATTTTCATCAAATTCACACGCTCTAAAAACAACAAAAAACTTTGAAATCAAAAGAATGAGAACAAGCATGCAAAAACATAATCACATTTATTATGATTCATGCATAATTTCCATTCATGAAAATTATTGTAATGGCAAGGGCAATGCACCTCAGTGCGACACACGCCAGTTTGCTGACACGGCATTTCACACCATTCATGCATTACACTGACCTCAGTGAACTCGAATGTGGGAAATGTTGTGAATGTGCAACATGGCCAAATTTTAATTTGGAAATATTGATTGCGCTACTCCGGGTGAATAATCTATATTGCAATAAATTAACTAATTGGTAGATTTATACACTAGGAAGGGGTAGCGATTAAATATATATATATAGAACTTGATTCGAAATAAAGACAGTACGTTTTAGAGAAGAAAAGTGTTTTGATATCAATTCCTCTCTCTAATAACTTCGGCAGTCTTTGACGCCATAAATCGTGCGTATATCGGCTGAGCAATCTCGCCCACTACGAAAGGCAGTCTCTGACACCAATAGCCACTCATAGACAAGGAGAAACGTTGCACCACATCCATCCACGGGACAATCATTACATGGCGACCCTGCACCACGAACCAAGAAGCATACGAGACCAACTGAAAGAAGAATTGGAAAGAAACCCTAAGGCTGGACCAAAACCGCTAACAATCGAGGAATACAGAGCAAGAAGAGCCAAGCAGCAGGAGAAGCAAAATCAGCAAGAAGAACAAGAAAGACAACAGCGAAAACAGCGACCAAAGAGAACGAGGGCAGGAAAAGCAGTCAAACATAGACGGAATATCGCGGACCTATATCGGCTGGCAAGCCTGTCAGTAACAAAAAAGGAAAAAAATTACTTCCTCGAGACGATACGCTTGAACAATCAAGAATACAAGAAGATAAATAATGGGAGGAAAGGAGTCCAAACCAACGAATATCGTGGCAAACAACGCAGCAACAGCAACGACCACAAATTTATTTGTCAGCACCTTTGAGGACCACATCTCAGACATCAAATACTTATTAAGTACCATTATTTCAATTATTGTTGTAGTCATTATTTACAATTATATGAAAAAGAAAATTAATTCAATAATAAATAAAAAGGTCAGCAAAACAATACAGGTATAAGATGATATGTACATAAATAAATAAATAAATAAACAAGTATAATGCACATTAAGTCGTAGTTGTATAATGAATAAATTGAAAACCACAATAAAAGAATTAGAAAGAATATTAGACAATTTTAAGAAAACTCCATACAGAGAATATAGTGCAGAAAATCTGTTAATGAAAAGAAATAAAACAGATGAGCTAAAAGTTGAATTCAGAGAGATATACGGTGGACTGTCAAAAGAAGATAAACAGATCAGCCAACCAATAAAAGATAAATTTCAGGTGATATACGAAGAAGTAGAGACACATATCAAGAACAAGACAAAAGAAATCTTAACAGAAGAAGGAGACAACGACGAGAGAAACACTAGTGATTTAAGGGATAAAAATACAAAAAACTCTGAAAGTGCAAAATTTGACAAAATGGCTTTGTTTGACATGCCATTAACAATGAAAGTGGTAACTGAGTTCGATGGAGATCCAAAGAATCTAACAAACTTCATTAATCTCATAGAATTCCTTCATGATTCAATAGAAAGTGCAGATGAAAAGAAAAAGCTAATCAACTTCGTGATTAAAACAAAAATTTCACAAAAGGTACGTAACAAAATCTGCAACGAACCGACACCAACATCACTGTCAGAACTTAAAACATTGTTCCAAAAGATATGCAGAACTAACAGGAATCCTCTCAAAATTCAAACTGAACTAGCCAAGAGCTACCAAGGTGAAAGACCAGTGCAAGACTTTGCTAACAAGATTGAATCGCTGGCAGCAGAACTAAACAACATCCAAATAATCGAACAAGGAGAAGAGAACCGGCAAATAATTGCTAAATTAAATGATCAACTAGCACTAAATGCTTTTAAGTCAGGCTTAAGAGAACCATTTAAAACCACAGTATTTGCCGCACAACCCAAAACCTTATCAGCCGCTGTACAACTTGCGACAGAGATTGACACTGAGAACAGACAATCAGGAAACATCCTAAGATTCTCTTCACACCCAACACGACTCACAGACTACAATCGCAATCGAAACTTTCACCAGAACAACAACAGAAGAGGACACAACTTCCAAGCATACAGAAACACGCAAGGGAACCAATACAGTGATAGATATAATCACCAAAATCAAGCAAGAAGGAACATCTACATCCCATCAAGACAAAACCACAATCAAAATACAACACATTTTAACAATGTACGCACACAAAATAGAATTCCAGAAACACGGAATCAGAATCGTCCATTTTTTAGACGAATAAATGTATTGAATTCGGGAAACGGACAAGGAGTCCCCGAAACACAGCTTTCAGGGGACAACGAATATCAAACGAACAATGCATAAAGATGCATAAATTCATGGTCAAAAACCTGACCAACTATGTAAATATAAAAGGCGATGCAACATCAAGGAATGCATCATGGTTCATAGATACGGGAGCGGATATATCAGTAATTAAGAAAAATAGCTTAATAGATCACTTAGAATTAAGAGAAGAATCCTGCAGAATAACAGGAGTAACAGAAGGTGAAATTAAAACAATTGGAACATTAAACATGAAATTTGAGGTCGAAGGAGACATAATAGAACACAAATTACATGTCGTAGAAGATAATTTCCCAATCTCTACGGATGGATTAATTGGACTAGACTTTTTGACCAAATTCGGATGCAAACTCGACTATGAACAATTCATTCTAACAATTTGCACAGAAAATAACAACATTGAGATACCAATCATGACTAGGATCCCAGAAGTAAAAACCATCACAATTCCAGCAAGATCGCAAATATATCAAGCAATGGATATAAAAGTAAACGAAGACAGCATAGTTTTGAGCCAAGAACTCCAGCATGGAATTTTTATTGCAAATGCCATTATACCAACAAAAGGGATCGTTCACGTTAAACTGCTCAATACACTGGAGCAGGACATCAGTATCGAACCACCACAACTGAAAATTGTGCCTCTAACAGAATACCATTTCATAAGGAAGGTGAAATCAATAGAAAACGACAACGAGACACGTTTCGAAAAATTAAAAAAGGAATTGAATATAAATAACCTAGATGAAAGAGCAAAAGACTCACTGTTTGAAATATGCAGAAACTATTCAGATATATTCCATCTAACGGGTGATACACTAACAATGAATAATTTCTACACGCAAAGGATAAGTATGACAGATCACATCCCAATCTACATAAAGAAGTACCGCTTGCCACAAGTGCAGAGCGATGAAATAAACAAACAGGTAGATCAGTTACTGGAAGAGGACATCATAGAACCCTCGACAAGCCCATACAACGCCCCTTTACTAGTAGTTCCAAAAAAGGGAACTAAAGATGAAAATAAATGGAGGATGGTAGTCGATTTTCGACAATTAAACAAAAAGATAATGGATGACAAATTCCCGTTAACCAGACTCGAAGACATCCTAGACAATCTGGGGAGAGCAAAATACTTCTCAACCCTAGACCTAACAAGTTCTTTTCACCAGATCGGATTACACCCACAATCACGACCTGTAACTGCCTTTTCGACCAACAAAGGTCACTATCAATTCAAAAGATTACCTTTTGGATTAAAGATCTCCACTAACAGCTTCCAAAGAATGCTTACAGTAGCTCTAGCAGGTTTAGATGCCGAGACATTTTTATATGTCGACGACATAATAATCTTTGGATGCAGCTTGCAACACCACAACAGAAACTTATGCAGAACTTTCGACCGACTGCGTCAATATAACCTAAAATTAAACCCACAAAAATGCAACTTCTTGCAAACAGAAGTGATTTACTTAGGCCACCTAATCACTAACATGGGAGTAAAAACAGACCCCGCAAAATTCGATACGGTGACCAATTATCCAAAACCCACAAATGCAGATGAAGCAAAAAGATTTACGGCCTTCTGTAACTACTACAGAAGATTCGTACCAAACTTTGCATCCATAGCCAAACCCTTAAATCTTTTAGCCCGCAAGGACACACCCTTCATCTGGACAGAGGAATGTCAAAAAGCTTTTGACACCTTGAAACAGAAATTAACCAACCCACCCATATTACAATATCCAGACTTTTCAAAACAATTTGTCTTAACGACAGACGCATCAAATTTTGCATTAGGCGCAATTTTATCTCAAGGAGAAATAGGCAAAGACCTACCCATTTCCTACGCAAGCAGAACCCTAGATAAACACGAACTTAAGAAACCAATCATAGAAAAAGAACTTCTCGGAATCTACTGGGCAATAAAACACTTCAGACCATACCTTTATGGAAGAAGATTCACAGTCGTGACTGATCACAGACCTCTAGTAAGTTTGTTTACACACAAAGATCCATCATCAAAGATGACAAGAATCCGTTTAGAACTATCTGAATATGACTTCGACATAATATACAAAAAGGGTTTACTGAATACAAATGCAGACGCACTATCCAGGATAAAGCTTAACTCGGATATGCTTAAAGAAATGATACCAACAGCGCAAATTAAAATAACAACGAGGAATAGATCAAAGGAAGCAAAAGAATCAGAAGCATGCGAAAAACTTGGAGATATTAAAAGTGTCGATGAATCGTCAGGCCAACTTTTCATCTACGAATGCACTTCAATCTCCGAAATAAGAAACGTAAAACAATTAAAATTCATAAAGATAAAGGAGGACGTCCAAAGAAGAAAGTATAATAAAAAGAAGAGTATACTCATATCAAAAAATGAAGTTGCGATCGAGTACTGCGATAATCTGAATCTGAACTTAGGATCGATATTGGAGAAGCTTACTCACGCGATGATTGACAACGGAATTCAAACGCTAGCAATCTCAAAAGAAGAAGAAATATTTAAAAAAGTCGACATAGAAGAATTTAAGAAGAAGTTTAATGATCTGCAGAAGGGAATTAAAATAAAAGAAAAGAAAAGTTTGCGCATGATAATATTTAAACCACCAAGAAGGATACTAAACAAGGAAGAACAATTAAGCATAATCAAACAATTTCATGACACTCCATACACAGGTGGACATTCAGGAGTCAAACGCACAATTAATAAGATTAAACAAAGATTCTGTTGGAAAAATCTCAGCAAAATGGTCAAAACTTACGTAAATAACTGTGAGAAATGTAAGTGCAATAAAATAATAAGGAACACCAAAGAAAGAATGATAGAAACTAACACACCAAGTCAAAGTTTCGAAATATTAGAAGTTGACACAGTAGGACCCATTAAACAAAGTAAATTCTACAGATACATCCTGACATGTCAATGTCAACTAACAAAATATGTAGAAGCATTCCCCATGGAGAATAAAGAGGCCAAAACAGTCGCAAAGATATTAGTCGAAAGAATAATCTTGAAATATGGAACCTTCAAAATCCTAAAAACGGACCTAGGCACCGAATTTGTCAACCAATTAATCTCAGAGGTATGCAAAATTTTCAAAATAGACCAAGTCACCTCAACTCCGTTTCACCACGAAACTCTGGGTGCAATTGAAAGGAATCATCGTGTACTGAACGAATACATATTATCAATAGCTCAGAATGGCGAATGGGATGAATGGTTACCCTATTACACATTCTGCTACAATATCACACCTCACTCCGAAACCAAAATTTCACCACACGAACTAATATTCGGCAAATTAGCATCGCTTCCAGACACATTAGATCAAAACAGGACAGATCCGATCTACAATCTAGAAGACTATTCAAAAGAACTAAAGTTCCGACTACAAGAAAGTCAAAGAATAGCCAAAGCACTATTGGAGAATTCTAAAAAGAAAAGAAGCGAAAATCTTAGCATAATTACTAACCCACTAAAAATTAAGATAGGAGATAAAGTATTGTTAAAAGTAGGAAATAAGAGAAAGAATGAACCCCCATATAAAGGGCCATACATTGTAATTGATACGAATAACGTTAACACTAAGATAAAGATAGATAAAATAATAAAAGAAGTACATAATAATCGGCTAAAAAAAATTTAAGGTTCACCATAAGTAGCATGTAACAATCGAATTGGCTGTATAGATAAGAATTAGATAAAATATACGAATCATTTCATTAGGAGTATTAGATAGAAAACTACACTATAAGATTAAAACAAAAATTTTCCTTTAATAAAGCAAAATTTTTTTTTCCATAAGAGGAGGGATGTAGCGCATCAAATACCAATCAATCAAATATTTTCAATAAAATATTTTCATCAAATTCACACGCTCTAAAAACAACAAAAAACTTTGAAATCAAAAGAATGAGAACAAGCATGCAAAAACATAATCACATTTATTATGATTCATGCATAATTTCCATTCATGAAAATTATTGTAATGGCAAGGGCAATGCACCTCAGTGCGACACACGCCAGTTTGCTGACACGGCATTTCACACCATTCATGCATTACACTGACCTCAGTGAACTCGAATGTGGGAAATGTTGTGAATGTGCAACATGGCCAAATTTTAATTTGGAAATATTGATTGCGCTACTCCGGGTGAATAATCTATATTGCAATAAATTAACTAATTGGTAGATTTATACACTAGGAAGGGGTAGCGATTAAATATATATATATAGAACTTGATTCGAAATAAAGACAGTACGTTTTAGAGAAGAAAAGTGTTTTGATATCAATTCCTCTCTCTAATAACTTCGGCAGTCTTTGACGCCATAAATCGTGCGTATATCGGCTGAGCTTTCTCGCCTGCACTCCAGAATTAATTTCGGCTGAGCAATCTCGCCCACTACGAAAGGCAGTCTCTGACACCAATAGCCACTCATAGACAAGGAGAAACGTTGCACCACATCCATCCACGGGATAATCATTACAATACCTTTCAGACACTTCGAATAACTTTCCAAATGAGAATGATTAAAGCTAATCGTTAAAGTATTTAAATGTACACTACCAGCAACTAAAAATTCAAGTTTTTACAATCAAATTCATGTTAATAGGTATTCTCATTTCTTTAGATTGTGACTGTTTGAGAAAAATACAGTCCAGATAGAGCAAATAAGTTCGAGGTTTTACATTTTTCGTTGCGATTTTTTTTAATTATTTGACTCAAATGCTACCTGTTTTTTCTCCCGATATTTCAGCGACGCGAAATTGTAAAATTTCATTGAAAGTTGATATACAAAGTAAAGTAGTTTGTTTAACAATTATGTGCAAAAATAAAATTAGGAGAGCTAATTCTCGTTAAAAATTTGCATTTTATTTGAACTGCAAATGTCTTTTACGCTAGATGTTGGTCTGTTGTCGTGAGAGTATTTAACGACTTTTACTTTTTCATATATTCAAGAAGAAAAATAAAAACATAAAAAAATAAATCCTCCTGTTTACTTTATCGGAAGTTTGCAACCATTTTCGAAGTCGATACTTTGATGTGTTTCGTGCCTTAAGTGATACGGTTTTACGTATGTGATATACAGTTGGTTTGTCAATGGATACCATTATATAGAAAAAAGATCCGTTTTTATCTAGTCAGACGCCTAGTTATTTTTAACAAAAACATATACTTGCAAATTTCTTTCTTTAGTCAAGCAATACGTGAAATCTTTCATAACGCCTATCTTAAAAAAAAAAGTTCAAAGAGCAGAAATCGTTGATTCTACAATATCTTTTCGTCAATTTTAAGTCCATCTAAGCACATACCAACATTCGTCCTCAAAACTTAAATCAAGAAAAAAGAAGTGAAATGATCTTCTTTTTACTTGGCTTGGGTTTTGCTGACAAAATAGCAAAGAAAACTCCAAGGTTAAACCTTTTATTATAATTATAATTGCAATCCAAAGGTTATTTAACTTTACTTAAAACTCGAAGCGCTTGCTTAGAGAAAATCATTCTTCGCTGTGTAGTCTTTGAGGTTAATATAAAAAGGAGGCTCCGATACATGAGAAGAACTATGAGTAAACCATTAAAATTACGTGACATACCTCCCTTATGTACGCCTAAACATTTTCTGTAAAATTGCAGTGATGAATATTTTGGATGAGTTAACTTCAAATATAATTGGTTCTTCCTATGAAGGATCTTCATTGTGAAGAAAGTCAAGGTAATTGGAACAAATGAGGAGGAGTATAAGCTCTGTTATTCAAAGAAAACTAGTTCACAATTTTCACCAAATAAAATTTTCCTCATAGTATTGAATCAATGCGATTAAAAAATTCAAGTCAAATAACGTTAAAACATAAAATCAAATTCGCTGAACAATAATATTTCTCATCTCACAATTTAAAGTTGAATTTTTGTGTAATAAAAGCTGGGTCGCTACCATTTATGAGCAAGTTTTATAGCTAGGATACGACCACTGTGTACGATTTGTTATTTTCAAGCAATTTTCATCTAGAGGAAAATTTGAATGATTGTCCCGAAATGATGCTAACGGCTTTAGAGAAATATTATCAAGCTTAAAATGACAACAGTCGTATTATAATTATTTAACGATTAATTAAAATGTTGCCTTTACCATCACATAACAACTATACTCAATCAAGCTGATTTATTTATTTTGTGCAGTAAAACTTCTTATGTTGAGAACGCGAGAGGGGAAATGAGTGACAAAAATCTTGCCGTCCCCCTGTTAGCGGCGTTCACTCTCATTCTTTTTTGCTCATAAAATTGTTAATGACTCGAGCCCCGCAATTGTCTACCAATAATGCATAACAATTCTATGGAAAAAATTTCCAGTAAATTTCTAAGATAAATTTTTGGCCTTCCCTACATGTTCTTCTGAATTTGTATGCATATGGTCGGAATGGGTGCTTGGGGGGCGGCTAATAGTTTTTATGAGCGTAGACGCTAATTAAGAAATAAAAATTCATTTCTTCTTACAAGTTTACAGAAAATGTTTCGGCAGAATTTTTTTTTTTTATTTTTATTATTGTACGTTGCTCTTCTAGAGTTACTTCCTTGGATGGACTTTTTATAGTACACGCTGATGATGATTTGCGATTTTATCATGCCCACGGAATCGATACATCTGTAGCAGATTTACAAAATTAATTTTAACGCTTATCACTTAATACGTTAATTACCGTCGCAAACATGGCAATGGATTTTATAAAAACTAAGGCTGGTACCTATATCAATTATAACTATGAATGTCCAAAGTCTTCGAGCTCATGCCAAAGACCTTACCAGATTGCGTTACACCTTACCAAATTGCGTCACACAATTAATTATTACTGACTGAAACTTGGGTGGATAATAGCACGACGATCAGCATTCCTTCTTTTCATTGCGTAACATAATTTAAACGACCCAATGTTAGATCAGGTGGAGTTGGCATTTAAGACAATGAAAAAAAAAACACTACAAAAATAAAAACTTGTATGATGGATATAAATGCCCTCGGGGAATTGTGTTACTGACACTGTATTAACGAATATAACGAAAAAATAGTATTCGTATCCATATATACTATATCGCCAAATCAAAGTGTTCAAAACATCATTAAATTTATTCACAGAGAATTAGTTATCTTTACTGAGGAAGGTTGTGTATTATTGCAACAAAATTTTATTAAATTACACAAATTTCGCCACAGATACTTCGTTACCCTTAGTGAAATTTTTAAAAGTTCAATTTAATTTAACTATGCTTAACGATCCTAATGAAGCTACAACTACAGGTGTTACACGAGATTTATTGATAAAATTAATGCAATTATATTTGTTTCCTATTATTCCTACCACAAACCTATTGCAACTTTTATAGAAACTACACGTAACAAATCAACACAATCAATAGTTGTATGTGATGATGAATAACCAAGATTACTTTTATATTATATTTCTTTTATAATATTTTTGTAATAATGTTTTTTTGTAAAAAAAAAAGTGAATTATATTGAGTAAAAAAAAATAGTTAAAATTGCTTTTATTTGTACCTGTAAATTATAAATGTATCTTAATTGCTGTCAAATGTTTTTCCTTATTTTTATATTAAATAATTTCCAATTCTTTCAAAAAGAAATTTACTTTAGTTTTATTTTAGCTTAAATCTTTTTGAATAAACTTTATAATATTACTACGTGGATATTTGAATTTCTCTCTCTATCTTTTCAATACAAAGTGAGTGAAATAACATAACACTTGAAGTTTTATTTCTGTCGGGGGTCCTCCGACACTATTTCTTTTTTAATTTTATTATTTAGAATTCTTCTGCATATTGCTTACGCCGCTAACAATCTACGAATTTCAAAAATTAAATTTCTTTTCAAAATTAAATTAAATAACGTAAAAATGCATTAGGCAGCATGTAATTGTTTTCCTTGCGAAACTTAGAAAATGCTTAGGTAATGTTTACCAGGTAAAGCTTAACTATACCTGTAAAAATTCACAGATAAGAAAAGAGCTCGGTTCTGTTTTTTTTATTTCTATAAAGTTGAAGGATTATAAGAACGTTTCAAAGAGGCAGGACCATCTCAATATGATTTATGTAATCAACCTGCAAAGTATTGCATTGCCTATTGCTATGATTTAAAAAAATGCAGAATAGTTGTAGCCTTGATAGCAATTACATTAATGTGATACTTGGTTGAGTATTAAGGAAGCGTTCCACATCTTTAGTTTATTTTAAAATCTAATTAAAGAACATCCATCTTGAATAAAGGGCTCTCCAATAAGAGGTGTTATTTTGATATTCAAAGAAAAATGCAATTTTTTGAGATAAATGATCGGATCTTTATTTCATTATAAAGAGGAAGGTATGCCGTTAATAATGGAAAATAAAATCAGCCAAATGACCACCACGACCACGTCTACAGGACCATATCCTTTTCATGAAATTTTCCATAACCAAATCGCAAAGTGGCTGCCCTATGTCCTCGATAGCCTCACGAATTCCATCTTTGAGGTCTTGAATCGACGCTGGGCTGTTGGCGTAGACCTTCTCTTTCACGTGGTCATAAAGGAAGAAGTCGCAAGGTGTTAAGTCACAAGATCTCGGTGGCCAATTGTGATCACCTCTTCGAGAGATAACACGGTCCGGAAACATTTCCCGTAAAAGATCAATGGTTTCGTTGCTTGTATGGCACGTAGCGCCGTCTTGTTGAAAGTAAACGTTGTCCAGACCAATACCATCCAATTCCGGCCATAAAAATCATTAATCATCTATCGATAGTGCAATCCATTCACCGTAACTGTTGCTCCAGCCTCATTTTCGAAAAAGTAAGGTCCAATGACCCCGCGAGACCATAAACCGCACCAAACAGTCACACGTTGAGGATAGAGAGGCTTTTCAACAATAACTCTTGGGTTTTCCGAGCCCCAGATGCGTCAATTTTGCTTGTTGACGAAGCCATCGAGGTGGAAATGGGCCTCATCACTCAAGATGAGTTTTCGATGGAATTCCGGATCATTTTCATGCATTTCAGGGACCCAATCAGCAAAGACTCGACGTTGTTGATGATCGCCCGGCTTGAGTTCTTATGTTAACTGAACTTTATAAGCCTTAAGACCCAAATCTTTATGCAAAATACGGTGTAATGACGTTTGTGGAATGCCTAATTCCAAATAACGACGAGGAAAAACCTAGGTTTTCTTCAACACTTTCGGCTACAGCAGCAATATTCTCGGCTGTTCTTGAGCGACGTGCACGGGTTTTATTCTTCACATCACTAACTTGTCCCGACAGCTCGAATTTTTCTACCAGTTTCTGTATTGCGGTCCGACAAGGTGCTTCACGACGACCCAAAAATGTTCGAGTTTTACGAACCGTCTCTGCCACATTCTCACCATTTTTATAGTGAATTTTAATAATTTCAATGCGTTGTTGAGTCGTGTATCGTTCCATTTTTATTAATGGCGAATGTCAAATGTCAAAAAATGACATCTCCAAAAGTGACATCTACCGAAATAGCGGGCTAATTAAAATAACACCTCTTATTGGAAAACCCTTTATAATGTGAGTTCTAGGATTTCTTATTTTGCAACGAAACTATTCCTGTGTATATCACTGGCAAAGAAAAAAATATATTTTACGTATTACAAAAGTGAACAGGCTTTATTTTACGAAAAAAGCTGTGGTAGTGCATTTACTACTATTCAGAGAATGGCAGCAGTTTAAACACCATCTAAGCATGAAAGGTGATCATATCTGATTATGAACTTTCATCCCAGCTTTCAAAAAGGAGATAAAAAGTTATAATTGGTCTGAGACCAATAATATTATACCCTAGATAAAAATGAAAGTTAAATAGAGTGAAAACTGAAAGTATTGTATAACATCACCAAGAACCCTTTTATTTCAGTTCTCTTCGTTGACGCGTTCTCAGGCAGTATCCTAATATATAGTACACATTTTTGTCTGGCAACCCTACGATGGAGTTGTTCCTCGTGTCCACACTTTTAGCACTGTAAGTGTTGTGAATCGATCACCAACAATTCGATCCCCAACAATTTCAATTTTTCAATCGTAATTAAAACTGAAAATAAAACAAATAAATCTTTTCACATGTACTTACATCCTCAATCACATTCCAGTCAACGTGACTGAGGCTCCAATTTCAATTTTTGATTACAAGAATACTTTGTATTGCAAGCTAGATCGCAACATAAACTCTTGAGTTGCCCGAATAAGTAAATATATGCGAATTAAGCATTTTCTGTTTCTGGCTATCGCTTCTCGAGTCGCCTTTTTTTTTTGCACACGATCAGTGTAAGTACATATCTGCTAATCAAGCATTTTTTTTTGTTTGTCGCTATCGCTTTTGGAGTGAAGAAAATATACGGAGAGGCCAGTTAAAATGTTCGCGGCGCGCGCACCTCAAAAATCCCAAAAGGGATTTCGTCTTAGTATGATAGTATACTGTTAGTATAAAGAAAATATACAGCATTTTTGTGAAAGAGTTTTTAATACAATAAAATAATTAAAATCAGTTTTCTCTTATATTGAAGTAAAGTGGTGTTTGATTGATTAATTCCCTTCAGTTGTTCCTCGCGATATAACAAATGGTGGCAGCGGTGCGGTATTGGTAAAGGTTAGTAAGACCTGCCATGCCCAAAGAAAAAAAAAAAAATAATAATTACACACCAAACGGCTATCAAAGTGAAAGAAATAAATGATCAAGTAATAAATGATCAAGTGAAAAAAAAAAAAGTTAAAATATTAAGAGGAATAACATCATAAAGACGAGGAACGGCGCGCCACAACAGCCAATAAATGATGCAAAATATACAACAGCAAGCATTTGAAATTTTATGATTTACTAAAGAGCACATCTGTAATAAGTAATTGACATACGAGATTTTCCCTATAGCCCTACAGGAAATCACCAAATCGTAGTAACAATAACAACACAACGACGTTAAACCAGTGACGACTTCAACTACGTATATCACGAAGAAATTTCTTTTTTTTGACTTAAGACGGAAAATTTTTCTTTGCCTTCATAAGTCTCAGTAAGTCTTAATAATTGTAAATTGAAAATATTTCTAGTTATCATACTATTATTATATATATTACTATATTATACTATTATTACATATTATTATACTATATTATATATTAACACGGTGGAGATTATATATATATCAAATTTTTATACATGTTGATTCCAAAGTGAAGTGCTTGATCCCCAAGTGAAGTTTTATCTGTGAAATTCAACAATTTCTTCAAAGTTCTGAGTTTGTCTAAAATCTGTATCTTAACTCGTAAAACAATTCTTTCCCGACGTCGCGCCAAACTCGTTCGAGAGTTTGAGGAGTTACCTTTCCACTCGGAATCATTCACCATGGCAAACGAAGACGAAATCAAATCAATTAGTCTTTCTGATGTCAGGTGTATGATACCAGAGTACAATGGTGACTCCACAGAATTACACAAGTTTTTGGTTTGTTGTAATTTATTGTTCACTTCAAGCGTTTCCGAACAGGATAAACAGTTGTATCTTAACATAGTAAGAACTCGATTAAGTGGCGCCGCGTATGAATTTATCAAATATAAAACATTTGAAAAATGGGAAGATCTTAAAAATGCTCTCAAGGGAGAGTTTTCGCAAGTAAAATCACGTTCAGTTGCCCAAAACGAATTGTTAGCCGCAAGGCAAAGTTTTCGGGAAAATGTTAGAGATTTCGGAGAAAAGGTTTCCAAGTTATTGTCTAGTTTGAATACCAGTACGTACGAAAGCGTGACTGAGACAGAAGCTCAGAAATTCCTACTTAATGAAAATGAAAAGTTGGCTATACAAACTTTCGAAGACGGCCTGAGAAATGAGCGGGTTAGGTTACTGGTAAAAGCTCGAGCAGAAAATAGTTTGCGAAAGGCTATAGAATTTGCTATAGACCATTCTAATAGGTTGGAACGTACTCCCCAAACAACACAATTTAATCGAAGTATCTCAAGGCCTCCCCTTCCGAGCTGTCAAATCTGTGGTCGTATGGGACATTTTAAAGATAATTGCTATTACAATAGGAACCTACCAAATTTCAAACCGGCACAGATAAAAAGAGAGGTTCAGCATATCGTTTGTAGTTACTGTAGGAAGCCCAACCATACTATTAATAATTGCTATGCAAGAATGGGGCGAAATAATGTACCCAATTCTAAGTCAAGTTCTAATCAAAATCCTCAACAAAATTTGTATAGAGCTAGTGAAGTTTACACTCGAGGCCGTCGCAGCAGTGTCATGTCTCAGCCCGTTCGTCGAAATGTTGACTACGCTCCAAATGCTCATAGCGCTCACATTATTGAAAATCAAACCAATCAAGTTCAAGATCAACGTGAATCTCAATACAAGGGAAACGAAAGAGCGCGGGTGGGAACAGCCGGCAGACCCTCCCGCAACCGAATGCAGCAAGTAACAGCCGAAATACACAACGAGTTGTAAAAACTTACGACAAAAAAAATACTTTTAATGTATCTATAATGTTAAAAAAGTTTGAAAATTCATTGAGTGTGTGTGTACCATTTATTCCTTCCCAAAAACCTTACTCTACATTCCTTATAGATACGGGCGCCGAAATTAGCTTAGTTAAATCAAATAATGTGCCTTTAAATGACAGTGCACATTTGCAAAGGTGCGTCATATCGACTTTATCAGGAGAATCTGTTGCAACTATTGGCCAGGCTCTAGGTACTTTTCAGTTAACTGACGGAACTAACAAATATAACTTTGAACATTTGTATCATTTTATACCTGAAAATTCTAATTTGAAATATGACGGTCTGCTTGGAAATGATTTCTTGAGTAAATATAATGCTAGGATAGATTATTTAACCAACAAATTGGAATTATGTATTAAATATAGGGACCCCAGCAGAATACCTGCTGAACAATTTAATAAAATTAAACCGAATGTAAGTGGTCCCAAGGAAATTTCAGCACGTGTTCATAAAATGAATAAGATTACCCTCCCGGCCAGAAGTGAAGCAATTATAAATTTGCCCACGACCCGTGATGGCGACTTTGTTTACTTTAAAAAGGAAGTAAAACCTGGTGTATATTTAGGTAATACAATGGTCCGGTCAGAGAATTTGATAGCGAAAGTTTCAATTCTAAACTGCAATGAAAATGATATTGAGTTAAACGTAAACGATATAAAAGCCCAGTACGATAATTTAGATAACTACAGTATTTTAGCCATGAATTGCGAGGAAGATCCGGTAGTCAAAAGACTCAAGAAATTAGAAGAATTGCTTAAGCTTGATCACTGCAATAATGAAGAAAAAAATTCTATATTAAGCATTTGTAGAAAATATAACCACCTATTTTACTTGAAAGGAGACGTTCTTACCTGCACTGATGCTATAAAGCACGAAATTCATACTCCTCTAGACAAACCCCCAATTTATGTTAAACCCTATCGTCTGCCGGAACGCCAAAAGGCTGAAGTTGATAAACAGGTTCAAGAAATGCTAAACGATGGAATTATCAGCCCAAGTTACAGCCCATGGAATTCGCCACTACTCTTGGTCCCCAAGAAGGCCGATAGCGCCGGAAATAAGCAGTGGAGAGTTGTGGTCGATTTCCGCAGGTTGAATGAAATCACCGTAGGAGACGCGTACCCACTGCCTAATATATCAGATATATTAGATCAGTTGGGTCGGTCTAAATACTTCAGCTCGCTAGATCTAGCGAAGGGATTCCATCAAATACCTATGAGTAACGAACATAAAGAAAAGACTGCCTTTAGCACTCCTTTTGGGCATTTTCACTATAACCGAATGCCATTCGGTTTAAAGAACTATCCTGCCACTTTTCAGAGGCTCATGAATAATGTCATGACTGGCCTCCAAGGTATTCATTGCTTTATATATATGGACGACATAGTAATACATGGCTATAATTTAAATGATCATAACGAGAAATTGATACGTGTTCTAGAACGTCTTAACCGACATAAACTTAAACTACAGCCCGACAAATGTAACTTTTTGAGGAAAGAACTAATGTACCTAGGACATATCGTAAGCGAAAAAGGATTGAAACCTGATCCAAAGAAGTTAGAATGGATAACGTTATATCCCATACCAAAACGCGAAAAGGATGTTAGGTCTTTTCTCGGACTTGCGGGATATTATAGGCGCTTTATCGATAACTTCGCGAAAATATCGAAGCCACTGACAAGTTTATTAAAGAAAAACACTCCGTTCAAGTGGGATACTTTCTGCGATGAAGCCTTTCGTTGTCTGAAGGAAAAGTTGACAACTGCACCTGTTCTTGCGTATCCTCAGTTCGACCGTGAGTTTTTAGTGACCACTGACGCCAGTGATCAAGCTGTTGGCGCAGTACTTTCGCAGGGAAATATTGGGACAGACAAACCAGTGTGTTTTGCCAGTCGAACCCTTAATCCTGCGGAGACTAGATACACTACTACGGAAAAAGAGCTGTTGGCAATTGTGTTTGCAGTGGAACAATTTAGACCTTACCTATATGGTAAAAACTTCAAGATAATAACGGATCACAAACCGCTTATATGGCTCCTTGGCCTTAAAAATCCTACTTCTCGATTAATACGATGGCGAATTCGACTGGAGGAATATTCATATGAGATATTGTATAAACCAGGAAAATATAACATCAATGCGGATGCTTTAAGTCGTATAAAAATAGACAATCCTACTGAAGACGTGACTCAGATTAACAGCAAAAACGATATAATGGTAGTTACCCGTCACCAAATGAAAAAAAGGGAAGAAGATAACGTGCTTCCAGTTTCAGCAACGAAAATAAAAGCAAATGAAATGGGAGAAAATGTAACCTATGAAAATTTCTTGAAAACTGGAGTACTTAGTTCAGATGTAAAAATAAACCAAGATTCATTGATAGACTTAAATAAAATAACGCACAAATTTGTTATCTTAACCCCTACTGGGAATTTAAAAGATAAAGTAAAAGAGTGTATCGGCGATAGTACCAACCCTCAGGTTAGTGAAATTAAAATTAAGAAGTCGAATGGATCAAGTTATATTGTTTCAAAAGCTTTCCTACCCATTCGCTCACAAAACGACAGTAAAATACTTTTCGGAATATTAACCGAGTTTCTATCATATAGTCTGCTACACAATTTAAGTAGAGTAAATATATTAATAACTACAGTAGACCAAAGCTCATTGGAAAATATAAGAAAAATGTGCTCATATATATTCGAACCTAATAAGATAATCTGTACCTTATACGTGGACAATAAAACAAAGTTAGTTAGCAGAGACGAAATAGATAAAGTACTCCGCGAGTTTCATGATAATCCTCTCGGAGGTCACCAGGGCATATCGCGTACGTTTAAGCGATTAAAACAATGTTTTAGTTGGCCCACCATGTTTCAAGATATAAAGGATTATATAAGAAAATGTCCATCTTGTCAAAGGAACAAGCTTTGTAAGAAATCGCCTTTGCCGATGAAAATAACTACTACGAGCTCGAGACCATTTGAGCGAGTGGCCCTCGATATCGTTGGCCCACTGAATACTAGTTATGAAGGAAATCGTTATATCTTAACTTTCCAAGACGATTTAACCAAGTTTTCCTCTGCGTTCCCAATTAAGAACGCGGAAGCTCATACAATAGTGGAGACGTTCGTAAAAGGAATAATATGTCAATTTGGTCTACCGGCTTTTATTCTCACAGATCAAGGGCCGAACTTTTTGAGCAAATTATTTCAGGAAACATGCAAATTATTGAAAATTAAGAAACTTCAAACTACACCGTACCACCCGCAATCAAACGGAGCTTTAGAGCGAAGCCACCGTACATTAGCGGAATATCTTCGACATTATGTCGATAGAGATGCTATGAACTGGGATTCATGGATCCCATACTCAATGTTTACGTATAATACTACGCCACACAGCAGTACAAACTTAACTCCCTTCGAACTCCTCTACGGTTTCCCTGCAAGAATTCCCTCTACGCTTACAGTAGAGCCCCAAGTTTGCTATAACTACGACGACTATGTTAATGAGTTACGGTCCAGATTACAGCACGGGTATCAAATAGCCAAAGATTCACTAAACACCGTAAAGGAAAAGTGTAAGATTTATTATGATAAAGGTACTAAACCCTGTCAATTTAAAATAGGAGATAAAGTGTTACTAAGAAATCAGAAAAGAAGTAAACTCTCACCATTATGGGAGGGACCCTATAACGTTGTTAAGACCAATTCGGTCGAAACTACAACAATTAAACTAGGAAAAAAGAACAAAACTATTCACAACAATAATTTAAAGCTGTTTATTGAATAAAACTTATAAGTGTAAAAACACTCGTTTCAGAAAATGGATACAAAACTTTTTCTAATCTGGGTTGCAGTTGCTACGGCTCAGAATGCCAAGGTAACACCGATCAACGACAATCCGGGAATGTACTTCGAACAAGTGGGGGAAGTGAAGCTGTATTCTAATGAATGGAAAGTTGTCTCATATTTTGATCTTGATACTTTGAGAACAGAATTAAAATATATACAATGGTATGTTACTCAATTAAACAAAATTTGTGGAACGCTAAAAAAGCATGAGAATTTAACACAGATATGTATAACCATAGTTGCAGAAATTAACCATATTACTTCAGACATAGCTCAAAAAAATAACCTTCTGGAAAACCGTATCCGACAAAAACGTGGTTTGTTCAATATAATAGGCGTCGTAAGTAAATCACTTTTCGGAATTTTAAATGACGAGGACGCAAAGTATTATGACGACCAAATAGATCTATTACGTAAAAACGACAAACATTTGGAAAATCTAGTGAGAAACAATACCTACCTATTAGATTCTACTGTAAACGTGTTCAATAAGACACTCGCTACTATTAATGCGCAATACGTTACCATTGCCTCCAAACTTCAAAGTCTGTCGGATTCTAATTTAACTAACGAGGCTATTATGGAAATTGAATCAATTTCCACCTTAATTACTTTGATCCTGTTCCGGATGTTGTCAACACAATCCATCCTTATAGATTTAGTCACAGATGCCCGACACGAAAAATCTCATCCCTCCATCTTAACACCCTATCAGCTAGAAACTATACTACAAACAATTCAAAAGGAAATACCAAGCTCTTTATCATTACCAGTAAATCCAGGAGATAACAATCTACTAAAAGTATACAAAATTGCCAGAATGAGCACTGCAATACATAAAAATAGAATAATTTTTGAGCTTACTATTCCCTTACCCTTCAATGCAAAGTACCAATTATATAAAGTAATTCCTTTGCCCACACATTTTAACAAGACATTCGTTTATATTCAGCCTTCTACTGAATTTCTAGCAGTAGATTATAACAGAGAGCATTATTATAGTCTTAACAAAAATGATCTCGTAAGTTGTCATATAGAAAATAGTTTAGAATATTTATGTCAATTGCATCATCCGCTTTTAAACTCGCTCTCTAGGAACCACCTGTGCGAAATTACCCTACTCAGAAGAGAAAACCCCGCATCAGACATTTGCACTATCAAATTAACTAAACTCAATTCATTCTGGATTCAATTGGCTACTGCCAATAACTGGTTATTCTCCATCGATAAAGATATAGTTGTAGACATTATTTGTAAGGACAAAATAAATCCTTTGGTTTTAAAAAATACTGGCATTGTTCATATCCCTCGTGAATGTTATTTACGTAGTAAAGAACTTACGATACAAGCTAATAATATAAAGGAAACCATGGAACCGAACTTATTTATTCCGGCATTTAATATTACACAAAATTTTTTGAATTTCTCTGTAAGGTCAGATTATCCTGATCAACCACAAACTGCCGTGCTTAAGTATTCGGCCAGAAATGATCTGGACACATTATTGCAAGCCATTAGAGGCCAAGAAAAATTAGACATTCCCCAAGACAGTATAAATACTCATCATGTCCACCACTACTCCCTAAGCTATATTTTACTATTGATAATACTTGCTTTTGCATTGTACAAACTTTTTACTTGGCGTAAATTGTCCCTTGGGAAAATACGCGAAAACATTCGTTTTAAAAAAGACAACCAAAAGACACAAGACCACGAAGAAAATGTTGAAATAAACGAGGACAAAAGTCAGACCAAGTCGACTAAACTCACACTAAAGGTTTAAATCAGAAAAAGTTACTTCACTCATGGTATATGTATATATAAATTTAGTTATTTCATTTTAAAAATATTGTAGAATATAAAGAAGAGTAAATTAAAATAAGAATATGAAAAAAAAGGAAAGGTGAATACAAACAAAACTTGTAGTTATATACGATACTATATGATAAAGAAAAAAAAAAAGAATAAATTTTATATTTCTCTTATATTTAAAAAAAAAAAAAAAATTTTTTGATAATATATTTGTTTTGGATCATGCCTAAATGACTTTTTATCTCATTAGGATGTAGGATAAAAATTATTACTGTAACACTAAACAACCAAAAATATTTTTCTATCCATAATTATACAATTACGCAACGGAAAAGAAAAGCGAAAAAATTTTTTTGTTGATTTACCATAAGTAACATGAAGTAAAAGTTCATTATACTATTATAACCATTTATACAAAAAAAAATATTATTTTATATAAAACAAAGATACTTATATATTAAATAATAATACAAAAAAATATATTTCATAAAAGTAATTACAAATAACCAAATATACTTAAATGTTATCTTTAGCCAAATTTGAGGTGCGTTCGCTTCGAAAACATTTTTTTTCGAAAACTTCAGAATTTCAGTTTTCTTTTTAAAAGGGGGGAGGGATGTTGTGAATCGATCACCAACAATTCGATCCCCAACAATTTCAATTTTTCAATCGTAATTAAAACTGAAAATAAAACAAATAAATCTTTTCACATGTACTTACATCCTCAATCACATTCCAGTCAACGTGACTGAGGCTCCAATTTCAATTTTTGATTACAAGAATACTTTGTATTGCAAGCTAGATCGCAACATAAACTCTTGAGTTGCCCGAATAAGTAAATATATGCGAATTAAGCATTTTCTGTTTCTGGCTATCGCTTCTCGAGTCGCCTTTTTTTTTTGCACACGATCAGTGTAAGTACATATCTGCTAATCAAGCATTTTTTTTTGTTTGTCGCTATCGCTTTTGGAGTGAAGAAAATATACGGAGAGGCCAGTTAAAATGTTCGCGGCGCGCGCACCTCAAAAATCCCAAAAGGGATTTCGTCTTAGTATGATAGTATACTGTTAGTATAAAGAAAATATACAGCATTTTTGTGAAAGAGTTTTTAATACAATAAAATAATTAAAATCAGTTTTCTCTTATATTGAAGTAAAGTGGTGTTTGATTGATTAATTCCCTTCAGTTGTTCCTCGCGATATAACAAAGTGAACGCGCTCTCGAGTAATCGTGAAAACGGACGGACAGACGGACGCTTTTTAAATAAATTAAAACTATTTGCGAAGAGTGTGACGTAACAGTTGCAAAGTCAAGGCTTGCATTTCGTCAAACCAAATGGTGGAATGAAATGACTGACACAATTGAAGATTATTATCGTGTGTCAATCATACCGTGATCTATTGATTACTCATTTAGACGACCGTTTTTGAAACATAGCAACGTTTTGTCAATCTTTTTTTCTGCGGAGCAAATGCAAACTTTAGATGAGGCAGCGTGTGGACAATCCTTCGAAACTTATACATCATTTTTACATAAAAATTCATCTAAAGTATATATCAATTAAGTGAAGATATGCCGGCGCTGAACTGTGGATAAAACAATCAAAAATTCTCTCGAGGCTGCTGATATTTGTGAACCAAAGATATATTCCGAAAAGTTCACATTTCTTTGAAAATTATGGTATTGTTGCCTGTGACTACAACTCCGGAATGGGCGTTCATTTCACTTTGCGTCGCCTTAAGACATATGTAAGGTCCACAATGGGAGAAGGATGGTATCAACGGATTTGCTACTACATATATATCGGAATATAAGCATACAAGTCGATGCAAGAATTTGTTTTGTCTTCCTTGTACAATTTATTGAAACAAAGAAGAAAAGAATTTGTAGGTGTATTCTCCGTGCAAACGTGCGTACCTTGAAAAGTCCTGCACACGGGTCTGGCTAGAAGGAGATTTCGCTTCTCAATTTTGCCATGACGGAAGGTTCTTATAAGTCACGCCCATAACAAGAGAAGACAGCCTGAAATAGATTCTCTGAAACAAAAGGCCTAATGGACGTAGTAAATGAGCACTTGTCGCGATCATGACGAAAATAGATTTGTTTTTACAGGCTAATAAAAAGTACAGTTCACAAACGCACGATGAAATGTATATAATAATCAGATCACGATCGAAGCTTCATACGGCATACAGGATACATTTAGGAAGCTTATATCCTAGGCAGATGGACGAAAGCAATGATCATTCATTCGTAATTGATTTTATCAAAAATTAATTCTGCCCGTCTGCATAGGGTATTAGCTGACCGTTACGTAATAACAACTCTAATGGAAGATGAAACACCACTGATGGAAGTTCAATCCGTATCCGAAGCTCAGCGAACGACGTCCTTAACAGAAGATTTCGTACAGTAAATGGATGTTTTATCCATATCTGTAGGTAAAGTATCTGCATTCGGTGATTGAGTATTATCAATGAAGTACTGTACACAGACTACAAGGTATTTTTAATAAGTTTTTGACTTTTACATAAAACGTTACTCCGACTAACCTTCATGGTCAGCATACCTTGTGTTCACTTACTTAATATGTAAGGATATTTAATGTTGACCTACTTGGCAGTTAGTAAATTATTTAGAATGTTCGATTCAATATCTTGCTATCTGTAAATTGAATGTATTCAATTAGGATAAATGGCTATGATGGCAGGAAATTGTTGCAGTAATGAAAAATCTGAAGAAATAGTCCCAGGAACAACATCCAGAGCAGTAGAAAGTCAGTGTGAATAAAGCAGAGATAGTGTCATGTATAACAATATTAGTCGCCGAGATGATTTCGTTTTCAGTAGCCTGGAATTCTATACCTGAAGCAATATTGGCTTAAAAGTTAAGAGGGATTTTACCAACCAGAAGGTAATGTCACATTTAATCTTGTTAATATTACACCGGGTAACATCAAGCGCGTGGGGATAGTCAGATCACAGTAGACCGCAGCTTGGACTGCAAATCGCAGTTCAAGCTGCGGTCTAAGGTAACCAAATTACCATCCAACACAAAAGTTAATG
This sequence comes from Dioctria rufipes, assembly GCA_963924295.1. Taxonomy (NCBI): domain Eukaryota; kingdom Metazoa; phylum Arthropoda; class Insecta; order Diptera; family Asilidae; genus Dioctria; species Dioctria rufipes. The sequence continues at coordinate 56,988,737 of OZ002740.1, forward strand.
AAACATTGAGGTTGTTATCTCCGTGCATTTGTTCATTTCAAGATTGGTTCTACCGATATTTCCGCTAGGGCTTGGTTATGTTTAAGAATGGTATCCGCAAAATTCATAAAATAAACAAAAAAAGAGAAATTCCTAAACTTTTCATCACACATATCATAAAACATAATGTTTATAACTGCATACCCGAAAAATGTATAAATGAAACCTTTTTGTCCTTTTGGTTCCTTCAAGATAGAACATCATAATTTATTTGCGGTTATAAGCTGTAACATATTCCAGAATGGATAGATTAATAGCGATAACAACAGCGCACAGGACTTCTACTTCTAATCCTTACAGTCCTAGCTCGAAGTATATATATTGTAGAACCCGCCGGTCGGTCTCATGGGAACAAACAGTTGTTACCCGAAAATTTAAATGTAAAACGTTTGTACATATGAATCCTTTGGGATTGCCCTTTTCATAATACATGCGAAAGGAGCGGCATTACTTTAATAAGCTGGAAATTATCCTCGGTCCCAATTGGCTCTTATCTGTCAAATTATGTGCTTCATGTCTTCCATTTCATGTTGCGGTGATGTGAAATAAAATTGTCAGTTGTTTTTAAAATGTGCTTTGGTTTATTTGATCTTGATATGATGTGAGATGGAACTCCATACTTGTACGATTATTCCATTTTTATAAAACAACTTGTACAAAACCTACTTACCTGAAAAAGAACTTATATTATTTAATTTGCAACTGAAATACGATAAAAACTATTTATTTGAGAAGTCTGCAGGAGTTTCGGTAAAAATTCTGCATTTATTGAAATCGACCATTAGTTCAATTACTTTTAATTGTGGACATCAATTAAGTACATTAACTGCATTATGAAAATTTCGACATGCTAATGTAATAAGAACATGGTTTCCATTACGACACAGTCGTATTGAAATTGTTGGCCTTAACTGCGAGAAATACCTAACGGTCGTGCAATACAACTTTTATTGACTTGAGTATTGCTGGAACCAAAACTTTATTTTCATTTCACTTCACAAACTTCAAATTTCAAGATTTACCAATCACCAGAATTTATATTCGATGTAACTTATGTAACTACAACTCCCCCCTGGGGAGAAATTCTGATCTTTTGTCGTACTTGAATGTCAAAACATACGGCTAAATTAAATAAACTTTTCTACTGACTTTTTCGAATTTTTATTCAGCTCACTCCTCACAAACAACAACATAAAAACCGGTGTCGTTAATGTTTAAAAATAAAATACTTTTATATGCTAAGATCATAGCTGAAAAATTTTCCTCCATTTGAAATACTTACATAAAATATGCACATATTGTTCTTTCCTTAGAAAGTATTATAATAAGCAGAAAGGGTATCGTAAAAAATGTGTCTACATGAGTGAAGCTGAAAGCCACTAATAATATTTCGAAGGGGTAGTTCATAACGAAGAACGAAAAATGTAGTGGAAAATGAGATGCCATATAAAAACAAACCCGAAAACAAAAACAAAAAAATATGACGATATGTAAGTGAGGGTGTAGAAAGGTAGAAATGTCATGAAATTTTCACTCTTATTAGAACTAATTGACTGTGGGTTCTGATAGCTTTTTTTTTTTTTTTTTTTTTGTTGCAGGCAAATAATTCTTCACAATCCTTAGTTGGTTTTATTTTAAATATAAGAATAGTTTTGTTGCTTTAAATAAAGGAACTAATTTATTAACAGATAAAATAAAATTTAAAAATAAGACGAAACGATTGAGAAAACGAAAAAAAAATGTCTAACGAAGTTTAAATGTCTAACGATGAAATTATATTACATGTGCAGAAAAATTTCATTGTTAATACTTTTAATGTTATTTATGATAAGTTAATTTTGGAAATAAATAAAAGATCAAAAAGTTATTCAGACATATTAGATACCTTCTATTTTTTTTTTTTTTTAAAAACATAAATCAAGACAAGTACAAGACTTATGGCAGGTACTGATATTGACTAAAAAACAATTCTTGATGAAGCTCAGGCATTTCTTATAATGATAAAGAAAAAAAATTTTTTAATTAACAATATGTATAAAGGGGAATGGCCATTTTAGGTCCCATATGAACAGTCATGAGAGATGTATTATGATACTCTGAACATATTCTATTAACAATGTTTATTTCAATTAAGCGAGGTTAAGATTTACCAATCGCTCTTGCAATTGGGATAAAAAAAAATACGAATAATAAAAAACAATCAATTGAAACTATTTAACATTACTTTATTGAAATTCATTTCTTCACTTTAAAACTTTATTTTTATATGGACAATTTCTTTATTTAAAGAAGTACAATTAATAATTTTAGCGGCCGTCCCGGAATATGATAAAAATTAGACTAACTCACATTTATAATTACATTACCTTCTTTGCTTTTAGGAAAATTGCAGTTGGCGGATTATATTTCATTTAAGTTTGATAATTTACCCGTGTGAAAGAATGTGTACGTGACAATTTTAGGTTTTTCAGTTTTGTGTGAAAGGAAATATATTATTCGTATTCATTATAAATTGCATTCAAGAAATATTTGTATGATAATATGATATTTGTAAATTTCAGGCGTAAGCGGTTTCGTGCTGTGAAAATACCGGATGATGGAATAAGGTATCATGGTATGATCGTGGGATAATTAATGCACTGAATGGAAAGGTAATTATGTGACATGTAATTACTATATTATAGATTTGTTTACTATAACTGTTAAGCTTGGGGCGATCAGAGTTCAATCTAGTAAATCTAGTACGTAATCGAGTTGTTTAGGTCGTAAGAGGCTTAAATAGCGATTCCCATACTCACTTTTTAGTATTTCCCTCATTTTTACTCGAATTGAGGTGATAGATTTTTGGTACTTTAGATCGACTCTAACTCGTTAGGGTTATGTACGAACGGGAAACAGGTTTTACTATTCGCCTCAGGTTATTACTAGCTACAATTCGTACTTAGAAGACAATTTTTCTCTGGGTACTTTAAGGGTGCGGAGTAGGAACCTCCGGCGGACTAATGTTTCATATCGAATGAAAGGTCTCGCCGAGTATTATTGGCTGGTGCACTTTTTTCCCGATTAAGAAAACTCGGGACTCCTTTGCGGTCAGAAACAACCCCATTCCCTTGGTCACATACAGCCGTTACTACATTGCTCATATATTTTTGCAGTTCTTTCTTTCACTACCATTAGTTCTGCGTGTCATAAAGCATCGTTTAAGGCATCTCTCATTACTGTTCATGTTGGGTCTAAAGTCGTATGAAAAGTTGATTTTTGAACTATGGGTTAAGGTCTACTTTTCCGAACGTAGAAACAGTTTTAAAAATCTTTTCGACGATGCATGTTTCTAATGCAAGTGCTGAGCGCTCATTTTCGTTGTTGAAAAGAATAACAAATCATTTACGAAACAACTTACATCAAAACAAGTAAAAAAGCAAGAATTGGTCTAAGACCAATTGTTATGATACCCTGGATGAATTCCGGTATTAAATTTCGAATGGTCAACGATCTATTCAAGTTTGATTTTGAAGTCGTTTTTCGCATATATTTCTAGAACGGTTTGTCGCACAGAAAAAATGATTATAACCAATTTTATAGGATTTCGTATTCTGCAGAAGTTTTTAGTACAATGAAAATGTCTTGGACTGATCGTTTTCAAAGTATACGTAAAAAAACTAAATTTTTATATGACAACACCAATAAGGAGCTGCCCGATCTAGTCCATTTTTGACATTTTATTTGCTAATGTAGTAAAACCATCACATACGAAATTTCAGCTCCCCACGTCGACACGTTCTCAGGCAGTGTTCAAATATATAGCGGAAAATGAAATTTTTATATGGCAACCCCAGGAAGGAGTTGCCCGATTTGTCTCATTTTCGAACTAAGTTTTACCTTTTTTTTAAAAAGTCCGTGTACAAAATTTCAGCTCTCTAAATGTACGCCTTCTCGAGTTATCGTGCCCACAGACGGACGGACGGACGGACGGACATGTAAAAATCAAAATAACTTTTAATATTATGAATAGGTGTCCAATCCATTTTGCTCTACCATCATTATTTCGAGGTGTTACAAACGGAATGACAAACTCAGTATACTATAAATTTCATCTAGGGTATAATAAAACAAGTGACCTGTCGCTATTATGCTCAGATGTAATGGACTCGAATAATTATGATGATATTACATGTAGACTTATTTGTTAATACAAAAGCCAGAAAAAAATGTTTAGTTATTATTTAAAATTGAACTGATTTGTTTTTATACTTTTTTTTAAATACCAATATTGTGTTAATTTTATGTTATTAAAATGCGTTATCATGGAAATGTCGACTTTTGTTTTGAATAAACTTAAAAAAATGTAGCACCTATTTTAAAAAAAACTTTTTTTTAGTCCTCATAATGATTTTGCGCCTTTTTCAATGCCAATTTCTGGCAAACTTTTTGTAGCAAAAGAATGATTTACATCTTAAATCAAAGATAATTAAGATCTCTAGTTAATAACGCCAAGAAAAATTATAAAAATTGTAATGGAATAGAAATATTATCTCGGAAGCGTGTAAAACATGGTAAAAATTTAACTTTTTTAAATATTCTCAGTTCTTTAGATTCTGACTATTTTAGAATAATAAATTCTAGATACAGAAAATATTGTCGAGGTTTTACATTTTTAGTTGCGATTTTTTTAATTATTTTACTTTAATATTACTTGTTTTTTCTCCTGATATTTCCCCGACAAGAAATTGTAATATTTCATTGAAAGTTGTTGAAATACAAAGTAAAATATAATGTTTAACAATCATGTCCAATAAAAATTTAGGAGAGTTAATTATGGTTAAAAATTTGCAACTTAGGATAATTTCGTATGAGTTTTCTTACTTCAGTAGATACAGAAAGCTACGTTTAGTAAATTCTTTTGCCCACAGATTTCGCTGGTATCTGAATTGAAACTTTTGCTGCATACTGACTCCTCCTAACCACAGTCGTAAAAATAGCAATAAATGTATGAAACCTACTATTCTCAATATTGACAAGTGCAAAATCGCAACAACAATTTTTAATATTGCTTGCTGTTGTAGTTCTTCGATTCAATGCAGTACAGTAGCTTTCCAGTCATCACAAACAAAAAAAAACAAAAAAAGCAATGGAAAAATATTTTCAATAGAAAACAGTTTTAAATGCATTTACATGCACACAACACAAGCTTCGTTTGAACTATTTCTCTATACACTAAAGAACTTTCAAAGCTTCATGTCACAATACACGCAATACATAGGGAATATATGGATACATACATATATGGGAAATGCATAATATGCACCCAACGGGCAAAGAAAGGCGCTTTAAAAGTCTTTTTTTAGCGCTTCTGCAGAAGAACAAAGCGCTTCGATTGTCCTTCAGTTTCATATAAATTTTAAAATTGCTTGTCCACAGAAACGAGCACTACCTTTTAGGTTTGGCTTAATCGCTTTTGAAGCACTTTGTATGAAGCAAATTGGAACTCTGCACGATTGCAGCTGTTACAGTGCCGGCACACATGCATAGTTACCATTGTTTCTCTTTTAATTACAGAAAATTTAAAGTTTGACGATTAGGATTGTGTGAAGTAAATGAAAATTACATAGATTAAAGTTTAATATTATATGTGTATATATATTATATATATTCAACTTCACAAAGCAAATGTCTTCTGAAACTCTGCGAAATACAATGATCAAGCGTAAGGTGTCAACATGAGAAACTTGCATGATCACGTTCGCATTCGAAGCGCTCGGATTTTTTGCAGCTGGGCAGATAAAGCTTATTTGGTATAGTTTCAATAATACGATGCTGCTAGATTCGGATCTTGGAGACAATATTTGTGGTAATTTCCGCCAATATTTTCGATTTCTATAGATTGCCTTACTCCATAATATTATTTATTTTACATAGATAGTTGATCTTCATTTAGTCAAAAAAATGTGTTTTTGTTTGATGGCTCAAAAGTTCAATTCACTTACTTTTGATTACCTAGAGAAATATAAGCCAAAATTTAAATTAACAATACATGACAACCCCAGGGAATTAGGTATATATGTATAATGTCGACAATAACTATGGGTAGTAAAGATTAAATTCTATAAGCGCTAGTAACTCAGGCAAACAAGTCTAACCATTTAATTAGATCCTAGTTAGAATGAGAGGTTATTCTTAATAAAGAAGACAAACAATGTTCGAACCAAATCGCTTCGAATATATTTTTCTTAACAGATAACTTCTGAAAGAAAGCATGCTGAAAACAAAGCATAAAATTCTTAGTAAACATATCTCTAATTTGATTACTATTAAGCAAAAAACATGTACACCACCCAGCATAGCTAGGTATTTATCATCTATATAAAATATTGTACAGATGCAATATAAAAGTATAGCCTCATTGAGCAGATTAAATAAAAATCATGATCATATGTTTAAATGCGTATTAAAAAATAATTCCTGAAATGGGAACATATTACAACAATACCATGCTGAAATTGAATTCTGAAAAGCAAATAAAATTCAATCTAATTACAATTTTCCGAAAACTAGGTACAACATCTAACAAAAGCATGTGTTGTGTCATGTAGCATACAATGCATGGCACAAATACAATCAAATCAAGCAAATCAATTTGCAACTCTATCATTACCATTATTACAAGTACCATCCAACGGATATTTTTTCTCTACGTGATAGAGAGAACATTTTTGCAAATATAATTTAATTTAACACAGCAGCATGTGAAGCTCTAAGTTTCTTGTTGCTATGCATTTTTGTTCGTTGCTATGCAAATTTTATCGCTAGTACCGTAAGATCACAGCTGCACTGCCAATTCTTGCAATCATGCGCCGCTGCTACTCTATCAGTGGTGTCGTGTGCAAGCAAGGGCTATATAAACGACAAGCTGACTGATCTCGATCTCTTTTTGTACTTGGCATCGCTTGGGGTAAGTTGGCTGTTAGGGACTAACATATATATCGGGTAGCGACTGATATATCACTTTTAACAACTAACAATTATTTCTGGTATCGACGGGAATAAACGCATCTTAATTCGGGTCTCGACTGAAGTTAAGATATTTACTAACAATCATTTCTGGTCTCGACGGAAATAAACGCATCTTATTTCGGGTCTCGACTGAAGATAAGATAACACTTTAAGCCGGGTCTCGACTGACTTAAAGAATATTATCTCGGGTCTCGACTGAGATAATCTTTTACTAACACTTATTTCTGGTATCGACGGGAATAAACGCATCTTATTTCGGGTCTCGACTGAAGATAAGATAACACCTTAAGCCGGGTCTCGACTGACTTAAAGAATATTATCTCGGGTCTCGACTGAGATAATCTTTTACTAACACTTATTTCTGGTATCGACGGGAATAAACGCATCTTATTTCGGGTCTCGACTGAAGATAAGATAACACTTTAAGCCGGGTCTCGACTGAGATAGTATCTTACTAACATTAACACTTTATTTCTGGTCTCGACGGGAATAAAGAATTGTTTTAACCCATGGTTAGAACAAAGAGTCTTAACATTAGCTTAAAGCCAACCCTCAAGCGTCAAGTTATAGATCGGTGAGTACCAGTCACTTGTAACAATATAATATTTATCATATATCTATTTTATTATACATTTACTCATATATATATTTATATTTTATACTCTTTTGGTGCATATTTATTTAATATCATAATTTGACTTTATTCTATTAATTTTACATATGTATATATTGACGATCTTATACTGCAATTTTTGCCAATAAGTGTTTTTCAGTGTGATACAAAATTCTCTGACCCAAAACTTATATATTGAGTTTTATCCCAATACAACTTTTCTTGATAATCGTATATTCTAAGTCTGTGGTAATAAGTGTTTTATAGTGTGTGTTGATCTCTGACCTAATACCTTGTTATATAATCTGATCTTAATATAATTAGTGGGTAATCTTAAAAACAAAGGTGTGAAAGTTTATTGGAAGTTAAAACGAAGTGAATAGTGTTTGTTTTGATAAGAGATTCGACCACTGACCTTGATCCAAATTTACCAGTGCATCCATTTCAGTTTCACTAAATTCAAATTTGCGTGTACGTTCTACTAACGGACAGTACAAACAAATAAAGTACGAGCTTGAAATTTCAGTAGACCATTGTTTTTTTCCTATCTAACTTTTTATATATTATTTATGGTTTCGACTGTGACTGCTGGAAATCACAACAATCATTACGTCGACTCTTCTGAATACTCATAGTTGTTACGTTCCGTTAGTGTCATTTACCAATCAACGAAATTGTTCGCCTCTTGACGTTACGTTGTGAACTTTTTTTTTGTTTTAGACGTCTTTGTATTTTGGGGAAGGGTAAAGGTTATAACAATATTAATGTTTGGCTGTTATTCAATTCAATTCAAGTCAATTCAATTCAAATATGCACAAGAATATTGTAATTCTTATAATTAATTAGTACAGAAAATAGTGGTAGCTAATATTTAAAATAGAATAAAAACAAAATAAACAACTAACAGAATACCTGAACACAAAGAATAGAACAAAGAATGAAAATATAATTGAATATAAAAAAAAAAAAAAAAAAAAAATTATAGAAATTAAATAACGAGTAAATGTAATGAGCAAAGTTAAAAGTAATGACTAAAATGAAATTAATTAAAAACGAAATTGGTAATTGATTAACCGATTTACCGATTAAAGCTCTGCCCCCATCAAAAAACAAACCACATCTGACTTACATAAAATTACGCATTATTAATAAGCTCATTGAATTTACCAATTGAACCAGTATTCTGAATGTTTGTCAGCAGACAATTACACAAACGCGCAGCTTGAATGAAGTAAAAGCCAAATTGAATAGAGTAATGGAAAACAAGAATAAGTAAATTAAAATGTCATGCAAAATCCAAGAATCGCAGTTGATTGCTATGATACTCTGGTTTGCTGTATATATGATTTTGTGGCGGGAATTTACTAGCCTCCCTTTTAGGTACTCATTCAGAGAACAACCCAGCCAGTTATTACTGAAAGATGAAATGTGATCATACCGTCTAAGTCCATACAAAAATCTAACGCAGTCACTAAATTTTACGTTCAGCCTTCTTAAACAATTGGAATCCAAGTGTGGAAATACTAAGCTGCTAATAGTTCAATAAGGAAGGTGAAGTGATCTAATCAGCAATAACATGGTAGCAATTGGCAGAATACTATCCGATAATCATAGCCGCCGGAGGTCACCATAGATTTCACCTATCATATTACCAATGTGGTCAAATCATTTCATTTTCGTGCCAATTAATACACCAAGATTTCTGACACGTCTAAAAAAGGTAGAGTGTAATATTATTTCGATAGAAAATAGTACACAGAGACTTCAGTGGATTCAGTTTTAAGTCAATATTTGAAGCCGAACACGGGCCATTTTTCAAGTCGAAATTCCTACGATCTAACTAATCTGCTAAGAGGCCGATAGGTCTGCTAATTTGAAACTGCACGTCATCAGCATATAAATGAATATTTCAATTGTCAATAGAATTGGCCAAATCATTTATAAACATACTGAAAAGTAATGTCCCCAATTTGGACCCTTGTGGCATACCGCAACTTAGCAAACAAGCACTAGACACAAGATCACCGACTTTCGCATGTTAAGATCTTCCTCGTAGAAAGCTACTAATAAGAGCAACAGACGAATTTGAAAAATTAAAGTAAGACATTAGTATAGACAGTAATATAGGATCATTAACTGAGTCAAAAGCTTTAGAGAAGTGAACTAAAGCTAAGGCACATAAATGGTTCATTTTAAGTAATTTTCTGATGTTAGATGTAACTTCAAACAATGCCGTTTCACAACTATGGGACCGACGGAAACCGACGGAAACCGACGGAAAACTAAAGTCATCATTATTATCATTATCCGATTCCAAAATACGCCGAAGGCTTGATGATACGTTAGGTGTGGAAGAAGTTTGTAAAGATGAGAAATGATGGTTGAATAATTCAGGATCAATATCGCTGACGGAATTATGTTTGCCGTATACACATGCCTTATATAGGTTAGTCCATAGAATTCTGGTGGAGAGATTAGGTGAAAATTTTGCTGCATAGTACTGCTTCTTGGCTGACCTTATTTCGTATAAACTTATAGTAAAATCGGCTCTTATTGGTGAAATCTGCGAAACAATAAATCTCTCTCTACAATAAGAGATCTAATTTCAGCTGTGAACTATGAGCAATCAGTAACCATCGTGATACTTCGTGCATGTACAGGAACAAAGTGATCATGAAGATAAGTCACTAATTCGTAAAAAATGTGAATCTGATCATTGACAGAGACGCAGGCATTAATACGTTCCCAAAATTTGATTTTCTTCAACAAGTGGGGCCATATTTGTATTAATATAATTACGAAAACTATTTTATTTAGAGGACAATTACTTATATTAAAGTTGTAAGTAAGGGAGAAAAGGCCGTTATCAAATATGGAAGGGGAAGTAATTTTATTATGGTACAAGACAGCACTCGTATCTGTAGTTAACAACAAATGCAGGATAGAGTGTCTGTAGATTATTAACAACATTCAAATGCAGAGATTGTAACAAAAATAGAAAAAAAATGAGTTAAACGGTTAGAAAATTGAATGTTAACAGTAAAATCCCCTCCTGTGGCCTAAACCTGTGGCTAAAGAACTGAAGGTTTCTTCAAATTCAGATGTGTTTGCGGGTGTAAAGCAATTCGGCGGGCAGTAAACTGAAACCACTAAACATATTTGTAAGCCATATTCAATCTCAACATATAGGAATTCTATCGGAATTATCTAGGTATCACAATTTTTTATTTTTTAGGTATATATAGTATATATATATATATATATATTATATTACTCCTGGAAAAGAGCATATATAATTATGAGAGCGCTAATATTCAATTATAATTTCAAGAAAGAAACTGATTAGGCTACCTGTGTTGCTGCCACTCCCTATGTGTTTAAATATATTTACATGTATTACATTTACTTTGCTTGTTCTTTGCATTTTGCGTATAGTAATGGAAGGAGAAACCTACGGAGGGTGAAATCGGATGAAAAGGAACAACGTACTTTATCTACATCTATTATGGACTCTACTGAGAAGTCTCTGAGAATGCATTGCGACAAAATTAAAAGAATTCTCTCTAAAATTGAATTAACTGACTTATGTACATAGAATCCTATACTTGTAATAATTAAGAAAATATTAACTTCTTACATTAAGATAAACCCCAACGAAAATTTAATTTAAACGAGATTACGTTTCCCGCCTCATTTTTGTTGCCAGACTTCGAAATAAAATATTCCTTGTCGGCTAAATTGGCTAGAACTGGAACGAGTGGGAACGGGCTGTCGTTTTGTTTGGAGATAGTTTCTTCTATTGTCGGATTTTTGACAAATCAGTGCTCTGTAGAGAAGGAGAAGTTTTTTTATTTTTATTTATTTATTGTTTTACTTTTAGAGAATCGTCAGAAATATAGGCACATTCGAGGGATTAATAGATAATCTTTTTAATTATATGTTACACTTTTTTTCTTGTTATGGTGATTAAGTACTTGTCGGTAAATAATCGCGCGAAATAATCTAAAATTAATTTGTGTAAAATCCGGAAATATATGAAATAAAGTTTCTTAGTTAAGGTAAAAAATCAAGTGGCGCTCATTTGTCGATTTCACGCGTATATAGTCCTCCTTCCCAATATAATCAATTTTGATTTTTATACTTGGTGAATTAAAAGATCGCGCCCTACCTCCCTGAGTTAGCCGCAAGAGGGGATTTAAAGCCCTCGTAGAAATCATCTGGAAGAGCAATATAACGACCGTTCAAAGGAAATTATATGTAAGTTTTACCTAAACCGAACTTGAGCCCCTTCTGTCCATTCCAATAAAAAACATTAAAAAATTACCTGAAATAGTCAAATTTTTAAAAGATATTTTTACTTTGGTAAGGATTTCAATTTTTTGTAATTCAGACTCACCAATATTAAATAAGTATATTAAAAAAAAAAACTTTTAAAATAAGTAACTTTCGTACGTAAATTGCACTAAACAGTAAAAACTAATATTTTCTTTCTCAATAAGAAATGCTGCAACTCAGATTAAATATAAAAAGTTTGGGCGTACATTAAAATAATCACAAGTGTCTAACTACAATCATTTTATTTTAAAAAAATATTTAAAATGAAAACTGTTGCAATATTGTTCTACAAAATTTATTTAATTTGAGTCGCGACGTGTTTCGCCTTCTTATGGCATTATCAAACAAATGAAAAGGAGATGAACCTATACGACTTTAATGTAATATATTTCGTACTTATCTTGGAGTTTTCCACCATCCACGTTTTTTAATAGTCGTAATTTATTTACCCCCCGATTTGTGATAAGTCCGCGAGCTGTAAAATGGGGTACAAGGTCCCTAGGGACCTTTAAGGAAATGTACTGAGGTGACTTGAACTAAAAGTATGCAGATGAGTTCAATATATATCCGCATGCTTTTGCGTGTGTACCATTTGAGGCATAAAAAATAAAAAATCAAGAACGATTCCTTTACCTTGATTTTTCTGATTTTTCTCGTGTTCTTGACCTAGCACCTTTCCACCATAAATTATACCCTTGAGCGGATAAAAAGACTTCGAGTCACATAACCACCATATTTTTATTCCATATGTGGCCGGTTTAGATAGAATATATTGCGTGAAACGTATGCGGCCTCGATAGGGAAATAATTGCTAGACCACGGTCACCGAACTATGTGGAGTATATGCTGTTTCCAAATTTGCCTGTAACATAAGCCAAATATCATCGATGTTGGCAGTTTTGCTAGTGAGTAATCTCTGCGGCTGTGAATTCGCGTTATCAAAGCCCAGCATACAAAATAATCGCCGCAAGTGCATCAAACTGTTTCAGGGTCAATGCTTTCCATTACTTCTGCTTCGTTCCTTGATTCCATGTAGCGGCTACCTGGTTGGCCTTCCGATTCGTTTCACGTATAATTATGTGTGCAATGCCTTCGGTGATCAAAGATCGAAGGATTGACAGCGGATCTTAAATCATCTTGTTCGATGGCCCTGGTTTGCATTGTTTGTAGTCGATAACATTATGAGCACGTATACGACTACTCGGTGATTGACCCGTGCACCATTTCGTGCCATGTTCGGACATGATGTATTCAACAGCAGGGTCGGCCTGTGAAAAAGCAGCACTAGCAGCAGAAGCTTTTTGACGAATCATATCGACTTGACCATCGTCGTCTTAATCGAATTGGTCGTCATCGTTTTCCACAATCATTCCTACTTATGGTCGATATATAAGGTCAGTGTCGTCATCGCCATCGTCAAAAGGGTCAACGTTGTCTCTCATTTCAGCCTCCATATAAGCCCGATATTTTGCATCAGCCTTACGATATTCCTCCGCAAACAAACATTTGTAACGCGTTTTATTATTTTGAACTAACTTTATAACATCCCAATAATCGTCTGCCATTGTCCTGCAGCAAAAATCTAGAAACAGAAAATTGTACACCGAAAAAATAATAAACCAACAAAATAACCTTACACACCGGAACAATTGACAAAAAAAAAAAAAACTGTATACTCGAAAAAATCAAACATCAAAACTCAGAAGGACTCAAAAAATAGTGTTTAATAATCAAATGGCAATCTTAAACTGGCTGGCTGCTGACTGAAATACAATATCAAATGCTATATCGCCTATATTATATACAAGGTCCGTAGGGACCTTGTACCTGGGATTATGTAGGAAATGCCTTAAAACAAACAAAAAACAAAATGCGAACCTGTGCTCAAATATGTAGGTCTGAAATTTATTTTAATGATTCAGAATACTATTTTTATGGAATACATGTAGTGAAACTTTTCTAGAGCATGGTACCACAAAATTATGAACACACAGAAGTTGTAAAAGGTCCCTACGGACCTTCTCACCAATCGGAGGGTTAAGATGTGGTATGACCAGTGACAACTAAATTCTTGCTTATGTCTGTCAATACTATAAATTTCGGTCTTATCTATTTTATCTACTTTCAGTTTTGGTTTATTGTTTATGAAAAAAAAAATTAAAGTTTTTTTATTACAAAACGGTGGTGAAACGTTATACTGTTTTAACGTAGATTTAATTTTATTATAAGTTTCCTTCAAATATGGATTTTTTTCTTTTTCAAATTTTCATATCTTGTGTCCCTTATGGGTAAATAAGGTTAAGGTTTTTTTTTTAATAAGGTTCTTTGTTCTTTGAAAAATTGCAACTTTGTTTGTATTCGGTATACAGACTTTATTTGAAGTTGGTGGTTCAACGGTGAAAAAATATAATACAATGTCTATAATCTGGAATATAGTTCGATTATAGCATACAAATTATAGCAACAATAGCAAGTTCAGTGGATTTTATATTAACAACTTGATTTGTTTATATGAAAGTTAAAGATTTGAAATGGAATACATAATTAGAAAATTAATGTGTACATATTTTGAAATTCTAAAATGCAATGAGAACAATAATTACAAATTGAGCTTTGATTTAACTAAAGAAGTTTTAATATGATCAAGGACATTTTATAAATTAAGTTTTATGAATACCAAATCATTGCAATTTTTACTATTGCGTCAAGTTCCCTTTTAAAATTAATTTTATTCATAGTACTCTTAAGCAATCTGTCTAGCATTGAATGGAAGGATGATTTTTTTATTGATTCAAAGTTGAGAATCATTGGAAATTAAGACATTTGAGGAAGTAGGTTTCCTAAATATATCAAATTTGAATATTTTTTTAATAATTGTAATGTTAAGGTCAAGGAAATTTAAATTATCATTAGCATACTCTAAAGTAAACTGTAAATTATCGTCAAGAGTATTTAAGATTTTGTTTAAAAACACATACAACTGTCGCTCGGAGCCTGTCCATATACAAAAAAATTCATCATCATAACGATACTAGCACAATACACTGTTAACTAAATCACAGCCTGAATAAAAAAAATCTTGTTCTCTTTAATTCATAGAATAGCATTTTTTTCCCAGCTTTTGAGATGGTGCATTGAAAGTAGAGGATACTGGTCTTGTTGGAGCACCTGGTTTATGTAGTTTGATTAGACCATATAAGAGCAGAGGGGTTATTTACTTTCAAAGAGGATTTATCTTTTTCATTAAAAATTGGATATGATGTATTTATTATGTTTGTTACTGCTCTACTCAATTTTTTAGTTGGGTATTTTTTTATTTTTGCGAGGTTCTAACTGCAATTCATGCCCAAGCTTTTTAATTTAATCTGAGCTCTAGCATTTCTTATTTTGCAATGAAATATTTCTTGTGTACCTATACCACTGGGAAAGAAATAATATATTTTTTACTTTCTAGTGCAATTTATTTACGAAAGTTATTTATTTTAAAATTTTTTTTAATATATGTAATTTTCTACTTTTTAGTCATTACATTTTCGCTAAAAACTCATATGACGGTACTTAATCTATCTGACATATGCATATTACTTTTCATCTATGTTCTCTTACGAATGTTGTAGGGTAATTTTCTTTTCTCTGTCGTAAGTAGTTTAAAAGATTATCGCACTATAATGTAAGTACTTCGATGTAAAAAAAAAGTTTACATGAAAAATCTGGTAAAATTTATTTTACATCAAAGCCCATGCTAAGGCGCTTAAAAGAAAAATCAACCCCCACAACTACCACCACCCCTCCCCCCTATGTACTCCAATTTAACATATTCTAATTATATTGTCTGTTATAAAGTTACTTTTAGAAAGAAATTGCCATTTAAGAGCACTCAGCAAGTGCTTTAATTTGACATCACACAGGCCTCAAATAGGACAAACTCAAGGAGTGTAGTTA
>OZ002740.1:57004876-57206382 GCA_963924295.1 Dioctria rufipes
AAATCAGAATAGAGTAATGGCACGTACTGAATTAAGTCTGTATTGCAACGCGTGTACTATCAATAAAGAAATTGTATTTAATGCATCTGCTGAATGAGATTAACCCCAACGCTTGAAGGAAGTATTATGGCTTCCAAATCAGTGTTGTCGAAATACGTTGTTTCAGATGTGTGGAAGATTATCATATCGTTCAACTTGCCTAAGGTCACGCCTATCAACCGGTCGCCTTGAAGTCGGTAAAATAGGTATTGGAGGAGCCGAACAAGTCAACCTAAGGACTGTTGAGCAAAACTTAAACTTTGTCGAGCCAAAAGATTCCGTCAATGTCCAAAACTGCATGGTTAGAAGAATTGTGTTGAAGTTACTTTAGAGTATGGTAATCTTCTTCTTAATATATAAAAATCCCGTGTCACTGTGTTTATATGCGCCAATCTCCGAAACCGCCCAAAAGATTTCAATGAAATTTTGTGAATGTGTTTGGTTGGTTCCAGTTTGAGAAATAGAATAGCTTTGGACACGATAGATAGCGCTGTTGTTCAGATCTAAGAAACTGCCTGAGAACACGTCGACGTGGAAAGCTGAAATTTTGTACACGGTGTTGTCATACAAATTGCAAATACAATTCAAAAATGGACTAAATCAGGCTACTCCTTCTTAGGGTTACCATACAAATATTTCGTTTTTTCGTATATATGTATTTTGATACTGCCTGACAAAGAATACACGTAGAGAGCTGAAATTTGGTACGTGGTGTATTTATAATATAAATTTCCTTGATCTTAACATAACGATTATGAATAAAAAAAAGTCGAATTTTACTTATTTAGAAAACTTACTTCTATAAATTCGTGAAGTCGTAATTTCTAATGATTCTCAGAACGCAGAGTTTACAAAAAATCATCCTTCAAATGCAAAATTAATATTAAAGGGGAATTAGACATAATAAATACAAAGAACACGTATCATCCGCATTCTACACAGAATAGTAGACCAACATCATTAGTTGATTCTGGTCATACTATATCTTTAAAAAAATTACACGTGGATGGTGGAAAAGTTCAAGATAATTTTTTGGTTCACCACCGAACCATACTTCCCTCGACGTATTCAATTGTTCATTTCCTCGAAATAAACAAGAAAAAATCCACAACGAGTCAATCTCAAATAAAAAAAAATTCTCAAAACGTACCTAATTAAATTTCTGAAGTACTCCTCAAAGTTCCTGGGATATACACAAAGATCCCACGATGACGTCACAAGCTGAAAAGAACAAAATATTATTCAAAAATTAATTAAACTCAATAAAATATATAAAACTCACCTAAATTACATGTCAGTCAATTTACATTACGTCAAACAGATGATCTCGCCGCAGCAATTGGTATAGACGTCGCTATGGCAACAGCATGAGGAGTACATCACACGATCAACCTCAGCAACTATAAAAAGGCGGCGAACGATAGCGAAAGCACCCATTTCCAAATCAGAGTTGATCTGATCGAGTCATAAGCCTTGGAGTCTGTTCTGAGCAAATCCTAAACCAAACCAGAAGTTAATTCTGAAATACAATAGAAGTTAATTCTACACACATAAATTCTGGCTGACTCAATCTCAAAACAGAAGTTAATTCTGTCTAAACAACTATTTGAGGTTAACTCAATCCTTATAGAGATTCTGGAATATTACAATTGAGGTTAACTCAAATTATCATTTAGGAGTTGATGCTAAGCAAAATATATTACTTGAGGTTGACTCAAAGTACGTCGGCTAGGAGTTAATGCTACGGATTGCTAAAGTGAGGTTAATTTAAGCAATCTCACACAGGAGTTAATCCGAAAGTCAAAAGTTAGTCCAGATCTATTTTCAGATATTAACTCTGCAACAAACAAATTCATGAGTTGATTCTGATCAAAGTGGAAGAAACTCCCATTCCACACGTAGCAGCACTCAATTCGCTGCACTCATAAAATCGCACAAGATTAAATGTCACAAGTGCCATTACTGCTATACCATAAGCAGCAACATTCCGATTTGCTGAAGCTAAAAGTTACGCACACGATAAACGTCATCAGTGCTGCCTTCATACCCTCACGTACCAGCACGCTAAAGACTGCACTCTAGAAGCAGAGTAGTTGGTTACATTTTATCAACATCACTTATAGCAGCTATACAAGTTGCTATATTCGTGAAAACATACACTCCATTATTACAACTCGACTGCCCTCACGGTAGCAGTTCGAGCAAAAAACTACTCAACTGCCCTCACGTAGCAGTTCGAATTAAATGTACTAATATTTGAGAATAGAGTAAAACTTCTCTCACAAAACATCCATGTCGTGCCAAAATATTAACGTATACTCTTTTTCTTCATTACAGGAGTAAGGAAAGGGCAAATGAAGCACGGACCACAGCTACACTGCCAATTTTTTTTTGAATTGTTGTTTTTATTTGAAGTTTTTATTAGGTATTAAAGTTTTACTGAACTTATGAATTTTAAATTAGTATTAAGAATGAATTGTGATATATCTGTAAGAAAACTTGAAATAGCACAGATTAATAATTAAAATTTTATTCTTTGAATTAAAAACTGAGTTAACTTTTCAAACCCGGCACCCCGTCACAAACATTATAATACAGTCCACTACAGAGAATTTTCAATAATAATCAAATATATTAAATTAATTAGATGAAACTCTTAATGGATCTGTTATATTACGTTATTAGTCCAATCTTATGTATGGATTTGTAATGCCTATTACATTGAATCTCAAAGTTCCAGATATTATGGTATACAGGTGTAGCTAACTACCTGCATTTCAATTGCTTGATAATACTTCCAGAAGACGAAACGCGTCGCGACTCAAATTTAAATAAATTGTAGAACATTAGTTTTTATTTTGATTTTTAAAAAAGATGATAACTAAAGTGCTCTATCAAGTGCCTAATAAGACATCAGTTTTATCAATTAAATATACTCCCTAGCCAAATTTCACTTAATTTAAAAGCAATGAAGCAAAATGGTGAAAACGGTCAAGTAATCAGGGATGGACGGCCTAAGGAGCATCTATTAAGATGTATTAAGGAAGATCTACATTCATTTGGTACAGAAAATAAACCAGTTGTGCACGCTTCTTAAAAGTGTGTTTTTAAGGATTTGCCACCATTTGCACTGCATCTTGCTCTGGGTAATAAAAAAAATATGAATTCCGTAATGCTACAGGTTGAAGATTTTTATTCGGAAATTATAATCTCGAGGCATATTTCTTGTAAGTTCGACCAATGTGGAGCTGATGTTCCTGTTGAACATATTTCGCACAGTTACCTTAGAATCTATACGAATAAAATCTCATCACTTTCTAAAGCTGGTTAATAATATTCCTTCCTGGACTGTCAAGCTCTCCGAATAATGCTTTGATTTTATCACATATCCTCCCATCTTTGTGTATATTTTTTTGTTACGGAACTGCAATGTTTTTCATAGTGAACTGATAGCATCTTTAACCATAATTCCTAGCTTTCTTTGTTTCCTTTTTCTGTTGGGTCCTGCAAGTTAGAAGTTCCAGTATCAAATATGTCGGTAAGTGGTAAATGTACGGTGAGGAGGGTAAGCTGATGCCTAACTCTAGTGAAACAAATTAAGGAAGCTGGGGATACTATTAAATACCTACCAAGTTTAGAATGCTGTTGATTGCTTTTCCGTTCACACTAGGGTAATTTAATTTAATTTGATTTGACTTTTTGAATTTGGGTTTTGGCGGTATGCCCGTATATCATGAATACGTATTCCATCTAAACGCTGATAGTTCCTGGATAATTTTCTTGCATAGGTGGCTGGGTTAGGCGCTGCTATTTTTGGAGGTAAGTACTCGGCTAATTTTTCTGATTTTCTTCAGACCATTATGTTGGCCTAAAGGGTACGCTTTGTGCTTCTTGCGTATCTCTTCAATCCTTCATCCACTCACTAAGCTCCTATCATTTAAAGTAAGTCCACGCCCATATTCCGATAACACATGTATTGACAAGTTCAAAGGGTTCGATCTTTTTAAGGTTATTGTTGACAGGACACTGCACGATGAATCTTAGTAACTACGTGTGTGCATGAAATATAGCAAAACACGATGTAACGTAAATACAATACACCCGTAGATTGAATTCATGGTTCAAAAAGTGCAATACACGTACTTCGAACTTTAGTGAGCACGTTCAGCTACAACATGCACCTGAAAGCCTGAGCTCAATTCAATAGTAATAAATACCTTAAATTTTGTTGACAAAATTAAAATACAATTTCTGAATTTGAAAAATTGTGTAAATCGGGCAACTCCTTGGCCTAAAATAATTCCCATTTTTCTAGTATTTTAGGAAAGCAGTTAAGTATCAAACATATTCAATGTTGGAATGTTAAAAATACTAAATTACAAACTATTCTAGAAATGCAGCATTATAGTTACAGGCATTCGTCTAGTCTAACTTTGGGATTACAAGAGCAGGTACAGCTTACATGCAAGCCTTCTCTCAATAGCATTTACAAATTTTACAGCAGCAGCGAGTTCGCTTGATGTTTTGGCTCCTTGTATTCAAGTTCATTTAGAAAAACACATTGAGACGTAAAGTTTTGTGTATGTCGACAATTATAGTAATAAATGAGGAACAGAAGAAAACAGATAGAGGAAGGTATGGGGAAATGAGAAAATGTAATTGATCTCAAAAATATTCATTTTTTCAGTATAAATATGTAAATTTACAAAGTTTCCCTCTGGAGTACTTCTTTTCTATCATTTTGCAAACTGGATAATATCAAGTTACTATCACCTGAGCTGCCACAATATTTCAGCGTGCAAGTTGGCTGAAAGCTGTGCTGCCTACATAGTAGTTTGGATAGCACGTGCAGGTAATATGGCAGTGTAGTCCGCATGCAAGCTGCACTTCCAAGTGTACTTTTCAGGTAAGGTCTCATGGAAATTGGTCCATTCCATTCCCTCTGTTTATTGTAGTTACAATATGACAATTGAGGGAAAGTACCAATATATGTTGCATTTCTGCTCTGATTACCAATGTAAATTTCCATGTAGAAGTACGACGTGTCTATAAACAAGATGATGTGAACCAAATAAATTATTCATATGACTACGTTTACTAATAGAAACGATACCTATTACCTGTCTCATTCTATAAGTCATATACTCGTACTACAATTGTTGTCTTATTGTGTTGAATGTCCCCAAACTTTGTTCGTTGTCGACTCTGAGTAGTTTACCGACCTCCCGAGTCGAGTATCAGGTTGATTTAAATTTAGGTGAAATTAGTTGAATTTCAAAATTTACATTATTTTAAATTTATTAAATAATCATCCAACTAAATAATCGTCGCGCACATAATGTTACTTAATGAACACAGGTTACATTTATGGAAACTTTAGGGGCTTATAAAGCGAAGCACGAATAAGGTTGGATGAAAAATTTGACATGCATGGAGTGTATATGTGTGAGTGTGTGTGCTTTGGTTAAAATACTCGCACAAAAGCTACAACCAACTCTTTCCCAATTCCTTTCACTATTAAGACTGTCCAAAAAGAGCTCATTGTTAGCGGTAGTAAGTTATCTTCACCCCATATTTTCTTAATTAAGGTCACTAAAAAACTATAACTTCACCCACTGCAAAGCTTATATAACAACCAACTTTTTTCTTATTAACATGGGAGTTGTTGGTAGGGTTGAAATATTGTTTTTTTTTTTGTTTAGAACAATGTAAATTTTAAAGTAGGTACTTAGGTACTTAAGATATGGTATAACACAAAAGGGTAGAAAAGGTAGGATTTCATAAGTTATGGCTGGTATAAATGTAAGGTTTTAAAAAAAAAAACTTTTTTAGCCTTCAGAGTGAAAAGCCCGACAACAAAACTGATTGTGTAATAATTGTTATGTAAAGTGGTTTTTTAGCTTGGAAATTATTCTTGAATGTATAGAAACATTATAGTTACTTGATTATGCCACGGCAAATTTATATGTAAATCGGGAATGAGAAATTATTTTTCAATTTAGCACGCTAAAATTAGTGAAAGAATTACTTAGAAGACTCCCACTTGAACGACCTTATACTATACAATAAAATGGGACAATTTTTCATTATTTATACTCAGCCGAAAATATCTTTAAGAACTATAAATATGCTGAAAGTCAACCGAGTGTTTCGCTCTATGATGCCAAGCATCGCCAGGTTTTGTATATGTATAATCCACATGCAAAAAGCATATAATCAAACCTCCCAAACAATCACGAATAGATAACGCAATGATGGACATTATAGAACAAATGTACTCCCATATAAAGGAATGACGACCTCTATAAAATTGAGGATCACACTTTATTTATTTAACAGTTAACTATATTAACTACTAACTGAAATTTTAGTGGACACAAAAAATCATCAGCTAGTAAAAGACGTCGAGCCACTTATTAAAGTCACCAGTACAGCCTTTCTAGGGTGAATACTGTGATTGTTTACTATTAACATTACCTGGAATGCATTAGTAATGAGTACCTGAATATATCTACATTGAACTGGTTTAGGAAGGTAGGCGTAATGTATTGATGCGTCGATTTTTGAGCAAGCTAGTTACCTTCCAGGGAATACTTAGAGAAGGCAGAGGTAATGCGTAGATATATTCTTCGTGTTGATATCGAAAAGTAATAGAAATTTGTGCGGCTATATTTGCAGAGGCTAGTTCGAGGGAGTGAGTGCAGGTCGAAAATGAGTCATGTAGTTTCATTGTTTCTCTAAGAACAATGAAGGAAGGAAAGTGCGTGCAGATGGAAAACATTTTGATTTGTGCATTATTTTAGAAGAAGTGTATTATTTTTATTTAAGTACCAGATACGAATAAGTGAAGACCCGTTTATTTCCCAGGCCTTCCCTTTACCTCTCAGTGAAAACATGAGGAGTCCTTCCCTCCACCTTCCTGATGATATAAATTGAATAGTTTTTACCAACCTTTATGGAAAACTCATCCTTAATGGTTCCGTACACTTTTCTGAAATGGCAAAATTAGTGCTTCCACTGAATTTAAACGTGATCCTTCTTTTCACCTTGTAAAGAATTTAAAAGTAATACTTCTTCTCACCTTCAAAAGAATTAATAAGGAATGCTTCCTTTGACCTTACAAAGACGTAATAAGGAAGACTTCCATTCACCTTACAAGTCATGCAGAGGTAAGGTATATAACCACCCCACCTTATATACATACCTACCCCTCGTAGGACATCAATGCATTAAAAGAAATGGACTTTCATAGAATGTTTTCGGAATGCATATTAGCTTAACACAGATGTACCGTTGAAGGTTTATCCGCTACATTAAATGTCATAAGCCAAACTAGAAAAATTTTCACCGAACAACTGTCACATGAAACTTCGCTGCAAGACGATATTGTCCACATACAAAAACAAAATTCTAAAAATGTCGGAATAAATCTCATCCCCTCCACATTATAAAATTAATATAAAAGGACGAGCAAGTTTGAGGCATATATTATTATTTCAGTTTTCTTAGTTCTAGACAATTTCATGTGAAGCTTGAAAAGGTCAATATTTGTATATTTTGAAGTTCTTTATTTCACCTTAAATTGGGAGCAAAATACAAGATGAATATTTTATTTGAATAAAATAATTCTATATGTTTATTTTTTATTATTATTATTTTTTATTTATAACTTCTCTCGGTTTTATATATATAAATCTTTGAACATGTAGAAACCTCTAAAACAAATTGATAACATTAATAGGAGATAATGAATTTAATTTTTTTTTTAAATGAAAAGCTTTTTTATTTTTATTTCTAGTAAAAGGTGTCTACCCTCTGGCGAATACTTTTTAAACTCTATTCAAAACCTGACATAAACTAAACTTATTTTTAATTTACAAAGTAAAGTGTCTTTGATGTGAATATTTTAAAATTTGCGTACAGTGGCGTGTGTCTAGGATTTAAAGCTTTTGAAAGTTTTCAAAGTGTTTTCAAACGTCAACTCAAATTGATTTTTTTTACAGTCGGCTCGAACATTAGACCGACAATTTAAATTATTATTATTTTCAGTACAGGAAAATTGTAACACAATTATTAACAATAATTAATATGTAGCTTCCGCTACATCAACTCAACCTTTAGCACGGAATTCAGCTTCTGCTTGAACAAACCAAGCTTGTGGACATGGTGGCCAAAATGTTGGAAGCTTAACAGAAGCTGCCGCAACGAAATTTTGCTGTGCATTGTTTCCTTCGTCTCCCGGCATTTTGGAGTAATAATTAGAAACGAACACTTCTTCCACCAACAAAATTATTAACACTTTTAAATCACTTTTAAAACACTCGCGATACTTGGATGGACTCACACCTAGTTATTTGTCATTCAATAAAAAAAAAATCAATCTGTTCGTTTAGACAGAAAATATTATATATATATAAACTTCCAAAGGTTTATTAAATGTACTGAAGGAATAACGGTTCAAAGAAAGAAAATTGTTTTTCTATTCTTAAATAAATGTGTGTAAATGTAATTATGATTGTTCTATTGTCTTATTGTGGACATTTATCATTACACCATTCTTAATTTACTAATTTAAATTAAACTAAACTTACAGAATTTTCCTTCTTTATTTCTTCTGAATGTTTTTTTTAAATGTTCTTTCTTCTAATTATTTTTTTTTCTATCTTTTAAAATATTCTTTCTTCTGTTTTCTTTATTTTCTGTCAAATCCTTTCTTCTATTTTCTTTATTTTCTTTCAAATCCTTTCTAATGTTCTTTCTTCTATTTATTTTCTTTATTTTCTTTCGAATCCTTTCAAATGTTCTTTCTTCTATTTATTTTCTTTATTTTCTTTCAAACTAAATTTTCAGTTTGCTTGTTTTTATCCTTTTTAGAATTGTCGGGGTCACCAATTGAACTGGTCAATATTTGTATATTTTGCAGTTCCTTATTTCACCTTAAATTGGGAGCAAAATTCAAGATGAATATTTTATTTGAATAAAATAATTCTTTATGTTTATTTTTTATTATTATTATTTTTTATTTATAACTTCTCTCGGTTTTATACATATAAATCTTTGAACATGTAGAAACCTCTAAAACAAATTGATAACATTAATAGGAGATAATGAATTTAATTTTTTTTTTAAATGAAAAGCTTTTTTTATTTTTATTTCTAGTAAAAGATGTCTACCCTCTGGCGAATACTTTTTAAACTCTATTCAAAACCTGGGGGGTGATTCTGATCTCTTTGTCGTAGCTTAGGCGTATATTTTAGTCACATATTTTGACATTTCCCCTCAAATTAGTCGTACTTTTATATTCACCATATTCATTTTGATTTATCCTTTTCATCAACCACACAATAAACTAAAATGAATTTGCATGAATTAATGTCAGAATACACGCCTAAAAGTACGACAAATTAGTCAACTGCTCCCGAGGTTGTGACAAAAATTACATACTATGGTAAATGCCTTTTCTATATCAACTTAAAACAATACAAATGCTTAAAATCGCAAAATATTTTTGGATTCGTTATGTGAAATGTCAGTTTCCGTTCATTTTACGTAATGCAAGGCTTGCTGAACTGAAGAAAAACACGAAAAAAATCAGTAGAAAAGTTCATTTCATTTAGGCGTATATTTTGACATTAACGTACGACAAAAGATCAGAATCACCCTCCTGACATAAACTAAACTTATTTTTAATTTACAAAGTAAAGTGTCTTTGATGTGAATATTTTAAAATTTGCGTACAGTGGCGTGTGTCTATGATTTAAAGCTTTTGAAAGTTTTCAAAGTGTTTTCAAACGTCAACTCAAATTGATTTTTTTTACAGTCGGCTCGAACATTAGACCGACAATTTAATAATAATTTCAGTACAGGAAAATTGTAACACAATTATTAACAATAATTAATATGTAGCTTCCGCTACAAAGCTTACCACTCACGGCAGTCGAATCTGACGTCCCAATACTCCCCAATAAATCTATAGCAGATGATTCTCTCACATACGCTCAATATCGCTGCCATAGTAAAGCCCGACTTCTGCCGCAAGAAATGGGGGATCAAAATAAATGTTCAGAAATCTGAACTGATCTGTATTTGGAGACAATACACGGGGCGAAACTTGCATACCAAAAAGTTCAAACTAATAGAGACCACTTATAATGGGGTAATAATTAAACCCACAGATGTTGCCAAATATTTGAATGTGAACATAATGCTGTGTTTCAATTGCCATGTCAAAGTCGTCATTAGAAAACCAAACTGCTTAGCCTACTTAGCCTTGTAATACATTTCAGGGACGGGCTTTCAAAAAAATTCAAATTGTTCTCTGTAAGCAAGCCAGGAATCATATATTATTGCACTATATGGCACACCATCTCTCCCACTTACATGGAAAACCTTAGAATATTCGAAAGGAAGGTCCTAAGAGCGTGCACACGGCTCCATATGAAATCCAACGGCAAACACTTCCCAAGCAGGGAAGTCTACGAATCAGTCAATATCACTCCTATAAAAGAGTACTTGTTCGAACTGGCGTACAAAAAGGTTGAAAAAAATTCATAACCTAACCGAAACCCATTTATAAGCAAACTGACGGATCTTCTCACACCGGCAAACTTTAAATACCTCTCACCCCTGCTATTAACACAGCTCGAAGCTAAAGACATCTAGATGATGGCAGAATAAGTTTCTACGACCACAAAAGTGATTACTACCGTGGGTAATCACACCTTAGACGCGTTTACTCAGAGAGAGTCTCTGAAGGAAATCAATTTGTTTAGGAGCCATGGATTCCTAATCTCTTTCAACAACCCACATCCTATCCTCACCTAACTCCTTCCCGTGCCCACTCACTAACAACTAAGTTTAAACGGAGAATGACATCCAGTGCGGCTGATATGGCATCATCCGTAAAGGAAAAGACGACAGCAAAACGGAAAGTTGCAAGGAAGACACGAACACAATCATCAACAAGTAGAATCGAACTGATGGCTAAATATGTGCTCCAAGGACCAAAAAAGAACATAAATGATTAAAAGAACATCGAGGGAAATATCGACAACCTAAAGAAAAATGGCGCAAAGCTTACTTGACTTGACTTGACTTAAGGCATATTTTATAATCATTGAGACGTTGGAGAAACAACATCTAATTTAATATAAATCTTCTTCCTGCCTTTTGCCCTTTTGTAGAAAGATGTTTTTGGTTGGACCTATTATTTCTAAGCCGGCATCGTTCCTTGTCGCATTTCTGACTTTGAGTTAAGAAGCATATTTGACTGAGCATATAGGACCTCCATATAATACCTACTTTTATCGTACGTGCCTTGCTGTATATATATAAATGTCATGACCTGGATACAGCTTACTGTAAATTTTCCTGCTTGATAAGTGTCCTGATAGGTATGAAGAGGAAGTGAGTGAAAATAAAATGTTGAGTCTTTCTGAAAGAAGATACCGAGAAACTTTCTTTTCCTAAAAAGTTTTCCAGACGTAATAATTTTGTTTTTTAATTAATCTAAATTCCTTTAACGAATTTGTGTCATCCTTTTTTAATGGATGTGCCTTAATGATTTATACATTTCCGTTGAAAAGCCATGAGAAAAGGGGGCAATTTACGTACTTTGTACGTTCATGTAATTTCTCCAAGTATTTAAAATCCAAGTATCTCCGCAAGAGTTTTCCTACAACTTACCGTTATACGAATATAGTGTATATAAGCATATGATATCACCGGTTCGATGAGAGCTCCATTTGTCTTGTTCATAAGTACATATAAAGGATCTGTATAGATTTATAATAGATATTCCAGAAAGTTTAGGCAATAGCATCGAACACTTAGCAATTCTGTTAACGGAAGTAATATTTGCAGTTATTTTAACTTTCGTGGCATTCCTCCATTTCTTATTATGTCTTACGAGTCGATTAGAAGATGTTGAAATGGGTTCTGACGATATTTTAAGTACCAGATTTATTCTCTCAAGAAATATTTTCCTTTCTCCTGCTTAACAATGTATTGTAGGACCTGGTAGAAGTACGTAGTACTTCAGTACAAATTTTCTCTATAATAAATTGAGAATCTAATTAAGGAAATGAGAATAATGGGAATAAGTTTTTGAAGATGTACTTTAGAAATGTTTGGATTCAAAGGAGTGCTTCGAAATGTCGGGATGCTGTTACTTTTTTGACGGGGTATTGTTTTGTCATTATTTCACTTAAACCTCACAGGTATTTTGAAGAAATTTTGTTAAATTCGTAATTGTCCTAAATTTTACCTTTCAGGAAACCTTAACTGCTTTGATTTCCGTCTTTTTTTAAGTAGATATATATATAGTATAACTTATTAGGATATTCATAGTTGGGAGACTCTCTTACGTGCCTCTTGAAAGGTAGAGCCGAAGATATGATGAGGTCTATTATCGTCTTTATTGCTTTATTTATTTATACTATGTTTGTCGATTTAATACTTTCCATATTTATAATTGTGTATTTTGGTATTTAATTAATTTCATTTTATTTTATTTATTTCCTTGTTTAGTTTTCTTATTATTTATGTTTTTATTATTTTTTTCCCTGAGAACCCTGGATATATTAATGACTTACCATTAATGACGAAGATACCACTGAACTCTGATATTTCAATACCCTTCCACAAAAACCAAACTGGCGGATTCGGCTATTCAATTAAACTTCTTTTGATTTTTTTTAAATAAAAGTAAATATTTGCAGTAGACAATATTTAAGTAAAAATCTGCAATTAAAAAACAAAAAACAAAACATTATCTCTGTCTTAAACTAATCCGATATTCTTTTGAAGATAACTGCTATTTTTCAGATGGTAAAATTGGTAATATTCATTTGAGATACCATTGCTTTGAGTTCCAGGCGAATCACTTGTACATACGTAATACTTCCCATAGCAAATAACGGGAACCCCATCGAATATTTCGTGTTGGCGTACTTCGAAATATATAGTCAGTTGCGACACAGGTTAACCTAAAACTAGAAAAAGAACAAATAACAAAAAAAAAACTTAAACAAATAGTAAATTCCCAGATAACTCATAAAATATAACTATCCTCATAATAAAGACAGACCTGCAAAAGACGAAGAAAAAAAAACATTAAAATAAAAGCAAGCAATCACGAAATAAGCAACAAATTTAGAATAATATTTTACTGCTATTAAGCCGTCAACAACAAACTCATTTGTCACCAGATATGATGACAAGCCTTCAGTCTTTACATTCAGAGAAAATAGGCACCAGGAGAACTCACGCACCGATTTCCGATTCCGATTTCCTCATCGGACGATGACGATAGCTTTACTGTTGGGCGGCAACTGCCAACCTATAGCAGCTCCTACTTTCAAACAATGCTGATGTAGTCCTCACTCAGGAGCCAGAGACCATTAATCTTTGCCAAGAAACACTTGAACCTTATTTCTATTCCGCAGGCTACATTTTGTGGGAGTGGTCAGCAGAAAAAAGGTCGAAGAGATTAGTTCTTTCATCTCTCTACCTTTCCTAAGACTCAGATGAAGCACCCCCATCCATTTATATGGCGAACGTCGTGGGTTTCGCAAACACCAAAAGCCTGGAGATGCTTTGCGATACTAACTCACATCACGCGACCTGGGGTAGCACCGACTACTTACTACTAACCCGCATGTACCTAATAAAGGCGATGAGCCAACCTTCTTAATACGTAGTCGAAAAGAGGTCTTAGACTTAACTGTCGCAACCAGTCAACTGGCAAGTTTCGGCAGAGGTTCATTCTCAGATCATCTTAAATACGCTTCGAGTCAAATATGATAGAAACCCCACCAGAACCAACTGGGAGGCTTTCAACCTTATGCTCACTGAAAGGCTCACCAATATATCTTTCACTCAACTAAACAACTAAACTTAGAGCGGACATAGATAAGAGAGTCGAAGAAACTACTACGGCGCTAATCCAATACCTTGCCACTTCGTACCCAGTTAGTAGGGCAGATTTGAACTCTGCTCCCCCCCCCCCAAAGCTAACGCGCGAACTATAAAATTAACGAAAATCGTGTGCAGGCTGTACAAAATAACCGAAAGAGCTAAAGACGGACACGAATAGTTAGTCTACCAAACCGGTTTGTGCCATTATAAATATTAGATTCGCAAATCTAAAAGACAGTCATGGCAACTTTTCCGCGAAAACGTATAGATGGGGTTAATGAGTTGTCAGGTCTGAAGAGATATTAAATCACCCCGAATTCCACCCAAAAAGTGACAGAGCACGGGCTTCCTTCTTTGAGGAATCATTGGAAATCTTGCTAAATGAACACTCCGTTGATGTTCCAGATGAGGGATTTCCATGCCTATCGAAATCTTTCATAATGAAACCATTATCGAGGATAGAAAAATGGCCTTCATCACCGACGAATCGGTTAAATGACTCGTTCAAACCTTTTAAATTTCCGGGCAAGGACCGCATTTTCTCAGCCGTTCTTCAATACTCGGGTGATCCCTTGATCAGCAAACTAAACCTTGTCTGTAGGGGCTACACGCTGAAGCTGTGGCAAGAATTCCGTGTTGTGTTTATACCCAAGGCAGGTCGGATACATTCCTCAACTGCCAAAGCATATAGATGAATAAGCCTGACGTCCTTCTTTTTTTAAACTCTAGAACGCATTTATGGGTGGGGGCTGAGGCTATCCATTCCTAGAAGCAGATTGTCGCAGCATAAGCAAGCGTACGTAAAGAGAAAGTCTCTTGAGATGGCCGCCGACGATGTGTTTCACACAATAAAAAGGGTTTCCTCTATAAACATTCTACGCTGGCTATCTTCATCGATGTAGAAGGCGCCATCAGTAATGTTCTTCTGCATTAGTTTACTGAAATCCTAAGAAAACATGGAGTGAACCAATTTTTAAAATATTGTATCGCACACATGTTGTATAATAGACCTATTTTCGCGGATCTGTGCGAGGTAAGAGAGTTAAATTATTCACAGGGCCACCCCGCAAGGTGGTATGTTATCACTTATTTTATGCGTGCTCATAAGGGGTGATCTCTTGGGAACACTCACCCGGATTGGGTACAGAACAGTATGTTACGCAGACAACTTGACGGGAGTTATGAATCCCAACTTTGTGAACTGGTACAAAAGGCTCGACTAGTCATGCACCAGGCTACGGACTGCAGACCGAGCATCAATCCACGGAAAACTGACTTAAACCTCTTCACCATGAAAAGGAATATACTCAGTTAAAACCTGTCCTCTATTAGCTGCTTCCGATTGGAGCTAAAAGACAGATTATAATAGCTAGATATTATATTAAATAAAAATCTAAACCGGAAACCACACCTCGAAGATAGAGTGAACAACGCTCTTAGATTTCTTGCAATGTACCGCAGATATGTAGGTAAAGAATTGGGGGCTCAATCCGCGGATGATCCTATGGATATACACTAGCGCCTTCCGACCTGTGTTAACTTACGGTTCTGTGTATGGTGGAAAGCAATTGACTTCGTTATCTATCGCAAGATATTTGAGAAGATTCATAGACTGTGCCGCCTCAGCCAAAGCAACGTTATTAAGACAACTAGTACTCGGGCTCCGGAATGTTATCCTCAACATGCACCCGGTGCAAATCCATATTAAGCAGGGGGTGTCGGCCGCATCGCTAAGAATGCATCTTAATCTTGGCTGGCTTTACACGGGAACAAGGGTTCCATATGAATCCATCTATAAATTCGTGCACTCTATCGCACCTAGTGTCGACAGGGACAGTGACCACCTCCTGGAGACTATGATGAAAAATTATTTTGAATCCAGAGTTCCATCCAGGGCAGAATAGGAATCCTATTCTACATCAACCATTGACAAGCCCTATTATATATATATATATATATATATATATATATATATATATATATATATGATAGTTTTAAATCCGATGAAAACACCGGAGCAGGAGTTTACTGCAAGGAGACTCTGATTGAAATCTCTATGCATCACGAAAGACATCCCACGCCTTTCCCGGCGAGGACATTTGGCAAATGGAACATTAGCGGGAATGAAAGGGCAGATGAGCTTGTTCGCCTTTGTGCAGCCTCGGGGGAACCAGCCCTCATAGTAAAAATTGCACAAAAACACCTTGTCTCAATTATCTCAATTTGGACTGACGGCCAACACAGTCGTCTATGGTTAGAGGACCCCTCGGGTAGAACAACAAAATAACTATGGGGTAAACCCTACCCTAATCAAACTACTATGGTAGTATAGGATGAGCATGCTTTTGACGTGATGTTCATTCCGTTGGCATGAGCTGACATCGTCGACACAGGGCGGTACGCTAACACCTCGACTAGTGTGGCAGAGTTGCGGGGAGGGTAAATCAAATACCTGCCGCAGTCACAGCCGATATACGAAAAAAGAAATCGTGTCTGTAAAAAAACAAAACAAGAAACTACGCAGGACCACATCGAGTCCAGAAGGAACCCTTACACCACTTACCTTTACCAATGATGAGGGCGCATATGTCCTGCCTTCTTTTCCGTTCCCCATTCACCCAATGACACTGGGGGCAATATGTTATCAGCGTTACGGGATGACACTTGTTGATAATCCCACTTGCGGGGGCTGCGGAGAAGAATCAGAAATCGTGACTCGTTTCCTTTGTCAGTATTCGGCACTCTCAAGAATACAATGCCGACTCCTTGGCCTACAACTCATGGACGAGTTGCACGATACCAGGAGGGTGAGGTGCCAATAGTTAAATTTATAGGAGCGTCCGGGTGGGACCTATGAGTAATTGCTCATCGGTCTGGGGGATGAAAAAGTGGCCTTGAAATGGCCCACATTCGGTTGACCCCTCGGGTCCCAAACCTCGTCTACTATCAATCAATCATTTAGCGCTCACGCACGCAAATATTTTTCGGCCTTTTTCTAAGCTAGACAGATCGACAGTAGTGAACCTTAATTATGTCGTGAACACCAAAACTAGAAGTATTGGTTCTAGTATATCTCGCATAATAAGAGCATTGTTTTTAATATATAACCCAAAAATTACTATACGCATTGATTCTAAGTATATATTCACTAGGAGTAATGAACCTTGAGGACATTTGGTATATTTTTTTATATATATACCTACTGTGCAAAAACATTACCAGTTGGAAATGTTTAACGTCCAACATATAAAAAATAAGCATCCAGTTTGCAATATTCATTGTACATTTAGTAACACTTAAGGTTACACCGGTGCTCTGAACCGAGCCTGGCCCCGATAGTCATTGTTTCATTTCTCATAAATAGTACTGATGCTTATTGTCATTTAAAATAAAATATTTTCCTGTCAAAGCAAACATTTATTTATTATGTCGTGTCCTAGATAAATAAATATACAAGAATATCTTAATTGAATTCTTTATTAATTAACTATATAATTCATTTAAAAAAACCAGACCTTCAATATCGAACTCGTCATAACATCGCAGACTCGCACTCAGTTAACCTGCACGCGGAAATCCGAGCTTGCCAATATGTAGTAACTTACTTCCAGCATTGCAGCCGAGATTTGTCCACAATAAATAAAAGTAAATATTCACTGGCAAAAGTGAGTTACTTAGCAATTATTCATTGCATAATGGGCGATTATTTTTATTGTTTTTGCACACCACCACTATTTGCTAACAACGAATAAAATCAGTAACCCAGTTTACAAAGTGATGTGCCCAGTAATTGCGTCATCGCTACCTGCAACTGTGGTGTTATCATTTAACAATGATGGAATTGCCAGTAGCTCACTATGCACAAATGAAGAGCTGGGCGAATATTCATTGCATAATTACCCCAATAGATGCCGATTGCTTTCACCTCCCGTACTAGGAAGATGGAACGCGACAATTAGTTACATATTAAAACAGGAATTTATCAGATTTTTCGTTGGATTCCTCCTTTTATTTTTTTGTTTTTTGTTTTTGTACCCTGTATGAAAACGATTGGGTATACTAAGTTTGTCATTCTGTTTGTAACTCCTAGAAATAATGTTGATAGAGCAAAATGGATTGGATACCCACGCATAATATTAAAAGTTTCACTTAAAGGGCTGCAATTTGCACATGGGCTTTTAAAAAAATAACACCAAGTTCCAAAATGGGCCGAATCGCGTAACTCCTTCGCGGGGTTGCCATACAAAAATTTCGATTTTCATTACACATTTGAACATTACCTGAGAACGCGCAAACGTAGAGCGCTGAAATTTTTTACAACCTGTTTTCATAAAAATCGTAAATACAATTTCAAAAATGGACTAAATCGGACAACCCCTCCTTGGTGTTGCCATATGAAAATATAGGATTTCTACGTAATGTAAAAACGATAATTCTTTTACGGTTTTGATGTACTTACTGAAAAGTTCTTTAGAATATGAAATCCTATAAATCGAGTTACAATTATTATTATTTATTTTTGTTGTATGTTAATAGCGCTGAATGCATTCATATTGTACTACTATGTTGATATGTATTCTAGTACTACAAATCTTTAGGTATAAGTTTATATTACAATCAAATAGACAGTCTTGTTTTAGCCATGATCCAAGAAATACCAGAAAATGGCGACAAGGGAATTGGATTAATGCGAAAATTGCGATTGACGTGAGGTGAATGGTCTAAATTATCTTTTTGGCTGGAGATAAAAACGAAAAAAAAAAAAAATTTGCACCAAGGGAAAATATCGTAGCTGAAAGATTCAAATTTTATAATAGAGCTCAAAGGGAGTTTGAAACGGTAGCAGAATACTTAGTGGAACTTAAATTTTTTGCCCAAAGCTTCGATTTCAAGGAATTTTTAGATGATGCGCTGCGTGATAGACTGAAATGATAAAATACAATCCAAGTTATTAAGCGAAGAGAAATCTTTTGAAGAAACGGAGAGAACAGCTTTAGTTATGGAGTTAGCTGAAACAAATTTGGGTATAACGAAATCATCTTCCAATAATACAAACTGGTTAAGGACACTGCCAGATATAAGTTGCAAGTATACGAACTGTAGAAGGGGGTCAAAATGCCGAGACCATCAACGGAGTAGGGAACGTCACCAAGCAAACCGGTAGCCAGCTAACACAAAATTTGTAAAATGCTTTAAGTGTAAAAAGTGGGCAATCATATCGCTACAGAATGTCGGAGTGCTGATGCTCAAGGCAGAGGAAAAAGACGAAAGAATATTTCAGGAAAGTTATATAATGTAGATTGTCACGATTACAAATTATTGTCAAATTTGAAGTTAAGGAATTTAAGTAGCCCTAATTATACAAATCCTTTGTATATAAGTGTGTTTATTTCGGAAATTGAATTTAAAATGGAAATTGATTCTGGTGTTTGTATGTCAGTTCTTCATATTCCTGATTTTTAAAATATTTTAAGGATTTCAAAATGCGTAAGTTTGAAAAAACACTACATGTGGTTTCAGATGATGAAGTAAGTGTGATGGGCTTCATAGAAGTTGTTATAAAGATGTCTGGTGTACGAGCGACAGAGGAATATACAGGGTTAAAATTAGCAATTATTAAGGCCAAGAAGTATTTTGGTCCCCTAATAGGAAGAGATTGGTT
This sequence comes from Dioctria rufipes, assembly GCA_963924295.1. Classification (NCBI taxonomy): domain Eukaryota; kingdom Metazoa; phylum Arthropoda; class Insecta; order Diptera; family Asilidae; genus Dioctria; species Dioctria rufipes. Next base: position 57,024,495 of record OZ002740.1, read on the forward strand.
AGATCGTATTTTTCCGAGATGGAGAAATCATTTTGTGAACTTCGTTTCAATTTCAGATGGAAATTTAGTTATTGATAAAAGTTTGTTGCAGGAATGTTGTACAGTTTTTGATGAAAACTATGAGTAGCCTATGAAACATTCCGTAGCAGATATTGTATTGGAATCGGGGGCAATACTAATTTTATACAAGGCATATACGGTACCCTATGGACTCCGAGAAGAAATGGAATTAGAAATAGATAGATTAGTAGAATCAGAAATACTTAAACATGTTCAGTACAGTCGTTGGTCCTCAACTGTAGTAGTTGTACTGTCGATTGCAAAGTGACCCTAAATAAATATACACGCATGGAACATTACCCTCTTCCAAGGTTTGATGATTTACTTGTAGGGTTACACGGGTGCAAATACTTTTGCCTCTTAGACCTAAGTAGTGATTGGTATGCTGGCTGTTTCAGAAAATTTTAGGGAACTACTTACAATTATAACTCACAAAGGTTTGTTTCAATTTACACAATTGGTATTTGGCTTGAATTCAGCACCCTAAATGTTTCAAAGGGTTATTGACAGCATATTAGCGGGATTACAATCGGTCAAATGTTGCATTGATGACATTTTAATAGGTGGAAGATCATATCAAGATTGTTTGAATAACCTTAGACTGGTCCTCGAACGACTTAATCAATACAACGTGAAGGTTAAACTTAGTAAATGTGAATTTTTTAGGACAAAGGTAAATTACTTAGCACACGAACTTTCGCAGGATGGTATTAAGACAATGACTGATAAGGTAGATGCAATCACAAAAGCCCCTTCACCCAAAGATAAGTCTCCGTTAAAATCATGTCTAGGTATGCTCAGTTATTATGGACGTTTTGTTCCAAATCTTTCTGGCCGACTCTCTGCTCTTTACGAGCTAACACGAAATGATGTACCTTCTGTGTGGGACAATGAAAAGGAAAAGGTGTTCCGAGAAAGTAAGGAACTTCTCACTGAAACTAACGTATTAACGTATTATAATCCAGATCTACCTCTGATAATTTCTTGTGACGCTAGTGGCTATGGGGTAGGGGCCGTCTTATCTCATGGAATCGATGGTCAAAAAAGGCCTATAATGTTTGTTTCTAGCACTTTATCGACCGCTGAGCGTTATTATTCTAATCTACATAGGGAAGAATTAGGATAAGTATTTGCTGTAAAAAATTTGCACAAATTTATATATGGCAAGGAATGCACGGTATATATGGATCACCAACCTTTACTTGAAATATTTGGGCAAAAGAGGAATGAGTGTACCGTATCTGCAGCTCGCAAACAGAGATGGGCCATTTTTTTATCCATGTATAAACTCAAAATCGTATATATGTAGAAATGGTAAAGACATGGAAAATGCGGATTGTCTTTCACCTCTACCCTTACAGGTTCCAACAGAAGTGGAATCGGATGTCATTAATTTTTTAAATGTTACAGGGAATTTATCGGTGTGTGGAAACTAAAAGAGATGTTGTTTTAAAAGAAATATGTAAGTCTTAGACCAATTCTAACTTTTTTACTTGTATTATTATTATAATCTTGCTTTGAATTTCCTTTTTAGTAATTGTAAGGCATAGTTTTAAGCGACATTTTTCACCAACCAGTGCAATATAAAATTAATTTTTTTGCCAATACATCACCATCTTCTTATTATTCTGCCTTTTTTTGATCGGGCTGCCTCAAAATTTATTATAAGACCTTTATAAGCCTAGACAAAGTCGAATTAAGTTTAGATTTCTTTATAAATCAGAAAATTAAAATATGCGCCCAATTGGCTTTGTACGAATTTTTGTTTTTATGAAAACCCGTCGACTCTTTGGAACAATCATCTTGTAAACCAGCAATTTTTATAAAAAGCTATCAGAATGAATGTTAGCTTTATTAAATCATAACCCTTTATTTACAAAAGTGTGTTTAGTATATGAATACACACACTAGGGAATTTTTTGTAAGAGATTTAATTAAGGAAATTCGGGTCTCATTTTTATTACAGCTCTGATAAAGTGGAATCACTTTCATCGCTTCTAGCTTGCAGCATTCAATGTAACTTTTCTGATAACTGAACTCATTCCAGTCACGTTTATGTTATAAAAACATGCCTGACTTTTTATTTCGTCTCGCAGAAGATATATGAGTAATGTCGATGACATAACTGTTTGTTAGGAACATAAAAAACATTTTATTATGCACTTTCTATTAAAAAAGAAAACATTTTATTTGCGCGTGACAGTCCTTTTAGAAAGTGAAGTGCTATAAGAGTGAATACAGCGTGAGTACTTCCCGAAAGAAAATTGCTTTTTTTTCTCCATTCAATATCCACTTTATTCAAATGGCGCGACAGACAAGGATTATTTCCTTACCATATGCGTACATACTTTATTTCATTTTTATTAAAAAATGTTATTACTGGTCCTGTAGTGTGTTATCTGACTTGTTACTATTGAAATAAAAGGGGGTTTGCATGAAAACCAACAAAATATTTTTATTCTGGTATTAAGGTAACAAACTTTTAATAAAACTTTATTTTCATATTCATTTACTACGTTTATCATAAATCTTCTGACGCTCTAGAGAAATAGTTGTTCAGAGATCATTGGTAGGTTTGGCATAAGCAGTATATTCAGTCTTAGAACCTTGTAAACGCTGTCCATGGACTTCCAACAGGAAATGCCAACAAAGATTCGTTATTCACTATAAAATATTTGTGAAATACTTATCTAATAATTTTATATTATTTTATTTGTGCTTTTTCTTTTTTATCTTTGTTGCGATGAACTTCTGTTTAAAGAATAATTACATAAAAGGCGAATTGTTATTAATTAATCATTTAGACAAAACATAAATAAAAAGAGGTTAGTGTCCTTTTCAGAAACATGAAAATTTCACACAAAAACTTCGGTCGTATGAATGTATACTAGTACTCTAAAAACACTGATTTTTACACACATTGATCATTGCATGAAAAATACGTAATCGATTAAAAAACAAAATAAATTTCCCACAATTTTACTAGATAATGGACGAAAATATATGCACTTGCCTGCGCACTAATGGCAGTTCCATCTTTACGCATGGGCCCGCTGGGCCCGGACCCAGGTCCCCGAGATCCCTGGGGCCCCCTAGCCACTGCGGTAGTAAATCAACCGATGACTAATTCAACAAGTAAGGCAATCTATTACAAGCTAGTTTTGCTGTGAGAATATGGTTACTGAAAGTAGACCGTGCGATTTATTCGAACTTCTATATATTCATGGCAACAAATTTTCATACTAAGTAACATATAATGACAGTGTTTGCAGTCCCAGTATTTTTTTAATTTCCGGCATATTTTCATTGTATACTTTCAGTAACCAAACTCAATTTATTTGGTAATCAGCGAAAATGTTTCTACTGTTATTTCATGTTAGGCGTAACGCACACTAGAGACCTATTGTCAAGTAACTTTCTGGTCAATGTAGCCGTCCTGTCGGCATGTGCTAAGTTAGTATGCATACAGTGAGTAAACTGTCACCCCTAAAATTCATGTTTTATACCATCATTCAACAATATAAATTTCGAGGAGGCAGCTGTGATATGCGTATTTGTCATAAGGATATAAAAAATATCTACGCTATTGGGTTCTCCCAAATTGGAGCTTAAAAGAAAATTTCACGTAATGTTTGATGAACTGCGATCCTCTCCTGTAAAATTCTTTGGATATTTCCAGATGAGGTTTGAAAGCTTTGATGATTTATTACAGATCTTGAGACATGCTATAATTTATCAAAGTACCAATATGCGATATTCAATTGAACCCGAACCCTTGGAGAGACTCTAAACACTTTCATGGATATTTCTCCCCATATATTTATTTTCAAATTAATTTGAAAATATTCCTTAAAAGTTTTTTTTGTATAGGGGTGGTCTCATTTGTACTTCTTGTATCAATGCTTCATTAGTTATATCTTTCCTCACACTATCGTTGCAGCAGACAATGAAAAAAAAAGATGCGTAAGCTTTTTCCTAGCTCTATAACGTCTTTCAAAATAATAGCAGTCAATCAGAGACAAAAATGTTACTAGTGCATGCACATTCATATAAACGTGAAGATGTGATGATAGTTTCGTCACCCAAAAGTTGCTAGCCGGAGGAACCAAAAAGCCACGTTACTGTCACGTCACTTCATGCGCACATTAACACTAGAGCCTAGTGGAATTGAGGGTGGTGACAAAACAATTTCGTGGCAAAAAGTCTGCAGTGCGCGCTAGATCTTAACATACTTTACGTTATTAGTTATTAGTAGCTAGTATGAACATTTTTTTTCTTTCTTCATCAGGCCTATAAAAGTACATACAAAAGAATTCATGGGCTAGCAGGATTATCCACAGCTGTTCCATCTAATTGTTGATACCACATTAGCTGTGTTCTTTTGTTTTAACTCCTCTAGAACTCCCATATACTGGAAAGAACAAATTGTACTATCGATTGAAGCGAACTATTTGTACTGTTCGCTTCATTTAAATTTCTCTATGAAAATGTATGAGGCGTTCTTTTTGGTATTGTTTTAATATCACATGCCAGCTATAGTTAAAGTATATATCTTAGGGATACTATAATTGTTCATAGTTATTAGTCCTGTTGATAACCAAAAATATTTTAGAAAATAATGCGTATTAGGGGGCCCGCTTATCCTAAGATGCACAGGGCCCCCCCACTTGGCTAAAGACGGCCATGACTAATGGTGCTGTAAAAATATTCTCATGACAGATAACACGTCCGATCCGATTATCAAAAAATTTTATATATATATATATATATATATATTAACGATATATTTGGTGAAATGATAGAATTTTAAAACTTCCCCTATATATCGGGAAAGATAGAATGATTTTCTACATGGTTAGTAGATGAGCAATCGGATCGTGTCAGATGTCTTGGAGAATTTTGAAACCTTGTTTGAATTTGAAATCAATATTTTTCTTATAGGACTCTCGCGCGGAAATTCGCTTTTCAAAATTGAAAATTATTTCTTTTTCTGGTTCCATAAAATTTTTCCATTAAGTTATATCGAATGAGAAATTGAGTGTTTCAACAGGATCACATATATAAATAGAAGTTTTTTGTTTTGTAAAATTGAACTATAGTGAACTAAAAAGAAAAAAACAAACTTAGGAATAAAATTTTTGTGAATTTTGGATACCTAATTGGCTTGTTTTATTTTCAACTTAAGCCCTTTATCATAGTTGGGAATTTGGTGCAGTGCATGAGACTTGAGATTATGTACGGAATTTGCAGGTTCAATCCAATTGTGGGGAAGTGCATTTACGAGATTCGTAAATTATTTTTGAACATTTTTTGTTTAGTTTTTTATTTTAAATTGATCGTCATCTCATCCATTGCCGTGTGCAAAATAGTGTATTGAATGGAAGGTAATAGATAGTCAAAAGTCAAAAATAAATATTAAAAGTAGAGCAAATAGTGCCTTTAGTTATGTTTATCGGGGTCATGTACTAAATCCTTACAGTCCAGTCTGATTTAGGTCTGGAGAGTGCAATGTAAATTAATTAAAATTTTTTTTTTTTTTTTATAAATGTTCTTTAGGGTGATCGATAAAGAAGAATTTTAAGAACTTTTATTTTTAACGATTCTAAATCAAATTAATAAATACAAGAAGAAAAAACAACCGCCTCATTTGGGGTTTGAAACCGGGACCTTCTGCTTGCCAGGCGACTGCGGAAGGTCCCGGTTTTAAACCCCGGACGAGGCGGTTGTTTTTTCTTCTTGTATTTATTAATTTGATTTAGAATCGTTAAAAATAAAAGTTCTTAAAATTCTTCTTTATCGATCATTGACTGATTCTAACAAGTGTAGGTTCGATTCCCGTCCGGGAAAAAATAAATAATTCTTTAGGGTGTTTAAAAGTAGGTAAAATTTCCACTCTTAAACCTTTTTTGCCTTTTTTTCCTAAAAATATACTAACCATATTTGTCACTGATGAGGGAGCAAACAGATTCGCAAATAATTGAATGAAATTCGCTATATTATTCAAAAAATTATCCTCCAACGGGTGAGGAGTGAGGTGTCAGCTAATAATATTTTAATGTTCGCGCAATCAAAACTTTATTATGGTTGTATAGCGTGAGTGAGATTTGGAGGACGTGAAGTCGTATCTGTTCTATCTGGTCCAAGCTGATAGCTCATTCCGCGATGATTTTTAGTGCAGGTAAGTACGCTAGCACTCCTCTCTTAATGGCGGAGAGTGTGGGGTGTGAAAAAGAATTGACCTCCGACACCGCGCACTATAGAAAAGAAATCATGACATGATATAAAAACGCAGAGCGCAAAGAAACCCGCGACTATATATTAAGTCCTGAGAGACTTTATACATCACTTAGTACCTGGAGACATTGCTGAGGATGAGTTGGTGTTGATACTTCAGTGGCTTTCCCTGGCCATCCTTGGTAGCGCGGGAACATGTCTACGATACCCCATTAGTAATCTAAAAATTTTGCGAAGGAGCGGGCTCAGTCGATCATTATGCTAAGCAAAGAAGGGAGCCGTCTCAGTTGAGCTGCGTCTGTGGTGAGCGTGCTGAGATATGCTTAAGGGAGCAACTTTTTGGACCACTCCCTTAATATGTTCGTCAACGAGCCTTTTTAGACACTTCAAAAGAAATGAAGAGAGGGTTATGGTTCGGAACCTCGTTCATATGTGACGTCCTACTAAGCTTCAGAGCGAAAGCAACGCCCACATTCCTCCATAACTCAAGGACATATTCAAACGCGATTTTTGCCCTGAAATAATTGTAAGAAGCCTAAACTTTCTGCCTTCAGAAAAACCAGAAAAAGTCCATCTGCACTCGTGACCTTGAAAGCCGAGATCATAATATAAATGCAAGTCTTCTTCAAGCCTTAAACCTGGGAAATACGTCAAATAATAGCTTGCGGTTGGTTTAGAAGAGACTTTAATTCGATAAATATTGTATGGTTCTTTTAAAGAGAGTTTGAAAAATAATAATGAATTGTTTTTAATTACTAAGTTTTTTCATCCAACTAAATTATTATGTAAATAAAAAAATTGAAATTATGTAAATTATCAAATGACGTTCTTCATTTAACACTAACCACATCCAATGAGGTACCAAAGGCAGTTTACTGAAATGTGAAAAAATTCCATATATCGATTTTTAGTGCATGCTTTTGAAAAAATCGTTAAATTTACCCTTCACTAAATACTATAAGGCACGCATATACGTCGAATACCCCACCATAAATCAGATTACATCACAAAAGCCTCCACTCCACATATTTATGTTTGAAGGAATTTTATCTGTAACTAAAAGGAAATAGGCATTGTGAAAAAGTATTGATGCTCGTACAAAAGTGTTTTATTCTCCGTACACCCTCATGGGTCTGTACAATCATTACGCTGTTTTTTACTTCAAAATTCCCAACTCACTTGAGACCTTATTTGAAACATATTTTACCTTGAAAGAGATTTACAACAGAGATACTTACATTACATACATATTGTATTTATCACTCTCAAAAGAGATATAAAGACGCTTACACCAACAACCGTGGCTGTCTTTCTGACTATGCTTTCCCTTAACATGTTTTCTTTTCATATATGAGTTGGCTGATACGAAATCACAGGTTCTGTTACCTTGTAGGAAATGTGTAATTTTTTTACAGGGGTTTCGGTTTGAGTGAATATGTACAAAATTTATTTTAAAGTGAAAATTTTATATCTTACATGAAGAAAACATTCTAATAGGATCCATAATTTATAATGCTGTATTATTATAACTATGACCGTTTTCGTGTCAGCGGAAAAATAATCAATTCATCTACTCATATGTATATGTTATAATATGATTTTCTTGACTTGTACTAATATATATATATATAAATTATTCTGGTATATAATATATATATCAGTATATGGGAATTTGTATTTAATCATTTATGTTATCATATGCATTTTATAGCACAATGCCCTCGATATTGCTGGATATATTTCTATACGAAATATTCACGGATTACATAATTATTGCAAGATATGAATAAAGGTTTAGGAGTTAGTTTATTGCAATTGTAACTAGGTATAGGAAGATTTCCAATGCCGAAATGAACCTAATGATTTAACTTTGATACGAACTAATTTTGTAGAAATAGAAAATATGTATAGATGTAAAAACATATCTGAAAATTAAATAAATTACTCAGAAGATGTACACAGTGGTACGTCGAGATACGAGTACCCTAACATACGAGATACGAGCCCTCGAGCGGACGAAGTTTTGCTTTGAAATACGAGCAACATTTGAGATACGAGGAACGGCCGCAGCACACGACCCACCAGCTTACTTTTTTTTTTTTTTTTTTTTTTTATATTATTAAGCCAAGCTCAGGGGATACCCTATGATGCAAAGCACAGCGTGGCAGGAAGGAGATAGGGAAAGGATTAAGGGATATGAGGAGAGTGGCGGAGGTGCCGATGTATGTCGCCCTTAAACTTTTGCAGGTTGTATGCCGGAGGAAAGACAGAAGATGGTAGACTGTTCCACATTCGCACAGTTCGGGATAAGAAAGCATCACGGAATTTAAGTGTACGGCCGAAGGTAATTTGAAGGGTAAAAGGATGAGCGCGGGATGCAGCGCGGGTATTGCGTGCAGGAACTATTCTACAAGGGATCAGACTAGATATTTCATCAGAACATTGGCCATGCATATAACGATAAAGGAGCGAAAGGCATCCAACATTGCGACGGTGCTCGAGCGAGTCGATATGACGAGTAATTGCCACATCGCCAATGAACTTGCAGGCTCTCTTTTGGACAATATCCAATGAAGCTAAGGCTGTGCGACCAGCCCCGGCCCAGATATGGGAATTGTATTCCATTCTGGGTCTGATGTAGGACTTGTAGAGGAGCGCTATATTTGATGGGCTGAAATATTTCTTACACCTTTTCAAGAAACCAAGACATTTGGATGCTTCTTTGGCAACCGAGAAGATGTGATCTGTCCAGCTTAACTTACTGGAAATATTAATGCCAAGAATTCTTAGTGACGGTGATTCAGAAATTAATGCACCATCAAACGAAACGGGAGTGGTTAAGTGATGGTCTTGTTTTAATGAGATGAGACAGCTTTGGGTCTTAGATGCATTGAATTCGACGCGATTCACTTTGCCCCAAGCGAGAATATTGTCAAGATCGTTATTCAATGATCTAATCATGCAGTCTCGTTTAACACATGCGGCGTTCCCTCTGGAATCCGCAAGGGTGTCAAAGGAGTATGCGAAATCAAGGGTACTGTCATCAGCAAAGCTATGGATAGGATTGAAAGTAAGGGAAAGCAGATCATTAATGAAGATTAGAAATAGAGTCGGAGAAATAACAGAGCCCTGGGGGACACCGGCATTAATAGGATGAGGATCAGATATAACGCCATCTAATACAACTCGTATTTGGCGACTAGATAAAAAACTTTCAATCCATAATAGAAGAGGAGGGGAAAGACCAAGTGCTTTGAGTTTGGCTAAAAGGGCTGAATGCTAGACTCTATCAAAGGCCCTTGAAATATCTAGAGCAACGATTTTGGACTCACCAAAATTGTGAAGACTACGATTCCAACGTTCCGTAAGAAAAGTCAGCAAGTCTCCAGATGAGCGTCCGTGCCGGAAGCCGTATTGGCGATCGTTGATTAGCTGATTGGTTTCCAGATACTTCATTAATTTGGAGTTAATGATAGATTCAAAAACCTTTGAAAGAATCGAAGTGATTGCAATTGGTCGATAATTTGAGGGATCGCTACCCTCTCCTTTCTTGGGAATAGGCTGAACGTGAGCTAGTTTCCAAGCAGTTGGAAATTTTCCTGTACATCCAAGCATGTTTGATCAGTTGTTCTAGGGTTTTTTTTGGCTTTTTTGTGCTTTTTTTGTATTAACATACTTTATCACAATTCTTTTTATAACCATGTGTCCGAGGAAAGTTAGTGGAAAAGTCAGTGTTCAGAACAAGATGTCTACAGAATTAAAGTGTGAAATCATAGATAAAAATGAGCAAGGTGTGCGAGTAGCTGAGTTGGTGAGGAAGTACGGACGTAGTACTGCAACACTATGTACTGTGCTTAAACAGAAGGAGTTGGTAAAGGATATAACACCAGCTAAGGGCGTTACAATAATTTCTAAGCTTCGGAGATCTCTTCATGAAAATATGGGGAAACTCCTAATGGTTTTTGTGACGAAGAACCAGCCTAAAGGCGATACCTTAACACAGGGCATAATACGCGAAAAGGCACGAGCGATTTACGCTGATTGGCTGAATCAGACCCGACGCACTTCCACGGATGAGGTATCGGAACACTCGTTTAAAGCCACTAGAGGCTGGTTTGATAACTTTAGGAAAAGTATCGGCATTCACTCCGTTGTCAGGCATAGTGAAGCAGCAAGTTCGGATATGAAGGCAGCTGAGGGGTTCAAGCCTAGCCATATGCATAGTATTATAGCACATTCCTTAGCTTTACATACCAAAAAAAAAAACTTAAATTTCATTAATTGTAAATCTGCTTACAATTGAATTCTCACCGCTGCCCATCACAATTCTCATGAAATCGTCTGCACTATGCAAGTAAACAAGATCATATTGCATGAGAAGTGTGATAACAGAAGGCGCAGTGACAATTATTTTGTAGGTAGGTAAGCAAAATACATAATATCTGATTTCATGTGACTATGGGAAGAAAATAATTTAAATTTGTTGCTGACTTTGATATTTTTGGATTTACAGTAGATAATTTTGTATAAAAATGGGACTTTTCAAGAAAATAAATTATTAGTTGTTCGTCCGAAGTCGAGAGTTTTTATTTAGAGAATTTTCATCGACAAATGTATTAAGGTTGAGTACCTTCAATACTTTACAACTGTTTTCTATTGAGGTTGAGTACCTCAATACACTTCGCCACTAGAACTACCGCTTTAAGGTTGAGTACCTTAAGGCACAAATCCTATTAAGGTTGAGTACCTTAATATACCACGTTAAGGAAGTCGCGGGCAAGCAAAAGAGCTTGATCGCAATATAAACATAATTTGGTGACCCCGACGTGATTTCACGTCACATTAATCACATCAATCAACTGGAAGACAATCTATCATCATGGAACAGCTGCTAAAGCAACAAACAGCAACAGAAGATGAGATAGAAAGAATTATCTCTAATCATAAAAAGCAGCGTATTGCTGACAGAGATCTGAGATTTTACAAGAACAGTTTAAGTCGCCTGGAAGAGCAATGGACAAAGTACGACAAGACCGATAGTGAGCTTCGAGAAAAATATGACAAACAAGTCAACCCAGACTACTTCCATCATTATGAGGAATTCAAGGATGGTTATGAAGCCATAAGAGAACAAATTTCCAACACGATTCATGAACTGCTTCAAGAAGAGGTTCAGCAATCTTTACCATCTCATGATACGGTCTTGAACCCCAATAAAGATATTCAACATCAAGATGAGCAGCAATCGCGAAAGCCAACAGATGAAGTGTCAAAGGGTGCCAAGCCCAAAAACTCAATTGCATCAAAAACTCATGTTGATAACGTCAAGAGTACCTCATCTGGAAGGTGTCAATACGCAAGAATCATCAGGAGCATATTACAATGTTAAAAGCAATACAATCAATGAGTACTGGGCACAATTAAGGACTATCAACCAATCCATTTGGGAAGCTGCAGAAGACATTTATGACTGCTATGAATATGACCCAGAAGAATATTATAGAGTTGAGGAAGCCACGCAAAACATGCTGGCGAAGTTACTGCAAAGGTCCGAAGAGATTTTAAACTCAAATATGGATCAACCCAGATCAACAATATCAACACAGATGAAATTGCCAAAGATTTCGCTGCCACAATTTGATGGTGACTACCTCAGATGGAAACAATTTTATGACTTGTTTTCACAAATGGTTCACGAACAAGACATTGGAGGAGCTCAGAAAATGTGGTTTCTCAAAACCAATCTAACTGGTGAAGCCGAACGCCTAATCAGACATTTGCCAATATCAGATGCAAACTATTCAACGGCTTGGGATACCCTTACAAAACGATACAACAACAAAAGGTTGCTGACCAGAACATTGTTGGAAAAATTGTTAGGACAACAAGTAACCACACCAGACTCTTCTACATCAATAAAAAGGCTACATGACACTACAAGGGAATGCATCTTGGCATTGAATAATCTTGAAATCCAGACAGACACATGGGATCCAATATTGCTACACTTGCTTCTAAAAAAGGTAGACAAATCAACCCATGTTCTATGAGCAAGGATTACAAGCACCCAGAGATCTACAATCAGTAGAAGAGTTCCTGAAGTTCTTGGAACTTCGGTTCCAGGCTCTAGAGACACTAGGCTCACAGAAGGCAGACGGTAGACTCATCAACAAATCATCAGTACTGGTCACAGGAGCCAGCCCTACCCTTTGCAAGGCTTGTCAGAAGCAACATGGATTATTTGCATGCCCTAAGTTTTTAAAACTTTCACCTATAGAGCGTCGCAGATGGCATACCAAGTAAAAGTGTGCACAAATTGCCTGAAGAGTTCCCATCAAGTAGCAGATTGTCCGGCAAGAGGGTGCTTAAAATGTAATCAGAAGCACAATACATTACTTCATCAACAAATTCAATCTAAGAGATCTGACGATCAAGCAGTTAAGAGCATCATCGTTCAACCAACAACAAGTTCCAAGGAGCCATCAGCAAGCTTGGCAGCAAGAACGAAAACACTCAAGAGAAATTATGTTCTGCTTGGAACCGTATTAATAATGATACCAAATGGCAAGGGCGAAACTATCCGATGTAGAGCGATTCTTGACTCAGGTTCGCAACTAAACTTCATAACAGAACGTTTGTCAAGTAAACTTGGTCTACGAAAATCGTCAGAAACGATGCTCATACAAGGCATAGGAGAAATAAAGCAACGCACCCAACATAGAATAAATGTACAAGTCATGTCACGGATCAACAACTTCACAGCACGAATCGAAGCCTTCGTTCTTCCGGAAATAACTTCCGCACAGCCAACTTACGAATTAGATACGGAGTCCTGGTCTATTCCTCGCAACATAGAATTAGCGGACCCAAGTTTCAACTGTCCAGGCAAGATAGATCTGCTCATTGGCGCGGACCTTTATTATCAACTTCTGTCGGTCGGTCAAATAAGACTTGGAACAGACTTGCCTATTTTACAGAACACTGTTTTTGGTTGGGTAGCTGCAGGAACAACACCCCAGTTATCACAACAAACTTTAACTTGTGGCATCTCTACAACAGAAGATATCAATCTAGAGACACAAGTGGAAAAATTTTGGCAATTAGAAGAAGCACAGTCAGTTTCTCCTAAACTCACAGCAGAACAAGCTAGATGTGAACATCATTTTCAAAACACCATCAAGCGTGATAACACTGGGCGTTTTATTGTCAAACTACCCTTTAATCGAGACACCAAGGAATTAGGCGAATCAAAAGATGTAGCTCTGCGCCGATTTCTAGCCATCGAACGAAAATTCGAAAGGAATCCATCATTACATACACAATATATGGACTTCATGAGGGAATACATAGAACTCGACCACATGAGAGAGATTGACTTCAACATTGTCACTAAGCCATATTATTTCTTGCCACACCATGCTGTGGTAAAACCAGACAGCACAACAACGAAATTAAGAGTAGTGTTTGACGGCTCCTGCAAATCATCATCAAACACTTCGTTGAACGATATTTTGTCAACTGGCCCTACCATACAAAACGACTTATTTTCAATATTGCTTCGTTTCCGCATCCCACGGTTTGTCTTCACAGCCGACATCGAAAAGATGTACAGACAAATATTAATGGATCCAGAGGACCAGAAGTTTCAATTAATCTGGTGGAGAGACAACAGCACCAAACCTATAAAATGTTTCAACCTGCGCACTGTTACATATGGCACCACGTCAGCACCATACCTTGCGACTAGATGTCTTCAACAACTAGGAAAGGAGTTCAAGGCGATTTATCCACTGGAATCTGAAACAATTGAAAGAGACTTTTATGTGGACGACGTAATGACGGGGTCAAATAGTTTGGTTGAAGCATTGCAGTTACAGAAGCAGTTGCAAGAAGCTCTAAAGAGTGGCGGATTCAAGCTCAGGAAATGGTGCGCCAATCATCCCCAATTATTGAAATCTTTCTCAAGAGAGGACAAGGCTCTGCAGTTCGACATTTACGAGTCCGAACTAGGCATAAAAACATTGGGCCTTACATGGATACCTCACTCAGATGAATTTTGCATCAAAACATTGTGCACTGAGCGTAGCAGGGTGACAAAGAGAACAGTTTTATCGGACATTGCACATTTGTTCGATCCGCTGGGCATCTTAAGTCCTGTGATAGTTTCTGCAAAGATTTTCCTTCAAACCCTATGGCGTCTTAAACTTGACTGGGATGCAGCGCTCCCTATGGAACTACACACATTTTGGACAAAATTTCATCAAGAACTGCCATCACTCGCTAGAATCAAATTTCCAAGACATATGTTTTCTGCAGCAGTTCCATTATCAGTACAACTGCATGCCTTCGCTGACGCATCTGAGAAGGCCTATGGTTCTGCAATATATTTACGTTCCATAAACCATGAAGGCGTTACAATCGTGCGACTCCTATGCTCTAAATCAAGAGTAGCTCCAGCCAAACCATGCACTCTTCCACGACTAGAATTGTGCGCAGCAAAACTGACTGCAGAACTAGCTAGCCGAGTCAGATCCGATCTAAACTTGAAGGACGTCCAATGCTATTACTGGACTGATTCAAAAATCACATTGGACTGGATCAATTCGGATCCGGCATTATATCATACATTCATCGCCAACCGGATCGTGTCTATTCAAGAAATATCATCACCAGACCAATGGAGGCATGTAAGCTCAAAACAGAATCCGGCCGACCTTGTATCGCGGGGAGTACATCCAGAAAAACTAGCTTCTCAGAACATTTGGTTTTATGGTCCTCTATTCCTTCATGGCACAGAAAACCACTGGCCTCTACAATACATCAAATCATACACGGACCTGGAAAAAAGGCGCCCGAAAACTATTCTAACAGTCTTTAGTGAAGATTCACACTTTGTAAACACCATAGAACATCAGAATAACTTCAGTGGATGGCAACGAATTGTTGGTTATGTTTTGAGATTCACACGAAATTGTCGACCTGTCCATCACTGTCGCAACAGAAACCAGCAATTAATAACAAAGGAACTTGACGAGGTTACCACAATCATCATCAAATCAATTCAACAAAGGGAATTCAGGGAAGAATTATCACAATTACATCGTACGGGGTATGTCCATAACAGCAGTCCTATGAGCAGCTTGTCTCCAGTCATAGACAACCAAGGCTTAATCAGAGTAGGAGGGCGATTGGAAGCAGCTAATTTACCCGTGGATGCAAAACACCCAATATTACTTCCATACGCACATACCTTTACTAAGCTATTGATGACACATCTTCATGAAAGCAATCTACACTGTGCACCACAGACACTCCTGGCCACAACGCGCCAAAGATATTGGCCCATCAAGGGTAAAACTATCGCTCGATCAATAGTGGGGAAGTGCATCCGATGCGCCAAGGCCAAACCAAAACTCCTCAACCAATTCATGGGGAACCTTCCTGCACACAGAATACAACCAGCACGACCTTTTACAAACGCTGGAATAGACTTCTTAGGACCTATTTGGATTCACTTTACTCTGAGAGGCAAACGTCCTCAGAAAGCATATATTGCAGTCTTTTGCTGCTTTGCAACGAAGGCAGTACACTTCGAAGTTGCAAGTGATCTGAGCACAGCAGCATTTATAGGATGCCTTAAGCGTTTCGTTGGAAGGAGAGGAAGTTGCAGCAACCTGTACTGCGACAATGCTACTAACTTTGTAGGAGCAAAGAACCAGCTCAAGGAACTTGAAGAGAACCTTCACCATGGAAACTCACAACAATTAATAACCTCATATTGCACAGCTAAAGGGATTCAGTTTCATTTCATTCCACCTCGAGCACCACATTTTGGCGGCATGTGGGAGGCCGCAGTGAAGTCAGCCAAATATTTCCTGCAACGAAACATCGGATCAGCCTCATTGACATATGTGGAACTTGAAACACTTATGATCGAAATTGAGGCCATTCTGAGCTCTCGGCCATTAACGCCATTATCTAGTGACCCAAACGATCTAACCGCTCTCACTCCTGGACATTTTTTAATCGGAGAGCCACTCACGGCCGCTTCAGATCCAAACTCACAACCTTCAAAGAGCAGCCTCTCACAGCGATGGAAACAAGTGTTCATTTTAAAAAATCAGTTCTGGCAAAGATAGTCCAAGGAATACCTCAGCCAGTTACAACATCGTTACAAGTGGAAACAACAATCAAATAATGCTCGTCCAGGAATGATGGTGGTGATAAAGGAAGAAAATCTTCCCACAACCCAATGGCAGCTAGGTCGAATCATAGAAACAGTCAGGGGACAAGATGGTTTGGTGAGAGTAGCAGACGTGAGAACGTCATCAGGCATATTACGAAGACCCATACATAAACTAGCACCATTGCCCGTTGAAGATGGCAGTGATTCAACTCATCAAACGCTAGGCAACTCTTTGACTATCGAAGACTCCAAAGAACAAATGTCGCATTCAAAACACACGCAGAAACGCAAGACTTCGCCAAACGCTTCTTCAATAACAACAGCATCCACCTCAGAAGGTGCAACATCAGTTGCCTCAGAAGATCCAACGGTATCTATCTCAGAAGGTGCAACATCCCACAAAAGAAGACATCGTCAGAGTGGTGCAACAAGCTTGTTGCTATTTACCTGCTTAATCTTGCCAGTATTCAGTCAAGTACGAATTAACGAATTCAAATCTAAACCAGGAATATATTTTGAGCCCATGGGCAACGCTCACCTCATATCCAACGAATGGACGCTCGTAGTGCACTACAACATGAGCCCAATTTGGGAAGAATACGAAACTATACGTTGTGGCATAAGCAATTTGAGTAATCTTTGCAACATAATTACTGACAAGATATCCTGCGAGCCTATCCTAAACCAATTTCAAGGTTTCCTAACCGAAATGCAGAATGGTAATGAGCTCCTACTTCATAGTCATAAAAAGGTGCGATCGAGATCAAAAAGAGCTCCCTTAAACATTATAGGCAGTCTGGCCAACTCCTTATTTGGGGTTTTAGATTCAGAATATGCCAACCAGATGTCTGAAGTAATTGAAAATATGAAGAGCAATGATCACTATCTTCTAGAGCTCATTAAGAACCAAACCTCAGTAATTGACTCAACTGCCAATGTAATCAAAAGGTCACAAGAAAGGACAGAGAGCCAGTTCATGGAGTTTCATAAATATTTCAATACAACCATCTCTCAACTCAACAACCTAACACATGAAGCCCACCAGCTAAGAATAACACAAATATTTACAACACTTCACTCCGGTTAGTAATGGCTATCAATAATTATCAACGGATCCAATCAACGCTGTGGGACGTACTAATTGATACTCATCAAGGGAAAATAAATCCTTACCTATTGGCGCCAAGACAGTTCAATAAAGAGCTCGGTCATATTCAAGAGCATCTGACATCATCACTGAGATTGCCGGCGAAACCTGAGGACTTGATAAAATTGTACAGCATCATGTCAGTTGAAGGACGAGCCAGTCCTAGCCACATGATCTTTCGGTTAACTCTACCATTATTTACATCTGAGCAATTTGAAATGATGCACTTGGTGTCAATACCATTTTTAAGGAACAACAGTCTCATGATGGTTCAACCATCAACAGAATTCTTGATAATCAATCTCCATAGAGATCAGTATTATCCTCTACAAGAGAACGAACTAAGATCATGCCGAGTAGGCGAATCAGGATTCATCTGCAAGCAACATCATCCGATCTATAACAAGCAGTCCAATCATAGCCTGTGCGAGATCAGCCTGCTGACACAATCAACACCAAGAAACTGTTTTCTTACATCAGCTCACTCCCTTCGATGGATACAATTAGCCACCCCCAATCATTGGATATACTTGATGCCAACACGAACAACCATAAATATTGTTTGTGAAGGGTCAGTTCATCAAGAAGTCCTCGAAGGTTCTGGTATATTAGAATTAAGCCCACAATGCTCTGTCCGAGATGAATCTACCAATATAAGGGGCCACAACATTATCTCCAGCCACTCAGAAGGTCAATTTATTACCACACCAAGATTCACCGACTTTATCCGTACACTAAACAACACCAACACCGACCTCGCATTGAAGGTCTCCCCAGCACAAGGCATCATGCAAGACATCCAAGAACTTCAAATGAGAATAAACTCACTCAAGGAAATGGAAAGACTAGGTCCCAAGGACATCAACTTTCATGATACTCATCAATACACCATTGGCTACACAAGTTTGCTATTAATATTGGCTCTCATCGTATACGTGACATGGAGATATAAACAACATACGTTTGGACATCAAACAATACACCCTAGACCACCCGTACCATTGCCAAGAACCACTTCCCTGGACCTATTACAGTCAGAAGATCTTGAGCCAGCTCAACGCGGGGAGAATGTTCAAGCCTAGCCATATGCATAGTATTATAGCACATTCCTTAGCTTTACATACCAAAAAAAAAAAACTTAAATTTCATTAATTGTAAATCTGCTTACAATTGAATTCTCACCGCTGCCCATCACAATTCTCATGAAATCGTCTGCACTATGCAAGTAAACAAGATCATATTGCATGAGAAGTGTGATAACAGAAGGCGCAGTGACAATTATTTTGTAGGTAGGTAAGCAAAATACATAATATCTGATTTCATGTGACTATGGGAAGAAAATAATTTAAATTTGTTGCTGACTTTGATATTTTTGGATTTACAGTAGATAATTTTGTATAAAAATGGGACTTTTCAAGAAAATAAATTATTAGTTGTTCGTCCGAAGTCGAGAGTTTTTATTTAGAGAATTTTCATCGACAAATGTATTAAGGTTGAGTACCTTCAATACTTTACAACTGTTTTCTATTGAGGTTGAGTACCTCAATACACTTCGCCACTAGAACTACCGCTTTAAGGTTGAGTACCTTAAGGCACAAATCCTATTAAGGTTGAGTACCTTAATATACCACGTTAAGGAAGTCGCGGGCAAGCAAAAGAGCTTGATCGCAATATAAACATGAGGTTTATCTAAGAACTTTTTCCGAACTGATGGAAGCCAAACGTTACTTCCCTCAGCAAGTCTTCAACTGTGACGAGACAGGGCTTTTCTGGAAGAAGATGCCCAAAGACTTTAAGTCACATAAGATTTTAAAAGAAAAATTGGAAGTTACGTGGAAGACAAACCCAAAGGCATGGGTCACTAGGCAGTTTTTTGTGAAGTGGATAAACCTGGTTTTTGGCCCATCTATTAAGAAATATCTACAAGAAGACAGCCTACCAATGCAAGTCCTTCTCGTCCTCGACAATGATCCTGCTCACCCACCGAACTTCGAAGATGACATCCTCAAAGGGTTCATGTTTATAAAGGTTCTCTACCTACCACCCAACACCACTCCTGTCCTGCACCCCATGGATCCGCAGGTAATTTATAATATTAAGAAGCTGTACACTAAGCACCTGTTCTGGCGCTGCTTTGAGGTGAGAGAGAACACAAACCTCACCCTTCGAATTATTGATCAGGCCTGGCTGGGTGTTACAACGAGGACATTGACCTCTGCATGGAAGAAGCTGTGACCTGACACAGTAGCCGAAAGTACCTACGAAGGATTCGAACTGCAAGTGCCATTGGAGGAGGAGATTGTGTCTGTGGGATAATCCATGGGCCTGGTGGTAGATGAGAGAGATGTTAACGAGCTCGTTGAGGATCACCTTCTGGATCTGACAATCGAGGAGTTACAAGAGTTACAGTCGCAGCAGCATATGGAAGTTCTGCAAGAAAGTGGTTTCTAGTAGGAGCCAGGGGTGGAGGAGATTATCTTTGAAAGTGAGATGAAAGACATCTGGGAATGTGAGAGAGTGTTTCACAGTGCGTGGAATAGAATCACCTCGAAAAACTTGCAACTACTCGTGCATCGGAGCTGTTTAATGAGACTTTCCCAACTCATTTCTGCAACATTCTGAAAGGGAGGAAAAAACAAACCTCCTTGGATAGGTTTTTTTTTAATCCGGCGAAAAAGGCAAAGACCAGTGACTGAAAAGCAGTGACTAAAATTAAGCATTCAGTAACATTTAAACTGTGTGTAAGTAGCATTTAAGTGACCAAAATACAAATACTTACAGTTTATAAAACCAGTTTATCTCTTTACATTCACATTTATTATGTTTTTGGACAATACTTGTCATTTATAAATAAATACATTTTTTTTATTCAAAAACACGTAAGAATAACAGCCGGGGCTGGAACGGATTGATGGCATTTCAACTAATTTCAATGGCGAAAATTTGCTTTGAGATACGAGCAAATTGACATATGAGCAAGGTTACGGAATGAATTAAACTTGTATCTCGAAGTATCACTGTATGTCGAAAGACCTAACAAGTGTAGAGCTTTAGAAGAAAATCTAATATATTTATTTTCGGTAAATAAGACTTTTGGGAAGGGGCTCCAATTGCAGAAAACTGTGTATTTAAAATTTTAAGTTTTCTATGTCCTTGTTTTTCTTCTTGAATCTTGTTTTTCACCACAAGCTGAGATGTAACGCGATGTGATTAAAGAAGAAAGATTCGAGTACCAGGCATTCTGTATAACCAAAAAAATGTTATGGGATTTGAGCCCCATAATGGAGAGATTAGAGTTTCATCTAATGGCCTAGCATTATGGGGTATTTTGAAATACGTGGGATTTGAGCCCCATAATGGAGAGATTAGAGTTTCATCTAATGGCCTACCATTATGGGGTATTTTGAAATACGTCTGTGTCTCAGGCAATGGTGACTAACTGAACAGATCTTTCGACTCCCGACTCTACGACTCCCATCCCCTAACTTCCGACCCCTCGACTCCTCCCGGTTGCTGGTTTGTTTGCTATAGTATACAAATACAATTCAGTTAAGTGTAATCCGTTATCTATCATACACCATTTTTATTATGAAATTCTCGGGAAGGGTACTGATAAATTTATTTAGTTCAATTGTCTACCGCTTATATTATCTTACAGACTGACAGTTAATCTATTAATGAATTCTAAGAATAGTTAACATATCTATTATTTTCAAAAATGCAGAGCTTAAAATTATCTCTTGGAATAGTGATATCAACAATTGACGAAAATTCATTAAAAATTAAGCAATAATTGCAAATAGGCTTTCCGTGATTACCATAACTTTTTATGTGATGACGAATATATAGCAAGCACCTAGGGCGAATTGGTCTTTCCGGAGCATATACACTAATTACTGATAATGACTCGGGCGAGATAATTCTCTAATCCAAAATACATTTAACAAATATCTCACAGTTATCCTCACGTTGCAGTTCTAATTAAGATAAACCGAACATTAATAATCTTACAGAATATGAACGTAAATTATCATATCGATAGTTGCATTTGTAAAGCGCAAATCTAATGAAGCTTCCCAGTATTGACTCAAGACGATCCATATTAACCTTGTAATATAGGCGCCAAACGACACAGGCATATTCTAAAATATACATCAGCAAAGTGAAGTAGAGTACTTTTAATAGTGTGAACATTTCTGATGTCTTTAGAATTATGCTTAACGAATTCTAGACATCTTCGAGCCTTACAAACTATAAACTCAACACGCCGAATGTAACTCATTTTAGTATCATGTAAGTCATTAAGTATCATCATTGGCATCACCTTAGTCATTAATTTGAAAAACCATAGGCAGAGTACTGCCATTTATATGATAATCAATTGGATTGGATAAACGATGAAATATCATAGTTTTACATTTACCAATGTTTAAGTGAAAATTTCAGAAAACCAATCAAAAAGATTGTTCCGCCGTGGAACATTACAAAAACGTTAAACCTAAAAAATTAAATCACAGCACTTATTTAAAAGGAAATCTCACGTAGAATTCTTCTATGCATTGCTCTTTTTAAAATCTCAGAAATTAGGCAAAGTATTCAATTACTAAAAAGTAAACAAGCAAATTAAAAGAATTTCAACGTAACAAAAACAACAAATCCGACTTCCACGCTGAACAGCAATTCTCCAAATTATTTATACTCTGAAAAAGACAGGAAAAAATAAACAAATTAATATTTAGATATAAAATTAACAGTAGAAAAGAAAACTTTTTGACAGCACAGTTGCCTACATCAACGATATCACATATTGACGTACGTTTTCGTTTTAACGAGGGCCGGAGGTATATTGATCAATTTGGTAAATTGGTAACTTGCCGACGAGTTTTGTGTGGACAATAATAAGAAATGTTTGTGTTTCGTACTTATACGTGGCTGTTATGAGTAAATATTAAATGTACATAAGTGCAAAAACAAAAATTTTGTGAGAGTGTTAAATGATGAGAAAGGGCTCAAATAAAGAAAAAAATTCAATCATAGTACGGAACAATAAATAAACAAAGTTGAATAAAGACACAGATAGAAGAATAGTGTTAAAGAGAAAAGTCGAGATTGGCGGAAAATTTAAACATTTAACTTTGAATGACAAGATTAATTTTGACATTCGACTAAAAATTCTATGCGAAGGAAATTTCCGAAGACGAGCTTTTAAGTAAAATCGAGAAAACAATTCTTAGCAAACTGAAAGTGTTCAAGGACCCGGTACCGAGCAAAACCAGGTAGTTGAACTCATAGAGGATGAATTTCCTGACGATGGAAACAACCAGGAAGTCGAAATAGTCATTACAACATCGGCTGTGAGCGGCGCGTCATCTGCCGAAAGCTATAAACTAGTTGAAAACAAAAGACCGCGTTTCCAGCTGACAGAAGATTCTGACAAAAAGGGTAAGCAGGAGATTAAGGAAAATTCGAAGCAGCACGAGGTAATAGAGTGAAACTATTACAAGCTTGTTCAGCAGCCGAAGAGTCAGTCCAAAAGGTAACAGAGCGGCAGCGCAAGTACCACCAGAGAAGAGAACTCTGAAGCCACCGCCGATAATATACTACAATTCAAACGTAACACACTTTTATAGGAAGTTAAAAAAGCTTCTATCACGGCGAAAATTCTTTCTTAAGAATAATAACCGGTCGTGGAGTAGGATCGAGGCAGCTACCGAAGAAGACCGACCTACTCTTTTTAAAATTGTGAAGGTAAACAAGATTGATTGCTTCGCCTTCAGACAAAAAGACGACAGGAAGCTGTCCCTAGTGTTACAGGGAGTAAAGTGAAGCTTCGAGCGCTAGGTTGTGCGGAGGCCTTGGGAATAACTACCAGGAATCAAGGCAGCTAAAGTTTCCCACCTCGCCATACCCAATATAAAGAAGACAGCAGCGATGCATATGTAGTCAACTTCGAAGCGGATACAGATGTCAGCCGGGAGTTCTCGGATAATCCATCTACTGGGAAAGTTTTAAGAGTACCGGTATTTCACAGTTTAGACTGTGAAATTATCTCTAGAAACTGGCAAAAATATGGGCATGTTGCCAGTAACTGCAGTACAGTATATAGCTGTGTTAAGTGTAATGTCAACCATGGACCAGGAGCCTGCATCAGGGAAGAAAGCAGCAGTACAGACGAAAAACCAGACAGAAGAGTTTATTTGTGAGTCGATACGAAATTATATACAGCCCGGTAAATGTTTTGCCTAAATTCTTTCTCATATCATTTCAGCTGCGCATAAAGGAAACACGGCCAAAGAAGCTTCCCGACTACAGCCAAGCCTAAACCGCCCCCACGCAATTATATGGGGGTGATGCATTCTGTAATCAAGAGGCACGATTACTCTTCGGTTGTGATCTATTCGGCCTTATAGTCAAAATCTATGCTTTCCTGCCAAGCTATATGGAGCTGACCTCCATTCCGAAAAGAGAAAATATTTATGTGCAATTCGTATTTTCGGTATGCGAAAGCAGAAACTAAACGAAATGAAGGCGATTTGCAATCGATGTGAACTACTTTGTTTCTCAGAGAAAACGAGTGTCCCTAAATCTATATCTGGAGAAGCACCATCTACATTTTGTGTATCTCATAGAGACAAATTTAAAAGCAAGACGCAGAGTATCTTTTAAAAAATAAGCGGGGCACCGCTATTCTCCTTAAGAAAAATCTCCACTTAGAATCCACCCAGACTAACCTCGCTAACTTCGAAAGTGCGTCTCGGAAGATAAACCCCAGTTCCAGGAAACTTTTCTTTTGGTTAGCTATACATTCTATGCCATATCGAAGTCTCCCGAGTATGAATGTGAAAGTGTTGAGGGCCTTTTCTCACTAATTCACATATACGATTATTTGACGCGATTTAAACGCAAAATACAGCTTGTGGAACGATCCTACGACAACTTAGTTGGAAAAGTACCATGGGTGAATGGTTGGAGGATAATCTCCACAACCACAACCTTAGCGGTGTCTTCCAGGACACACCAACCTTCCCCAGAAGTAAATTTTTGTAGACTTATCCCTCTTATAATCATTCTCCCCCAAATTAGAACTTTTACCTGCCAGGCCCACTTCTCAGATTCTAGACCATTTGGCAATAGAACTAAATAGAGGAAATTTTCTGCGAGCACACTAAATGCTCCAGCAACAGTTTCAGGACAGACTGAGCCACCTACTCCCTAATTTCTTGCCAGATCAACTTAGAAATCTGTGTAATGCAGAAATAGTTTTTTATATTGAGTTGCTGACAACTGTTCTTCAGGACAATGAGCGTTCTTCTCCAAGTACGTTCTTCTCAACTACAAGTGTAATAACTTCCCGTCCAGAATCCAAGAGCTGTACCATTACAAATAAAACCTGAATAAAACCCTTAACAAAATTTGCCGGCGAAATCTGAATACATATGGCCCGGAATATTCATCCTTACTATCCCAAATTAAGTGTCTGACGACAATCATTGACGAACAAACCCGTAATTTTGTCGATAAACAATTCAACGATAAAGATAAAAACTCTTAAGTTCCGTCTACTAGCTTTTAGCGAAATCAGCAAAGTGTGTAGCAGAAAAGCCTAAATTCCTGAAAAACTGCTTAAACTCTCCTGACGAGAAAATCAGTGCCATCAATCAAACAATTCTTACTTCCCCAAAGCTGGAAAGCGCCAAAAATAACAGACGTTCCCAAGAAGGCATCTTCCAATAGCATCATGGAATTCAGACCGATTTCACTAATCTCCAACTTGGACAAACCTCTGGAGAAATTAGTGAAACAACACATTGATGAAGCTTGTGTTGAGAAGGAGGTGGAGCAACACCAGAAATTTGGATTCAAGGCCTTGCACTGGACTCTGCACCCGCTATTAAAATTTTACACTGATATAAACCTCTTTTCTTAAGTTGGGAAGGCCTTCGCATCCATCTAGAGAGAAAATCTAATCTCCAAACTGATTGGATTTCACTTCGCACTTATGTCATTTGGAAGATAAATATTTTCTACTCGCAGAGACATTTCTTTGTGGAAATGAAGAATTACCTAACGGCGCCAAAAGACATAAAAGCGGGCGTCCCGCAAAGGTCAGTACTTCAGCCCTTCCTCTTCAACTTTTTCACTTTTGACCAACGGCAGAATAATGGAGGAGTTACAACCCTTCTCTATGTGGACGATTCGTTAATATCTGCAGACTCTAAATCCCCCAAGTTGACGACAAAGAAAGTGGGTTATCACTATGCCAAGCCTTACGAGCACTATCGAAAATGGGACATAAATACCAATGTCACTAAATCAAATTCACGCTGCATTTGAACTGCATGTTCATGCAAAGGCGTACGTCAAAAGGCAAGCAACATCGAAATCACTATCAATAATGGAATGATAAAACCCACTAAGAGCGCAAATACGTAAGTATAAATTTCAATGAACATTTTAAGGTCAACCATGGTAGTTGCTAGGAAAGCAAGCTTTGCACTCAGCATGGTCAGTCTTATAATAAGGTATAGGAATCGACTCACTCTGAACACCAAACTGCTGATGTACAATGTGGTCATTAGGCCCACCCTTACGTACTCGTTTCCCATATGGCATACATTTCGCCAACATATATGGAGATCCTTGCGAGATTCGAGAGAAAACTCTCCGAGTCTGCACTGGACTCCACCGGAGTCCCTGTAAAAAGCATTATCGCTATCAAGTCCTGGACGATAAAGCTGATATTTCCCCGACACAGGACTACCTGACTGCGATGATGAAGAAACAGGTAACCAAAATATTCATGAGCTACAAATTTTCCCCATCTATCCACTATTTGTCGCCTTTTTACATTTTAAATTGTCATGGAAAACACTACCTTGTGGGAATTATTACTTTTTTGAAGGAAAAAGGAATCAATTTCCGCAGCTACGAGATGAAGAAGGAAGCAGGACTGCGGCCTGAAGGACAGGATATAGATTCTATCTCAAGACAAGAACTGTAAAAGGAAGACTCTCAGTAGCGCCAGGATACGAAGGCAGGGGCAACCTCGAGATAGACATAAAAGCTAAATATCCAGTATTTAAGTTATTTAAGTATTAGACTTACGAACCTTTTAGTTAATTGTAACTAGGTGGCGCCAGCCGTAGTATAGAAATAAATCAAATTTTAGTTAGAAATACATTTATTTAGAAAGTAAAAAAATTCAGCTAGCTTAATTGAACTAAGTGCCTAAGAAAAGCCGGTAGGATTTATAATAAGGGGATAGGTTTATATAAGAAATTATTGTTATGTTAAGTGTAAAATTTTTAAGCGCAAATAAAGAACTTGAATGTGAACTTTCTGAAATTCATTCCATATCTAGCAGTCTTCCGAGACGGATCAGAGGCTTTGATTCGAACGGACAGACGGAAACACACACGGGCGGGCATGCAAAAATCAAAATAATTTTTGATTTCATGCCTGGCTGTCTAATCCATTTTGTTCTACCATCATTATTTCTAGGTGTTACAAATGGAAAGACAAACTTAATATACCCTTAACATTTCATCTAGGGTATAAAAAGAAGTTAGATTAGATACACATGATCGCCCAGACAAAAATCAATGCTGTTCAAATACAATAAATCCCTTGGTTTAAATGCAATTTTAGAGTTAATCTGCGAGTCAATAATTTTAGAAATTTTCTTTGTAACAAAGACACCTCTTTAATTTTTTCTGTCATCCTGCTTTCCTAGATTTAAATATCGGTGTAATGAAGAAGACTTTCCATGAATGAGAATCAAATATTTTAATTAAATCTATTAAATCAAGACTTCCCTATAAAATGAAATGTAGTCATATTTCATGCAAGTATTTTATTTGAACTTTTCCAATAATAAATGGGTAGAGTGTCTATAAATACAGTACAATATTTATAGCAAAATATATAACGAAGATTATTACGGTAGGTAGTCTAACTGAAGCTAAGGAAGATACCAGATGGAATTAATCACTATATTCGAATAAATTTGTTATTACAAATTTAATTCTGGTACTCTTATTACCTCACATGCACATGCACATATACCTACAAAGATTCACATTAAACAATAAACAACAAAGTATCGGGATAGATCGTTAAAATTTATAACTAATTTTCGCCTCTATGTGTGACCGTGAATTTGTGATCACCAGATTTCACTCCAAGTCGGACCATGAAAAATAAGTGACCCCTTAGTCCTCTATAAATATTTCATCACTTTGCCATACAAGTCACTGTTGATTTTAAAATCGGCAGGAACGAAATTGAATGCCCAAAATGAAATTTAAGCACAAAACTTGAATTGGCTTCAACTCCAGGCAAAAGCATCGAGCGGAAGGTTGAGGATATTTGGCAGCTGGAGTGGCAGCTTAACAAATTGAAAACAGCATCACAAGTGAGAAAACTCCTTAGCCGACTTAAGAACCTGGAACTGGGAGATTCGGACACAGAAATGATATTAAATTTTGATTCACCACCACAATCTTCAGGGCACCAGCAACTTCCAGATGGAGTGCCAAGATCATCCCATCAAGATCGTATGCAGCAACGAACACATAAACCAGGTTCAGCATCCAAAATCAACAGCTACGAGGACATTAAAAGTAATATCTGGTGGTACCACAGAGGCCAAAGATTACAAGGATATTCATTTAGTAGTGATAGATCATCACAAGAAAACCATGGACAAATTTGTAATTTCCTGGGAAGCCGTGCAAAAATCCACATAGATGAAGCACAGGTTTACCACCCAAGGGGGGATGGTTTAACATTCGTCTCCTCGAAGACGACAATATTAAAATTTTGAAAAAAAAAGACTTCCTTGACTCTCTTGGATCTTTTCAACTTATATTCTGCGCTGCTACAACCGGGGCTCTGAAAATATCCGACCAAAAGAAGGTTGCACAGATTAACTAAAAATATACAACTAGATGCATCGCCGGACTTGTCAATATACCACATATTTGAAAGGTACTGTATCGTTCTAAGAATGGCAGTATATTTAGAATTCACAAGAAAACCTTTCATGTCAACACATACAGTACCGGCCAAAACCAATGCAATTAAAATTAGTTCCATGATGTTACACATATTAACTGGACTGTTCACAAATGGAGGACCATTCTTTTTAGCGATAGATGCAAATTTTATTTGAAAGGTTCGGATGAAACATGTCCTGTAAGTCATCCTAAAGGAAAGCGATGGGATCCAAAATTAAGTACGGCGGAGGATGTGCAATGGTGAGGGGGTCCATGTCATGTCATGTATATGTCCATGTCTTTGAAATGGGCACTCCAACATGCAATGACCCAAACTACACATCGAAAATTGTGAGTGAAATTCTATGGAAAATTGCTAAAAGGAAAATGCAGGGTGGAATAAATAATAAAAGTGTAATAAAATTGACTTAAACTAAAAAGAGTGTAGAATGAGATCCCACAAATAACAATTGATAATTTAATTGGCTCTATACCTCGCAGGTGCCAAGTTGTCATTAAAAAAGATGGATTTACAACAAAATATTAATTGCTTTATTAATAGTTTTTTAAAAAAGTAAACCACGAAGTTGCATTGCTTGGTCCCTGTAAACTTAATTTAATTTTGTGGTAAATATGAAAAATTACATGAAGATTGTGTTTGGTTTTTATACTCTAGATCTGAATCTGAAGGGTATACTAAGTTAAGCCTACATGAGAATCGTGAACAGATTAACTACGATAGGGACTGAAGACCCAACCGTAGGTGTGTGCTTTATCGTCAGTTTATCTTAAGTTTTCTATCTGTTAAATTTCAAACTTACAATCTGATCTGATACTAGTGGGTGGACGAAAACAGTTTTGGACTGAGAGATGTCATCTACATCTGAATCTGCAGATAATCTGTCAGGACCTTTAGTCCTTCCATTTGTAACGCACAGAAATTATGATGGTAGAGCAAAATGGATTGGTCGCCCACGCATAATATTAAAAGTTATTTGCGTTTTTGCATGTCCGTCTGTCCGTCAGTCTATCCGGCCGTTCGTCCATGCGCACGATAACTCGAGAATACCTCTACTTAGAGGGCTGGAGTTTTGTATGCAGACTAAAATTGAATTAAAATTGCTCAAATGGCTGACCATACTTCATACGGGCATTCATCTAGGGTATCATAAGATTTATTCTTTGACCATTTCTAGCTTTTTTACTTGTTTTTTAAAAGGTATAAAAATAAAAATATAAATTAAAAGGTATAAAAATAATAAAAATAATTTACTTTCTTTGAAAATTTTTTATGTTTGCAGGTTAACAACGTGAGAGTGTTTTGAGTTGTATTTGTTTTGGCGGTTCCCTATATATACCGAACCTAAGGAGAAAATGTATCACCAGCCTGCCAGAAAAAACTATACACGGGTAGTATATTGCATTCACACATGGTAATTTTTTTGCGTTAAAAAATTGTTGATGTCCTTGAAATATTTGAAAACTAATATTGATTGGGTAAAATCAGTTAACAAAAAAAATTTTTTTGTTCAATACGGTTACACTTCAAACAACAGAAAAAGAAGTGCAGTAGATATGCCAATTTTTGTCGCCATGCGCTTTTGAATGCCGTTCTTTGGTGCCGTGCGCAATCCTGGGCTATATAGACAGTGACGTCGCGTGGAATTGGTTTGTAGGGAAGCAATCATATTATGTCATTGCGGTGCCCGCAAGATCTTAGTGGCCTAGTCTCCCCTGCACTTAACCTTCGGCCGTGCCCAGCCGGATAACGTTTGAAGCAATACGGTTCCGCGCGTAATCGCCTGAAAAATGCACATATATTTGCAAACAGTGCGAGTGTTCATGTTGGCACGGTTAAAGTGGTTGCGTTACAGCTCACTTCAGAGAGTTTAGAAGTGGCTAAATTATACATCGACATTTTTAAATTCAATGCCGTGAAACCGTTGTGCAGTATGGTAACTGACATTTGGAGAGTTGTTATTTTGAAGAAATATTCGACGATTTGGATATTGGTAAGCTTATTGAGGTTACTCGTAATGGCAAGATGGTTAACAGGTGTAATTGGGGATACCCCTTTATTGAATGCTTTTCTTGTTATATTCTATTTATTGAACTTGACGTGTATTTTTAACTCTCAAATAACAACCACTCGAAACCATTTCGAATTGAACAGAAATCGGCGCATTACCGCTTCTACGTTTTCGTAGTTTCTGTTTCTAAAGTTTTGTAACGCGCGAAACGCTCCGCCTCAAGCCTCCCCAGACTGAACACAGCCTTAGTCTTAAGCACCCATGGTCGAGAAGGTGAGAGTAGGCATGAATTCTAGTGGTATTGCCCCTTCTTTAATTCATTTTATTTTAATTTCATAAAAGGAATTTGTTTAAATTAAAGCTTGAAACAAATTTGAAGTTTTCCGTTTTCCTGAAAACGAAGACAATGATAAATAGTTTTTAGAATATGGAGAGATACTCAGGACTGTTCTAACGCACTGAGTAATTTGCCTGGTGATAACGCTATTTGAGCTTGGTAAATAAAATTGTAAGGAATTTGTAAAATTTAAAACTTGCTTATGACAGAGAGTCGCATGCATGAAACTGAGAAATTAATCGTTTTAGATATAGCAATTTTAGGAATAAACGCTCTTCCAGTATTTGAGCTCATTTTTGAAAACTAAAGTCGGGAATATCTTATACATTGGTAAAGTAATATTGATATTATTTTTACAGTATTACAGAATATAGTTTTTGATTTTCCTGAGTTACATATGAGTACGGCAGATCAAAATAGCCAAAACAGCATATTTACGGTTATGGCATGATAGCAATTATGGCATGACGGCGATCAATAAATTCACCCTATTGTCAACAATATCATATTTCAAGCCGTCTCTGCGCTAAAGTAGTATTCCCCTATCCAACTTGAAATTCCCCTCAAGAATTTACAATTTCCTCTCGCCCGCGGGGCTTGAACATATTTGCTTGACCACAACAAAAATGTTTCCAAATCGACCTACTTACATGAAATTGATGGAAGCACAAATATAACCACCTCTAGCTGAAACGAATACAACGATGGTCTATCATAACAATAATATTATTCATACGAATGAAATTAATATATACCACCGGTATAGCAGTATTTCTAGATCCCGTGGAAACATTTTTTTAATTGCATCAAAACCCTCGAGAATATTTTCGAGTGTTTTGATTGCATTCCTTCGAACAATTTCTTATTGAATGTAGCTACACTATAAATGGCCAAAGAACAACAGAAATATGTGACATTTTAGGTAGGTCCCACCCGTTCGAACGCCATACATTTTGTTGGATATCGTTCGGTGGTTGATGGAAGCAAAAATAAAACCGCCTCCTACATGTAGTTTTGTTGGTTGTGTTGTGATCACAGACTTGAATAATATATCTAGAGTAATGACAGCTCGCAAAATTGAAGCCAGCATAATATATACTATTTATGTTGCGAGCGATTAGTGCTGCCACAAAATAAGGATAATATTTACAGAAAAGAAATTGTCACATATAAAAAGAAATTATTTATTGCAATAATATGTTATAGTACCTAATATTTCAGGTTAATAATAAAAACTCTGCTTTAACATTTATTTTAATATGGAAATGGTTTTTATTAATTAAAAAAAAAATCTTAGAGAAGATTATATGCATTAACACTATGTAAAATAAAATAAAAACATTAATTAACAAAAAAAAAAAATTGTTAAGTTTTTAATTGAGAATAAAAATCTGGAAAAGATTCTTAGATTAAAATTTGGACGAAACCGGTGATTACGACTAGGGACCGTCTCCTTGTAAGCACCAAGTACCAACTGAGAGAGAGCTGTAAACAACAAACAAATAAGTGGGTTCGTCGAAATAAATGTTCTTAAATTAATTATTTCGGTTAATTAGTGATAAAAAGTGTTTTACCAAAGGCAATATATTCATAGATACTCAACAGAAATTCGAAAAGTTTTATTAAAATCACTTTTCAACTTCCCGGCAATGGTTTTTTCAATGTTGGCACCGACGTAAGAACTATTTTTGACACAAAACATTGTACCCGCATGAACTAGCATACAGAACAGTCCATATTATATATGCCAGTGTGCAAAACTGAGAAAAGTCGTCCGAGGATGAAAGTAACAATAATCCTGACGGTGACAATAGTGCAATTTGTTCACTAGTGACGGAGAATAAAATAAATAAAAGTCCGTTTCTACATTTATTTTTGATTTTCAGAAAGAAAATAATTTTTTACATACGCCTTTTCTTAAAACATTCATAACCGTTACGATCTCTGGATATGCTGCTAATTAATTTGCTAATTAAATTGAAAGTAATCTAGCAAACCTTGCAATTTTATTTTTGAAAGTACTCCTAAATTAATTGGGGTAATGAATTATGGTTTTCTGTATATGAAAGATAACAGATTATAGATAATTTTAATGAAAAGATGATAATTATCAAAGTTTTCCGAAAAGTGTTGATTTTTACCCCGGGCTCAATTACATTACCCGTTATTTCGGTTTCGCTTGGTCATCTGGAGTTCCCACTTTCGTCACTTTCATTTCTAGTCATACACAACATATACTGCGGGTGCATACGCTACAATTAAGCCACTTTCTTTTCATTACAATTATCTTTAATTTCTTATCTTTCATATACAGAAAACTTCCCCAATTAATTTAGGAGTACTTTCTAAAATAAGATTGCAAGGTTTGTTAAATTACTTTCAACTTACATTAATTAGTAGCATATCCAGAGACCGTAACGCTTATGAGTATTTTAAGAAAATTCATATGTAAAAAAATATTTTCTATTTTCTGATATTCTTTCTGAAAATCAAAAATAAATATTAAGAACCGAATTTTATTTAAAAAATCAAAAATAAAAATCTGGAAAAGATTTTTAGATTAAAAATCAAAAATATAAATTGGCAAATGATTTTTTTTTAATTCAAAAAAAAAAAAATCGAACACTGAATTTTATTTTAAATGTCCAAAATAAAAATCATAAAATGATTTTCTTTTCACAAAATTATTTTTTGGTTGAAAAATACTTAAAATATGGGTCGAAATATGCCGAAGATTGTACGACAGATAAGAGTGAATGGAAGTTACATAGTCTAAGGTATCATAAGAATTGGTCTAGATTTTTTGTTGATTTTTATATTTGATTTTTAAAATTAAAATCATTTTCAGATTTCTATTTATGATTTTTAAAACAAAAACCAGGTTTTGATTTTTGTTTTTTATTTTTAAAGTAAAAACCAATTTTTAGTTATTATTTCTGATTTTAAAATATAAATATAAAAATAAAGTTACTTTTTATGAAATTTCGAACAAAAATCATAAATTTAAATTAATGTATAGGAAATTTGTGAACATTCCGTAATAAGAATCATAATGCTACAATCCAATTAATCCTCCTATAACTTTTTCTAAATGATTTTTTGGTTAGCAAAAATGAAAATCATTGTTATTTTCAGTCCCTGGCATATACTGTAACGCTACCACTTTCATCTCTCGGCCAAATTCCAACTAACTTTCAAAACTCATTTTGCTAAGTTCATTTTGAGTTTTTTATGATTTTTTGAAGTTAATACGAGATACGTACGGCAGCGGGTTAAATAGTGGTAACCCGTGGTGGGCTACTTATATATTATTATAATAAAATAAAAAATAAAAAACAAATTATTTCTCCAAGAGTGGGGGTATTTATTTTATATTCTACCATCTGTGTAGAATATTCGTACACAATCTCATCAAAATCGGATGGTAAATTCAATGTCAAAAGATCATTCATATACACCAATTGGAAAAAGTTTCTTATTTCCCGTATGCGCGTGTCATAAGGGAGGTGGGGTCAATATTACTGGATTTGCAAAATTCCTTTTAATAGTTTTGTTATAATTTTTTTTCTGATTTTTTGAGCATTTTTACCCTCCCCTTCTGATTAAGTTGCGAAATTTAATTTTCGACGGGGCAAAATTCTGTCTGAAAAATTCATTTCAAAGTGTTTTTCTACAATTTATCAATTAATCCATTTTTTTTTTTATGGATGCGCTTTTACTAAGAGATTATATGAACAAAATTTTAGGAAGATCGGATGTCATTTACCTATAAAAAAAAAACTGTATCTATAAAAATTTTGAATATCCACTTTTCGCCATCTGCTGGTGATCCTTGAAAATGCACGGAAATGGCCCTTACGGAATCGAAAATAATGTGAGGCTTTTGTTCAAATATTGTTGCAAATTAAGCGCGACAACTCCCGCGAAAATTTGCTCCCCTAGCTTGTGCATTATTTCGGTTTCGTTTGGTCATGTGGAGTTCCCACCTACGTGACTTTCATTTCTAGTCAAGCCCTACTTATACTATGAATTTGGACGAAATTGGTTGATAAGTAGGGACCCTCTCCTTTTGAGACCGTAAGAGAACGCTATATAGACGTGCGCCCACTTTCTGCAGTTTATGGACGTAGTCCATCCATATTATACATGTCAGTGGTTTTACATAAGAACGCTGGAAATATTTTAGAATATTAGAAGTAAGGATTAAGTTAGGTAGTGAGGAAGTCTGTTTCGTGGTTTGGGAAGTGTTTTTTGCAGGTTTTTCGAAGGCTCACCCAAACTTGAGTTTGAGAAAAACTTACACATACACATCACATGCATATAATAATATTCATTGAAATACAT
This sequence comes from Dioctria rufipes, assembly GCA_963924295.1. Classification (NCBI taxonomy): domain Eukaryota; kingdom Metazoa; phylum Arthropoda; class Insecta; order Diptera; family Asilidae; genus Dioctria; species Dioctria rufipes. The sequence continues at coordinate 57,059,830 of OZ002740.1, forward strand.
TTTTATTTTTTTAAGTTTTGGAATAAAAATATTTTGTATAATTTTTTAAAGTTGAGTTAAATTATTAAAAAATTATATATATGAAATAAAGAATACATTTTTTCAAATAACTCAATTAATTAAATATTGTGTACTTTGATTTTGTGGAGGGGGTTATGACCCCCCAAGGACCCCCCGGATCAACAACTGGTATCAGATTCTTACGAAATAAGGCTCTGACCGTCATCACTAACACTTCTTGTTTTCGTCTTCGCAAAAGTCAATTTCAGGGTTTAAAATTCATCCTACTTAAAACAAAAAATAATACACAAGAACTCATATTAGTATGAAAAAAAAAAAATCATGAGAAAATACTTGCAGATTAAATAGTTGGTCTTAACAGAAACTCACTTTTCAACTGACTGGAATAAAACTGCTATAGCTATGTTATGGGCTGCGCACTCCGTGCTCCAAGGAATAAAGCGCGCGTAGATGTTTGATAAATGACTGTACAGTTGTTTTATTTTTTAATAAAATCATTATAGAATTTTATTTAGTCTTATCACTTTATTTTATAATAAAACCTTTATTGAAGTATATATACGCTTATCGTATTCAATTGCTTTTATCATTACTCTACACAATTATTGTGTCCTATTCAATTGCTTTTAATGCTATTGCTACAAAATTACTAGAATTATTATTATTATTAATTTGCCGACACTATATCTTTTAACACCCGATTTTTTTTCTGTATCTTTCGACTGTAGTAAAACAAACTGTTCGAGAATCATGATTTTTTATCTTTTCTTTTTAATAACTTTCTATCAACTTACAGACCGCTGATTGAGAAAGTATGTATCTGAGCGCCTAAGAGTGCCGTTCGTGACGAAAGAGTTTTAGGGTAGTAAACGTGGAAAGATTTACATGGGGTTTTTTTATTTAAAACGAGTGAGGTAAAATTTCCCTACGTGTTGGGGTTTTTGGGCTGGGGGTTGTAACTACCACCCTTCGAGACTCGAGAGTCGAGTTTCGAGAGCTGGGTTTCGAGATTCGTTTTAAGAGGGTCGAGATTCGAGTGTCGAGATTCGAGTGTCGAATTTTCAGAGTCCAGTATCCAGAGTCGAGAGCCAGGTTTCGATAGTCGATTTTAAAGAGTCGAGTTTCGAGAGTCCAGATTTGAGAGTCCAGTTTCGAGGATCGAGATACGAGAGTCGATTTTGGAGAGTCGATTTTCGAGAGTCGAGTTTCAATAGTCGAGTTTCAATAGTCGACTATAAAGAGTCGAGTTTCGAGATTTGATTTTCGAGAGTCGAGATTCGAGGGTCGTGTTTTGAGAGTCGAGTTTCCACAGTAGATTTATGAGAGTTGATTTTCGAAAGTTGAGTTTCGATACACGAGTTTCGAGAGTATGACTAAAAAGTAGAAAATAAAATATATTAAAAAAAAATTTTAAAAGAAATAAAATAATAAAGTAAAAAATAATGTTTTCGATTTTCAGTCAAATACACAAGAAAACTTAATTGCAAAGTAGAAATACTAGGATTCCGATTAAATCTTAAAAGTTTGAGCATTCATAGCTATAATCACAATAGGCTACTCAAGTCCCCAGGTATAAAATTTAATCGGAGTTATAGGATTTCTAATTTGCAATGAAGCTTTCCTTGTGTATTTGGCTGAGAAAAGAGAAAATTATTTTTTACTTTTTAGTCCATTTTATTTACAAAAGTTATATCTTTTAAGAGTTTTTTTAATATATTTTATTGATTTTTCACGACGTTAAAGAATCGTACATGAGAAAATGCAATTTAGTTTATGTGCATTTACATTTGCACGAAAAATGAGATATGATTTGCTTTACATGTAGGTAAGTATACCGTATGAGTGTAGTGTTTGTATGATAACAAAATGCAATTTATGCTTAATTCAGTTTTTTTATAACATAGAAATGAATTTTTAAATGCAAATTGTAAAATGAATGAAATTTTAAATTGAAATGATTTTTCGTTTTCAGGGTCAAATTAATGATACGCCGTCATCATCAAGTGAAAAAATAATTGAATAACGAGAAAAGCATTAGCTAGAAAATATCCTTAGCAAACTTCTTGTGATAATTGCCAGAAGACTTTAACAGAGCTCCCCATAAATATGAACTGGTGTGATTGTGATTACTTTCTTGATCCAAGAAGCTGGAGCTGATCCAAGTAATTTTCTACTAAATAAATACATAAACAGCCTGCGGAACCATATTAAAAAGGGTTCCATTAAAAGTTGGTGAGCGTAATTAAGTACACAAGCGACTCTTTGGTAGGATGGGCAAAGTTTCTTAGTCAAAGTCAAAATATCATAACGAAAATTGTGCTACGAATCTGTGAGTATATATGCAAAAGTTGATATTTCGTGAAGATTTGACAATAATACTTAAACATTGAATATTTTTAAGGTATATACAGTTATATGTATACCTACATAGAGATTTTGTGATTTTATCTGTTTCTATCCAGACCTTCGATTATTTGTCCAGCTCGTGAAACGCAGACTTAATAATTAAATTCTTTTATGTCCAGTAATTTTGGAGAATTGAAAGTATCAAAAATTGCAGATGGGTCTGCTTAGGTTCGATTTAATTTTTGCTGGATCAGATTCGGGATGAGATTCTGGCACACTGTCATTCGTTTGTTAGTTTTAAAAAATGTTTTGTTACAGAAAAATATTTGCGTAGAAAGCAATAAAGTTATCAAAGCTTTTGCGCATGTGCTGCACATATCCTGTAATTTTCTTTTAAGTTTTCTTTTTAAATTTTAAAAGTCTAAGTTTCAGTAGCCTCTTCAAAAGACGACGCGTGAAATTGACATTTTGTTAAATTAGACGCATGCCGTGCACATAGTCATCAAAATCTCGTAATTTTTACTTAGTTTTATCTATTTACCACATTTTTTTTTTTTTTTTTTTTACCAAAACAGCAGATTTTCTTATCAGGATTAAGAACCCCCAAACCTCTTAAAAAACTTCTGTAAAAATCATACACTCTGTAGACGAAACGAAAAATACAACGTTCATCTTATATTTTGTGGTTTTCTTCCATAGTTAAAAAAAATGTACCTCCGAAACGGGGTTGGTGTCAAATATTGAAGATATTTTGAGGGATTGTTCTTGAGTGTAAGGTCAAATAGAGGGACGGGGCTTTTGCTACTTTCAGTGTAGAAGTTGTAGAAGAGTCAAACCGACCCTATGTCGACTTTATGTCTAATGCGAGTTCAGCTGAGACTACAACTAGTAGGAGCGATTGCAATCCGAGTGCGGAATCAAGACAACCCTCTTCGACTTGAGGGCCACCGTGGCGATAGCTGCTGTCGCGAAATGCTGTCGACTGGAGTGCTGTCGACTACATGGACTCACTAGCCGCTTGCTGTAAGTCTGTAAGAGCATGCTAGATAAGGGGAATCTCTGGAACTAGAAAAAACCAAAAAAAAAAAAACAAAAAAATCATTTAATGCATAGACAAACGCATCTGTGGTCGTTGCTGGTTAGAAACGCTAGATTAATAATTTCTTTATCTTTTAATTAATTGCCATATCTGAATCTTTTAAATATTTTACATATGGTATTGAGAAGGTTTAGGTTACGCAGAGCTATTCACATTTTTTTTTTCATTCTATAAAATTTTAGAGACTACCTAGCTAATGCCTTTGTCATCAACAAAATATCTCAAAATACTTTTTACTGGAATTAAATTGCAGCGATTACAGCGATTTTGTGCAATCTAGCGAATGCACATGTCACCACAACATCATATCTAACGACAATACGATACCATCGACGAGCTAAGAAAATGAAGCGAATAAAAATAGCTCCACAAAACTCTTTAAAAATTATTTACAGAAAAATAACGTGGATAGGGACAATGCTTTTTTCCTGCACTCATTTATGTTTTACAACGTAATCATTATTTAGTATGAATGCAGTCAGTCGATATTATTCATTCCAGTGGCTGAAGTATTCCATAAAAGATAAAAATTGTATCGGATGGACTTAACTTCTTGAATAAGGCGGTACTGATATTAACTGCATCGTTCGGCTCTAACATTATAATATTATAAAACAAGTAAAAAGCGAGAATTGGTCTAAGACCCATTCTTATGATACCCTAGATGAATGCGCGAATGAAATTTCGTATGGTCACCCATCTGTGCAATTTTGATTTTTGAAGTGGTTTTTCGCATATATTTCTAGAACGGTTTCTCGGACAGGGAAAATGATTATAACCAATTTTGTAGGATTTCGTATTCTAAAGAAGTTTTTAGTACAATAAATATGTCTAGAATTGATCGTTTTCACAGTATATGTAAAAAATAAAAAATAAATATATGGCAGCACCAAGAAGGGGTTGCCCGATTTAGTCCATTTTTGGTTTTGTTTTGCTATAACTATACAAACACCATTTACCAAATTTCAGCTCTCTATGTTGTCGCGTTCTAAGTCAGTGTCAAGTATATAGTAGAAAACGAAATTTTCGTATTGCAACCCCACGAAGGAGTTTCCCGATTTGTCTCATTTTTATTCCATAGATGAAATCTATAGGATATACTAAGTTTGCCATTTCGTTTGTAACGCACAGAATTAATGCTGGTAGAGCAAAATGGATTGGACATGTAATATTGAAAGTTATTTAGATTTTTTCATGTCCGTCCGTCTGTCCGTCTGTCCGTGCGCACGATAACTCGAGAACGCGCGTTCACTTACAAAGCTGACATTTTTTTCTTCAACGGTTGATCCTACGACAAAAATGTAAAAATATAAATTTGAAGAAGACTAGATTTCCTATATATTTTGTAAGAACACTTTTTTTGTAAGTCTGATGTGTTACGAGTTACAGCAGCGGAAACAAGAATATTCTTCCAAAAACATGTATACATATAGTACCATTTATACATGGTGTTTCATCCATGGTGGCCTTAGAACAGAATGTGACAGTACTCACGTTTGCAAACAAAAAATTGTATGGCAAGGGGTGGGCGGCATTCCAACCGTTTCGGCGTTCCAGGGTGATTAAGAAAATTTGCAAATCTTTCACAAAATAACCTGTATTTTAAAACCTACAGAGTGTACGGTCACTTACAGAGCTTATTGTATGCAGAACTCATGGCCTTTCCAACGACTGGTCTACTATCCCCATACTCATCTCCCCTTAGGAGTAGTGTTGATCTAAACTAAGATTTTCGGGTTTTCTTAGCTTTTTATTGACTTTGACCTCTATTTTTTACAAAGCAGAGCTTAAAATTTTTTTTTATTGATAATGTAAACTGTCGAGGGTCCTCTTTAATTTTACCTAGTATACCTATGTGCTCACTGCAGCCGTTAAACAGTAATTAGCTCATAACCTATTCAGGTCATACCGAAATTAGACGATTTTTTTTAAAATGAAGTGTATTCAGTCACTAAGGGAATAAATTATTTTTAGTTTAGACCATCATAACTCCTGAGCATAGAGGAGTACGGGGCTGGTCGAGCAGTCGTTGGAAAGGCCATAAAGTTCTGCATACAATGAGCTCTGTAAGTGATCGTATACTCTGTAGGTTTTAAAATACAGGGTATTTTGTGAAAGATTAGCAAATTTTCCTAATCAAAATGTAATGTCGAAACGGTTGAGATGCCGCCATCCCCTTGTCATACAATTTTTTGTTTGCTTAGATGACTACTGTCAACTCCTGTTCTAAGGATGAATGAAACATCTTGTATAAATGGTACTGTATGTATACATGTTTTTTAAAGAATGTTCATGTTTCCGCTGCTGTAACTCATTACAAATCAGATTTACAAAAAAAGTATTGTAACAAAATATATTAGAAATCTAGTGTTCTTCAAAATTATATTTTTACATTTTAGTCGTAGGATCAACGGTTGAGGAATTATTTCGAAAAACCCAATTTTTAATACCTTTATTCCGAGATGGCAGACGCGCGGACCCCCCCCCCCCATTAAAACTACCCCACCTTTTGCAGAGCAAAAACCCCTGCTGACTGGACTCTAGCTCAATAATAGCTAAAAATCTTCTTATGTGTACTATTTTTCTTTGTAAAAGAAATAAAAGTATACTCTGTCATTGATTAACTCTACAGGCCACACGTGAAATAAAATCACACCATTGTACACCTCGGGCCACACAGGCCTGATGCTCCGAATTTGAAGATACGCGCGGATATTTTTGAATAAGACAATTTTTATTCTCCAAATTATGTACTCAAAATTTTCCGTAATAATAATACATTAATAAGAACAAATTATATCTCACAAAATATATTTGTTTTGCTTAAAAACCTTATTTCCATACCACTCTAGATAAATATAACGAGCGTGTTGTAAACGATGTACTTTGTTGCACTCTTCACAGAAGTAACCATTTGTCCCTTTTTTTGAGCAGAACCCACAGTCTCTTCTTGTGTTAATGCTATCAGAGTAGCTGACAAGTGGGACCGCTCAGGTCCTTAACACTCTCTATCGAAAATGATTTCAACTTTTGAATATCTTCTGCACATAACTTTATGACTTTTGCTATTACAGTAACCTGTGACACACAGCGATAGTACAGATATCATAGTACATGCACAAACCACCTGTGTGTACTTGCTTATATGAGGCTAGTATAAATACTTGAGTTTTTTGCATGGTGTTCGAAACTTTTTCATGACTTCAGCGTCACTTTCAGGTAGTGACAAATATATCTAGGTTATGACATTTTGTTCAAATACTTAGGTAATTTCGGGAATATTCAATAGTTTATGACATTCTCCAAGCTGTCGTTCTTCAAAAACACGGGCGTCATTCGAAATTTGTAGTGGTGCTGGCCGTAATTTAAAATAATGGAACCTGTTAAAAACGGAAAGTTTTAGGAAAATGAAAAATTTATCAATTAATAGGTGTGTGGAGAAACAATGTGGAGGAATTGAGGGGTACCATGAAAAATTTCCATACTTATAAAGAAATGTGTGTGGAGCTAAAATAAACTTGGGACATTTAATTAACTATTGCAGAGCTCCGAACATGGATTAAGAATTTATCTAAAAAATATAGGTGATCGAAATATAGTATGTACTTTAAGTACTTAATTCTTTTACAGCTGAGAAGCAAAAAATTGTTCCTACAAATGTTCGCCCTAAGAATTGGAATTTCATACTTCAAATAATGAGTTCATGGGAAGCTACAAAAGCAACAATATCAAGGAGATGATGGTAGAAAGCTTTTGTTTTGGCATAATTTCTTATCTTTGGAAATGGAAGAGACTCAGATAGAACTACAGTCACCGGTGTCACTGCCTTGCGGATCAGAGTTTTCAGAAACGTCTTCGCATTCATCGTCAATGCCAGGAACAAGAGCATCGACAACCTGAGGCACCTAAAAATAAAAAATGAAAATAATTGAATGAGGGTTTTTGCAGTTTGCAAAGACAGAGGAATAAACTTTGGGAAAATATTTAAAAAGTACATAGAAGGATAAAAAGTGGGGTGTGAACCCCAAAATGACCTAATGGATCTTCCAGGGTATAGTCAGAGCCATACTTTCTGATGGGGCAAACGTCTAGTGGCTTAAAACATTGCATGCAGCCACCAGGAGAACCTTTGATAAGGTGCAAAGGACGGCATGTTTAGGTGTCACTGGCGCCTTCTCATTTTGTGCTTACCTAGCATTTGAAGCCATTCTTGGCTTACAGCGACACTACCTCTTTGTTCAGAGAGCAGCAACACACTTACCCCAGTGTGGGTCATCTCAATATCTTCTAGCAGGTCAGCATTAACGACCTAGATGCGCCAACAGATACTATGGGCAAAATAGTTTGCTTTCAAAGAAGTTACCAGGTAACCATTAATGAAAAAAGCCAGATACTACATAACACGTTGATGTTTTACTTTATTCTGTTTAATAAACTTAGCATAAAAGTTATTTTTAACTTCATCCGACATGGACCAAAACATTCGGAATATATTCTGTCTATCATCGTTTGTAAAAATTTTGGAGCACATAAAAAAACATTTGTGGATACAAGCAGGCTTAATTTTTTTGGGTTGCACATTAATTCCTTTATGATTCGTGTATTCCTGACCAGATTCTCCCAGCTTTTTTCTAACATTTTTTACGCAAATATTGGTCTGCTTCTGTTTTTTCTTTGCTACGATCGGGGATGATCTTTCTGATTCTAAAAGATAAGAATTTGAAAATATTATTAAGTCCATATAATGACTTGTATGCTTTTATTACCATTAAAATTTGAAGTAGAGGGTAAATTTGTAAAGCCCGAATCATTTTCTTTGTCTTCGGAATCTGCAGAGAGAATAATTAACTCACAACGTTATGAATTATTTAGAAACACCACACGAATTTGGTCTCGTAGTAGATGGAAAAGTTGGATAATTATCTATAATCAGTATTACCATTTACTATAAAAACAAAACTTTGACATACTAACAATAATGCACCTGAAAAGTCCATTTTGAAACTATCTGAAGTAGGATTATTTTCTTTAATTGATTCATTATTTTCGAATTCACAATCACTTAAAGGAAGGTAAAATAGCATTCTGCATTCTAAAAACAACAAATAGATGTAAAACAAACCAAATTAATATAGGTAGATACCTAAGGGCCTATATTCATCAACTAATGTTATAAAAATCTTATAATTTCAGTTTGAGGGGAGTATTAAAAATCGTGCTGAGGGAATTTTTAACAGCAGCGTAATTTCAGAACTCGATCGAGTCTATTGCAGATAAAAGCAAATTAAAAAAAAATAAATTCCACGAAATCGCACAGCGAAAATTTACAAAACAGTCGTGTGCTTACTTTTCATCGGTTGTTTTGGTTTTTGCTATTAGCTTTCTTTGAATTTTGTTAGATTTCCCAACCTGTCCTTAAACTGAAATTAATATTAAATTTTTATAACATTGGTTGGTGAGTACGGCCCCTAAAACTATAAAAACATATTATAATATATTCGTTTAGCTTACCTAAGAAGTGCGGGTGATAATTCAGCGTCGGCGAATCTATTTTAACGCAGGGATATTCTCTCTTTAACTGCTTAATATTGACTGATTTTCTTATAGCAGTATAGGGCCTTTATATACATTGAAACCCAAAACAAGGATAGATATGGCTGCAAATAAAAGAGAGAAAAGATTGGATTTAGACATAGCCATATGATTTTGTACATATCTCGATTACAAGCCTATGGACATGGACTAAACAGGTATGGAGAGAAATGAAAATCTATTCGTACATATCCATAGCAATTACACATAATATTGTTAAAACGTATGAACATGGACGGAATTCTAAGAAAAGTATTTAATACTTAATCGTACATATACATAAGTTGTATATATCATTATGATTTGACCGTATGTATATGGACGATATAGCAAATTAGATCTCTATTACGTTTTCGGTTATATCCTTAAATATGGACTAAAGAATTTATGATATGGATATGAATTAAATATAATAAAAGATATATATCAGTCCAAGTCCATTGCGCATGGACATGACGGAAACAAGTAAATAAAATAAAAAGTACGAAAATCGTATGAATATTTTGGACATATACCAAATTTTTAGGATGTGTCCGAATTTACTCGAGAAAAGCTTTCGAAAAAGTGGACACCAAATATACCAGAAAATGGTAAACACAGATAAAATCCGATTACATTGTGAAAGATTGTGTCCGAAAAATATATAAAACATTCTTAATTAAAAAAATGTAAAAGTGGCGTATGGTCGAAACAAGAATTCAGGCGACGCTGTGTTTTAAAAGTTGTCAAAGGAAACTGTTATGCGATGTCTCACTTAGCATGGTAAAGCGAATACGATGGTACCCGAACTGTGGTACCTAATCTAGCTGTGTATTACAGGTCTAAGCTACAGGCGATGTGGAATCATTAATTCAAATGGTTCCATTTTTATATTCAGTTAACTTTTTACTTAGGCCTACCAGGCTAACGTGTGTACTACAGGGTTAAACTGAAACCCAGATTGCAGTAATGAAATACATAAATTTTTAGGGCTGTAATTTTTCAAGGGGAATGACCAATTTTTTGACATAGGTTTCCAAAGTCATTCAAGCGTACTAAGAAACGAGAAAAGCGTCGAAGATGTGACTGATTATGTAGACTGAGATTAAAGTTGTTAATTACTAAGAATGTGCTTGATATATTTATTTACATTTGAATATATAATGTCCTTGACAATGTTTGTTTAATAAACATTGTAACAATTTTAACGTTTTTATACCCTAGATGAAATCTATAGGAGTATACTAAGTTTGTCATTCCGTTTGTAACAACTCGAAATAATTATGGTAGAGCAAAATGAATTGGACACCCATTCACAATATTAAAAGTTATTTTGATTATTGCATGTCCGTCCGTCCGTCCGTCCGTCCCTCTGTCTGTGCGCATGATAACTCGAGAACGCGTATACTTAGAGAGCTGAAATTTTGTATACGGACTTTAAAAAAAAAGTAAAAATAAGTTCGAAAATGAGACAAATCGGGCAACTCCTTCGTGGGGTTGCCACACAAAACTTTCGTTTTTCACTATATATTTGGACACTGCTTGAGAAAACGTCGATGTAGAGAGCTGAAATTTCGTACAGATATTTTTACTACATTAGCAAAAAAAAATGTCAAAAATGGACTAAATCGGGCAACTCCTTCTTGGTGTTGCCATATAAAAATTTAGGTTTTTTACGTATACTTTGAAAACGATCAGTCCAAGACATTTTTATTTTACTAAAAACTTCTGCAGAATACGAAATCCTATAAAATTGGTTATGATCATTTTTTCTGTGCGACAAACCGTTCTAGAAATATATGCGAAAAACAACTTCAAAAACAAACTTGAATAGATCGGTGACCATACGAAATTTAATACGGGCATTCATCTAGGGTATCATAAGAATTGGTCTTAGACCAATTGTAGCTTGTTTACTTGTTTTTTTTTATTATTATAAATCATTGTATAGATGTGTTTGGGCCACCCTTTTTAAAAGTTCCCAGAGTAATGAAAAAACCTCAGGCTTAAGAAATTTTGCAATTTCAGACCGTATATTTGAAGTAGTATTACAGCCCTAATATACGACTATAGAATACTCAGAATTTTGAATTATTCTTTTAAGCCATAAATTCACGTAGAAGCTTTCCTTTACTTTCTATATGAGGGGGAACAAATTAAATAGTTAACCCATAATACACACGCTAGTCATAAATTTTGCTTGCTTCCCAAGTATTATGCATGTGCAAGTATATATTGGAAACAGACAACGGACAACATATGAAAGTTTGCATACATACATAGTAGAGATGAAATTAGGAATTCAGTAAGGCAGTTTGTCTAGATTTTATGGAATAAATACTGCTGCATCCATTCTCTTCGCAATTTATAGCACGTGTCCTTTTAATTTTACCCTAAATCTGTTTTATATACGACGCTTTCTCCGTTAAAATATGCAGGCCTATTCCACTGACAGATTGAGCATAATGTGCACTGTATAATATAGATAAGCTCTATTGAATGGTCAAATAAATTTCTACTTTCATCACTTTAGCAAGACTTTACTTACTTTCCAACTTGGTAGGACGACTCAGAACGAGATGAACACTTCAAATCTGAAGAATTTCTTGTAGGTCTTGAGACAGTAGATCTTATAGATATATGTACATATGTAGTTGCGTATTTGTTCTTCTTATACTGTAATCATTTACACCAATAAAATAAAATCACGTTTTCGTTAACCGACATTTTTATTCTATTTTCCGGAGAACTCAATTTTTTGATGCAATATAATCTTATTTTTGGGCCTATTTTGGACAAATCAGTAATCTAAGTGTGTGTTTCTGGTGGGTAGATGCAATTTCGCATCACCGCATTGTGCAGGAAGATCTTGCAGCGAAGTGTAACGCGCCAATATTTTCACTTTTCAGTGGATCTGACTATAATATTATGATCTGTGTTGTCTTTTCGCTCTTGTGATTTAGCTGATCTAGGCACTTCAGTCTTTTCACAATCGTTGAGTCTAGGCTATTGGTAAAAACTGGGTAATACCCTTGTATACTGATTTGATAATAGTTCGTCGCATTGGTGTAAATAGCCGCGCCTCCCATTATACTTTTATAATGCTGCTCAATGTATAAGTAGTAATGGAATGTGATTAAATTATTTTCTTTGTGTATTCGATACGTGATTCCAGACAAGAGTAATAATATAGCGTTGTCGTTCTATTTAAGAAGGAAGGTTTTGATATTATCGCCGAAAAATTGATATTTCCTCATCTCTCACATATTCATCAACTTTACATGACTTCATTTTCACGGATTTTAGAAAAGTAACACAGGACTGCAGTCACTCTTACAAGTGTAATAAGAAAGTCCATATTAGTACATATATACCTTATATAGTTAACGCCACCCTGCTTTCTTCATTTGAAGTTTCTGTTTGAAAACTAGAATCCAACTGAATTCAGTTGTAACACGAAGCTTAGTTTCTTGTTTAACACATAGAAAGTCTGTTTAAAACAAATGTTCCCTTTAATTTTTTCACTGACTGGGCGGTACAAAAGTATAGGTATGGGAGCAAAAAATTTCACACACACACCATTAAATTAAATTAAGTAAATCAGACAATCCACCCATAAGGTGATTCACTGCATTCTTTTACACATGCAGAAAGAATAAAACAAAAAACGAACATTGATCACGCAAAATACCCATAAGGTGATTCACAGCATTATTTTGAATATGCAGAATGCCATACAGAATGTGAAAATAAAACAAAAGCTATGTCCACCTGTTTATGGACAAGCGAAGTGCATTAAGCACATTTGAGTGTCATGTATCAATGAATACACGACGGCAAAGCTTTACGCTATGCCTTTGCTTTGCAATAAGAAAAGCAAAACCAACAGCATATGGTACGATAGAGTAAACGATCAATGAAAAGCATTACATTGTAGCTTTCTTTGTTTACTTCTACCTGGCTGAAACTTTGGGTAATGCCCGCTGTGCATTATTTGCATGCACAGCAATTATGATCAATAATTGAATATAGCAATGGCTGAAAGTGTGTGATTGCTTGAAATTATCGAAATAATTAATGTCAGCACTTTTCATAATGTATAAATTTAGTGTAATTATATGAAATAAATCAGAGTTTTTATTGAACTCCACGGGTGCGTATCTATTTTATTTTATATCCTAACTGCGAGCTCCCTAACTCCAACACGGCTGCACCTAAAGGTAATTGAGCTTTTTTGCTCTACGTTAATTTTATCTGGCTATTCTAAGAGAGAGCCCTATAGCTCCCACTTGGAATAGTCGCTTGGCTAACAGAGAGCTTCATCGCTCCTATCTGCCAAGCACACTGTTTCACAGCGCCTTAGGAAGCACTTGGACAGTGTAGCAGAAGACTTTAACATTTCCTTATTTTCATTGTCAGATTTGAGCAATAAAGGATCAAGCTTTCTACAGGGGGGGCCTCCTGTGCCAATTTTTTTTTTTTATGCTCTTGAAAATTACGAACAAGAAAGGATTTTTGCTTTTTCGTTCATATATTTGTTTATAGCCTTTCTGTATTAAGGGAAAGATCTAATATTTTTGAAAGACATTTTACGATAAACATTAGAATTAAATTCCATTTCTAAATGTTAATCAGAATGTGTTTAGTGGAATATTATAAAAATGAATATAATAAATTAAATGTTTGATAAGTACCTAATGAAAACATTTATTATATTACGACATTAAATGTAGAATAAACATTAAACAAATTTTCAATAGTTATTAATATTATATAAATTATCATATTACTAGAAATAATTTATTTACGGCTCACAAAAACCTACATTTTTTCCCGCCTGTCTTTCATACTTATCCATTCTTTGTAAACTTTAACTATATTTTTTTTTTTCAGTTGGCAAGTATATTTTAATCCTCATCAAATCATTCAAATGATCGACATTTAATAAGTTCCTAAGTTTGGATTTAATTATATTCATTGTGCTGAATTTCTCCCAAAGTCAGCACTAGGAGCTAGAAAAGTTCCCATGATATCATACAGTATAGCTATATTTTCAAGCAAATGTTGCGGCACATATTCTGCACTGTTGCTAAATGATTTTATTGCTCCTGCTTTGGTTTTTTATGAAATTTAGCTGCACGGCATGCAACATTGTCTATTCTGAAAGTAAAGTTATTAATTTTTTTAAAAATTGACCTATATTGCTGAATCCGCCGGGAGAACTAAGTTTGCAAATTTTCTGTTTTGTGATTTTCGAAAATGTTCTAAGTGAAAAAATCAAGTTTCCCTTGATTATTGACAACAAGTACATCGAATCCTGATACGGATTGAAAAATCGCATCCTGAAGGGGAATTGAATCTTACTTGCGGCGGGATTCATTAATCCGTCGGATTGAGCAATAGGGTCCAATATATATAGTATTAGTATATCAAAAACTTCCCAATTTTTTTACCGCTTCATCAGGAATTCTCATTTCCAAGTGATTACAGACTCGTTCAATGAAACAGATTATGGAAGCATTGTCAATATCATTTCCAACCTTTGTTAACAAATTTTGACCATTTTCATTCCAGAAAATATTTTCTCCCAGATACTGTGCTTTTAATTTTTGTCTTTTTGCTTTTATTGAATTATGTGCATCAATAATATTCAGCAACTATTCTATAAATATCTGCACAAAGTTGTTAATTCACTTAGAACATCGTTTTATTGTATAATGTTTACAAATTGGAACGTTACATAAATTCACTTGTTCATTACAATATTCAATTAGAATGTCGTAATTTTTAATTAAAGCATCCACTGCAAAATAACGAGACAACCAGCGCACCTCGTTTAATAGTTTAAATGTTACCGAATCCATAACAGTAGCCAGTTCTTCAAATTTTCCTTTTTTAATTCCTGATCTACTGAACATAGTGTAAACTGTCCCAAAAGAAGGTCTCAATATCTTGCATAAGAGATACACGTTTCTATGCATGATCCAAACCCAAATCTTCTCGGTGCGCAAGACAATATTGTTCAGTGAGATGAGGTATATTTCCTTTGTGAGAAGTGCAGCCACTCCATTTCTTCGTCCTACCATAACACTTGCTCCGTCCTTTGTAAACATAATCATTTTCTAAGCATTTTTACAAAATAGAAGTATTGTCTGTATACGTTAGCTTCAAAATACCTCCAAATTCTGTTTTGTTTTCAATTGAAATTTAAAGTATAAAATTAATGATTTTTGAACTAAAATGTCTGTCAATTCATCTAATGTAAGTGTATGGAGAGCTGCTTCTCGTAGTTTTTTTTTTTTTTTTAAATTATCACGAAAACAGAAATACAGATTTTTGCCACTTTTAGATACAATTCTTTTATAAAATGAAATATAAAAAATGATCAACAAGTCCATTGTGCGCAGAATACAAAGACGGCTGCGAAACATTCGAAAAATTAGTGAGGGGCCGCACCCGCGCAGCTTAGAGGGAAATTTGTTTAAAATCCGTTTAGTTATTTCCAATTGCCAATAAAACCAAGGTACAATTGGTCCAAGGCACGTGAACTTGCTCTAACTTTTGCCTTTTAAATAAAAAGTCCATTTGATCACATCTGATTTATAAATTTCTTTTCAATTTTATGTAAAAAGTAAAAAGGATGTTTTTCCTGTTGCATAATATTTTATACAAAAAATCGGAAAGAAGCTTACACAAAATCTTCTACTAAATTTAATTTATTCTTACCCAGCATAACCTACTTTCTGTTTTATTCCAAATCAAGAAATTTTGAACTCAATTGAACACAGCAACAGAAGAAATCCCTTTAAGTTAAATTCTGAATATGTACTGCAGGTATCCCAGGAAGCTCGTAAAATGTGTGAACCTAACCCACCTTGTTCAATAAACTTAGAAATTTATGGGTCCTGTACGGATATTCGATGAGATTTCCTTGGGGGCTATCCAATTTTCCTTCTTATTTTTTATATTATTTGAATGTTCTTTTCCCATACAATAGCTGTAAATATTCTTATAATATAAGAAAAAGAATGTTAAAAGTTTCTTCCCCCTTATTACAGGAAAATCGCAAACATAGAGTGGGATGCTTACGTAAGATAAAATAACAAATGAATATCAAAGATTTTCTATTTTTTATATTACGAAAATGTGTGTGCATTATATTGTATATATGTGTGTGTGTTGGTTTTCTATAGTATTTTAATAAAGTTGACGCTATCGATAAGCACTAAGAATAGTTTATCTCAAGTAACCTATCCATAACTAAGAATGTAATGAATCGACTCCATTTATTTTACTTACAATATCTTAGTAGGAAAATTTCTGGTAGAACAGGGCTTTGATGGACGGTATATTTCGGAACTGTAACTGATTTATGTTCAGGGAAATATTGAATTTAATGTAATTTGAGGTACCAATACTTGTAAAACGTATACACAAGGTATGGTGCTTTTCCAAATCTTTTGTGTAAATAATTTTTTTTTAGTAATGACCCTTTAATAATTATTTTAAATTCATTAAATATATAATCGCTAAAGTCTTCCAATACCTTATAATATTTATTCTCCGCATACCGCCTGTTTTCAAGAAAGGGCTCGACAAAATCGAACATTCAAAATTTAACTCAGCTTTTTTATTGAAGTATGATCCTTTTCAAAAAACGAGTCATCAACACCAAATGTTTCATATCAATGTTTTCATTTTAAATGACGTGTATCATTCCGTACAGGGATGCGTCTTCCCTTTTTGGGTTTATAGCACTTCTTTAAATATCCATCCAACCAAAAAAATATTTTTGATGGATTGAAGAAGACAAGGTGCAAACTAACGGAAAAAGAAGTTTGAATTTTACTTAGTATAAATGCTTTAGGCTTCTAAATTTGGTATAAAAAAGTGGTATTTTAAATAGAAGGTAAACATTGTTAAGTAAAAATTGTAAGAACTGCAAAATGTCGATTTTATGGTCTATAATTTCCAAACGCAGTGCAAAAGGAAAATCATGTTACAAATCATTAGATATATACAAAGTTCATAAAAAATTAAGCAAATACTTTAAATCCATGAGTTCCTAAAAGGGTATAGTCACCACAACTGCTTCAGCTTTTTGTTTGTTTCAATTAAACCTATCCATACCTTTCCTACTTTTTAGCTATTAATAGATCATTTTATGATATTGCTTCTGATTACATACGAACAGACGCACAGTGTGTTCAAACCACGAAAAGTTAGCCAAAGATCATGGGATTATGGAAAGCATAATATTGTTTTATGAAGCTACATAATATCGTCCTTTACAATATTCTTAAATCGAAAAGGTAGAGCTATGCCAATCGATTGTACCTACTTCCGAAGACTGCCGTAAAATTTGTTTTTACAAATTACGGGGTTTAGTTACCTGTGATGATACGGTCGGCAGGTATAATCTAATATGACTTTTTATTTGTAGTAAAACATCCAATACTGAAGAAGTAAGGAATGCCAGTGGAGTTTTTCACAGAATTCAAAAACAGGCACGAACAAAATTGCTGCAGGACGCATATAAAAAAATCGTCTATGAGAGGATTTTTGACATTTTTATACAAAGTAGAATTGGGCGCTGTTCTAACATCGTTCTTCCACCAGGATCGGACAAACACTAATCCATCAAAAAGGATTGTTCAGACCACACCGAGTTTTCCAGACGATCCCTCGATGCTTTGTGTCTCCAACAACCTATTTCCAAAAAATACATAAAAGAAAACCACACAAAGTATCTAACTAAAAAACTAATCTATTAAAGCACTTATCTAAAGACTTATCCAGTGATCGGATTAATCCAGTGACATCCAAATCCCCTTCTAATTCGTAGATGAAATTCATTATTATTTCTAAAAAATCATATAAAGACAAACAAACTCACCGAAAAATACACCTACCTCTATGCATTCTCATTTTTTGACATGTCAAAATGCCATTACATCACACCAGATGTTGTTGCCCTCCCCGCAGTCAAAGTTCAATGAAATGCAACTTTGAAACCAAGCATTGCCGGGGCAACCTATCATGGAGAAGAGACATAGCGCTTCACGGCTGCTATAAAAAGGCGACGAGCCACAGCAGAATCACCCATTCTTGTTTCAGAATTTACTCGGAACGTATCATCCACCAGAATTAAATCGGTTTCCAATCCTTTACAAAAAATCTAATTTTTGCTTCCATCTAAGTAGGAATTTACTCCTACTGCAGAAATTAACTTCTGCTTCACCTTTATCCTGCATCCAAGCAGGAATTTACTTCTGCTACACCTTTATCCTACATCTAAACAAGAATTTACTTCTGCTGCACAAATTTACTTCTCCTACACCTTTATCCTACATCTAAGCAGGAATTTACTCCTGCTGCAGAAATTCACTTCTGCTTCACTTTTTCCTCCACCTAATCAGAAATTTACTCCTGCTGAAGAAATTTACTTCTATTTTCACCTTTATCCTACATGTAAGCAGGAATTGCTGCAGAAATTTACTTCTGTCCCACCTTTATCCTACATCTAAGCAGGAATCTACTTCTGCTGCAGAAATTCACTTCCATTCTACAATTAAACAGGAATTTACTTCTGCTTCACTTCCATCTTACATCTAATCAGGAATGTTTTTCTGCTGCTGATATTTACTTCTGCTTAATTTTCGTCCACATCTGGGCAGAAATATAATTCTGCTACTGCTACCGTGCTTACACGGGCAGCACAGATAAAATTTGTATTTTGTTACACATGCACGGCGCACTATACTTCAACACCATTCTCTCCACACATATATGACAGAAATTTTATTTTGTCTATACAGAAGTCTAATTCTGGTGAACGCCCAATGACATATTAGGAATTTAATTCGATCTTCTTGTTTCTCCTTTCAGAGCCAAGGAACCACTGAGACCAACTTTGCGGACAAATTTCAATTTTATTTCAATTTTATTTATATTTTTATACTGTGCAATTAGGACAAAGTCCCTTTAAGTTTGCACAATAAAACGATATCAAATAAACTTATAACAATATATAGAGTGTATAGAATGCAACATAGTAAAGAACTAATGAAGTAAAAACTTAATAAAGTACTTAAGGTACCTAATATTAATGTATAATACAAATTAAATAAAGGAAACCAAAGAAAAAGCTACGTAAGAGTGTAAAGTATAGTAAAATGCTGAAACAATTAAATTGTGGGATGGAGGAAACTGATAACTGCCCCCTTGAAACGACCGAGCGATGTGATACTTTTTATATGATTAGGTAGAGAATCCCAAGCATGAGCTCCGCGAACTAGCAGTGACGTTTTTCTTTGGGAGATAATATAAACTGGTATATTGAGGTTATTGGTACGAGTTGATGAATCTAAATTCAAGCGTCAGATAGAGGTACTCAGGAACTTTATAATGAATGATTTTAAACATAAAGATAAGTGTTCTAAGCTTATAATAGATAAAAATAGAACACCCAGCTAAGCAACTCAAGTAGGGGGAGACATCTACGCAACGAATAGGCGAAACGTATGCATGAATTAAATGCAACTTTGAGTTTGCGCTTGGACTGTGAGTTAGCTTAGCAATACATAATATCGAAAAAAAAGGATAAAGGTAATACAAGTGTTTTGACGAGCCGCTGTCGAGTTTCAAGTGGAACAAGTTTAGCTGATAACCATAATCTGCGCAGAACACCATATATCCTAAACACAACATTACTAATATGATCATCCCAGGTAAATGTTTTAATAAAAGTCAGACCTAAGTTCCAAACTTTGCTACATTAAGATATC
This sequence comes from Dioctria rufipes, assembly GCA_963924295.1. Classification (NCBI taxonomy): domain Eukaryota; kingdom Metazoa; phylum Arthropoda; class Insecta; order Diptera; family Asilidae; genus Dioctria; species Dioctria rufipes. The sequence continues at coordinate 57,079,654 of OZ002740.1, forward strand.
ACTACGGAATCAAGAAGCATGGGTGGAAAATAGGACGTATTAAGTTCATGCCTGTATATTACAATACAGTTCGACTTTCGGGGCTTTAAGAGAATGAAATTACTTACTGCCCAATCACTGATATTCCAAAAGTCTTCGTTAATTTTGCTTGTAGCATCTTCAATTAAACCAAGGGGAGATCCTAGATATACCTGAACGTCATCGGCATAGAGGTGGACCTGAGAGTGAGTTACTACAGAGCGCAAATCGTTTATGAAGCAACTGAAAAAAAGTGGGCCTAGGACAGAGCCCTGAGGAATCCCTGATAATATCAAGAGAGAGTTCGATAATGTATTATTTACAAACACTCTTTGCGTTCGTCCGTATAGATAACTATAAATGAGTTTAGTCGCAGAGCGAGAAAAGTCAAACCTACGAATCAGTTTCGTTATTAATATGTCAAAGTCAACTGAGTCGAAGGCCCTTGAGAAGTCAAGTAAAGTAAGAAAATTAACCATATTATTATCTATATTCTTACTAAGATCGTCGATAATTTTAACTAGAGCTGTGGTGCAGCTATGTCCTGTCCTGAACCCAGGTTGAAATGTGGAAAGCAGGTTTTTTGAAGTGAGATAATCATTAATTTGCGAACACATTATGCGTTCCAAACTTTTCGATAATGGAGAGAGTATATGAATTCCTCTGTAATCATTAACCGAGAAAGATCGAGAAGGGGGATAGGAATAACCTTTACGATCTTCCAGCTCTTGGGAAACATAGACTGGTTAAGACACTTATTGTGAATGGCAGTAATAGCGTCAATCACAAATGGCAATATGAGCTTAATAAACCTCAGCGTAATTTCATCCATGCTGATAGCGTTGGATGAGATTGAAGACACTGCCAAAACTATTTCATCCCAAGTTACAGCATGCAATGAAAAAACAGAATCAACTGATGCCTGCTGCAAATATGTATCAGCATGTAAATTTGGGGAACGAGAGTTATGACCAACGCCACTTATAAGGTAGGAATTCATGTCATTAGGATCAACACAACAGTTCTCACGGGCTGCACCAGCGATTACCATGTTACACAGATTACTCCGCAGGATTTTGGGAGGGAGATCGGCGTTTAGTTTACAGCGGAAGTAAGCACTCTTGACATGCTTAATTTCCACTTTAACAAAGTTACGTGCTCTGCGATACACATCCCAATTAACACTTGTTCGTAGATTTTTTATTTATGACTTGTAATTTTATATTTTTGAATTTTGAATAGTTTGTAAGTTTGAATTCACTGTGATAGATTACGCTAAGATTCTTGAATTTGATACCGAGCATATATTGAAATAAAATTTTATGTTTGAACTAAAAAGTTGAGTTGTCCTTTTACAACCAGCACCCCCTTTCGCTTGAGCACAGATTTCACAAGGACTGTTTCAGAAACGACCCCGTATGAATGAAATAACCTACAAGAAAAACAGTTTTTGTTTGTTATCAAATAATTTTTAATGAACGATTACTTAATCATTTGCAATATGTACGGTCGACATGATATAATCACTACGTGCTCTAAAATTGGTGAAATTTTTGTTCTACGTTCTTCATTAAATTTTGAACACAGACAGTATCGAACGTATCGGACGCTCTTTTATACTGCCTCTTAAAAGTGCCTATGTTAAAGAAGGCCAAAAGAAAGCTGATGCAACATGCTTTTTAAAGAATGGAAGAAGGCGCTTTTGAAGATATTCCTAAAATACACATCCATGTTGATTGTTCATTTTATCACGAAAAGTCATGATTTCTGGTCATACGTATATATTTCTTGACAAATTAGGCATTCTGCGGGAAATTTTGTACAAGGACTATTCTTAAACTGCGTCACTGCTCTTTTTTGTCACAAAAAATTTCTGACTTTGGAGCTTCTTGAGGTCCACTTTCACCCAAGTTTTATTATCAATAATGCAGCAATCGAATTTGCTTAGGAAATTTTCATCCGGCTACTGGATTTTTCGCCTTTATTCTTTTCTGGTATTCTGTTCGGTATTTTCTGAACATAGAAACTTCGTAGGCTTTCGGATATGTATGTATATATTCATTCTACACCGCATACATACATATGTCTATATCAACTGAGCATCATCTCAGCAGTCCGCAGCTGCTAGTCTGTCGGTCACCTTCCCTGCTCTCGACATCAAATCATAATCGTGGCATAGTTTTAGTTAGTTAGTAATAACATTGTAAAACTATATAAAATATATTAGCTGTAGTAACGTCAATGTGTTAACTAATTACCTCATGTACGGATTTCACTTTAAGTTGTCTACCACTTCTTTCGCAAATTTTTGGTCTATCGAACCTGATTTCCTCCCTGACCCGAACTATCTGAGGATACTACAAAATTCTCGAAATCTACTGAGAATATTTTGGATGGTTGGCTTCGTGACTTTCAACTTTTTAGTTAAGCCTCTTTGAGACATATTCCGATTTTCCATATTTGTGGAAAGAATTAATATTCGAACAGCTTCCATTTTCCGTCAAATAATTGCCATAATATTAACATAAGTTCTCATCTCGCAAATCACCAACTGTTTACTTGTCAAGATTTAAGTCATGTAAGACCGCTTTATAATTGGAAAGGTTTCTTTCTAGAACCAAATTCACAATAAGGTGAAACAGAAGCGTGTGTAACAAATTGGATGACAGTAGCGATTATTAAGCGCACTGGTTGACATTATTATACTGGACTGGACATCCAAGCGTAATGTATTTTTAATTTTATTTTGTTTTTTTTTTGGTTGTCTGTCCTGTAAAACTAAAGTAAATTTGGAAATGGGTCAAATCGGGCAACTCCTTCATAAGATTGCCATAAAAAAATGTCGTTTCTCATTATATACAGGGTTTTCCAATAAGCGGTGTTATTTTGATATTCGAAGAAAATGCCATTTTTTGAGATGAATGATCGGATCTTTATTTCGTAATAGAGGAAGGTATGCCGTTAATAATGAAAAATAACATCAGCCAAATGACCACCACGACCACGCCTACAGGACCATATCCCTTTCATGAAATTTTCCATAACCAAATCGCAAATTGGCTGCCCTATGTCCTCGATAGCCAGACCAATTCCATCTTTGAGGTCTTGAATCGACGCTGGGCTGTTGACGTAGACCTTCTCTTTCACGTGGCTCCAAAGGAAGAAGTCACAAGGTGTTAAGTCACAAGATCTCGGTGGCCAATTGTGATCACCTCTTCGAGAGATAACACGGTCGGGAAACTTTGCCCGTAAAAGATCAATGGTTGCCGTCTTGTTGAAAGTAAACGTTGTCCAGATCAATACCATCCAATTCCAGCCATAAAAAATCATTAACCATCTGTCGATAGTGCAATCCATTCACCGTAACTGTTGCTCCAGCCTCATTTTCGAAAAGGTAAGGTCGAATGACCCCGCGGGACCATAAACCGCATCAAACAGTCACACGTTGAGGATAGAGAGGCTTTTCAACAACAACTCTTGGGTTTTCCGAGCCCCAGATGCGACAATTTTGCTTGTTGACGAAGCCTTCGAGGTGGAAATGGGCCTCATCACTCAAGATGAGTTTTCTATGGAATTCCGGATCATTTTCATGCATTTCAAGGACCCAATCAGCAAAGACTCGACGTTGTTGATGATTGGCCGGCTTGAGTTTTTGTGTTAACTGAACTTTATAAGCCTTAAGACCCAAATCTTTATGCAAAATACGGTGTAAAGACGTTTGTGGAATGCCTAATTTCAAAGAACGACGAGGAATGGACAAACGTGGGTTTTCTTCAACACTTTCGGCTACAGCAGCAATATTCTCGGCTGTTCTTGAGCGACGTGCACGGGTTTTATTCTTCACATCACTAACTTGTCCCGACAGCTCGAATTTTTCTACCAATTTCTGTATTGCGGTCCGACAAGGTGCTTCACGACGACCCAAAAATGTTCGAGTTTTACGAATCGTCTCTGCCACTTTTTCACTATTTTTATAGTGAATTTTAATAATTTCAATGCATTGTTGAATCGTGTATCGTTCCATTTTTAATAATGGCGTAGTTTCTGCTTGTCAAATGTCAAATAATGACAGCTCCAAAAGTGATATCTACCGAAATAGCGGGCTAATTAAAATAACACCTTTTATTGGAAAACCCTTTATTTCGACATTGTCGGAGGACGAGTTCATGTAGAGAGCTGAAATTTGCTATAAGTGTTTTTAAAATAAGAGGTAAAAGAACATTTAAAACTGGAGCAAATCGGGCAACCCCTTCTTGGTAGTTTCATATAAAACACTGCCTAAGTATACTTATATATATGCAGTATACTTATATATATGCATATATGCGTCGACATGGAGAGCTGAAATTTTGTTCAGGGCTTTTCCGTAATAATTGTAAAACGGTGCATAAAAGTGGACTAAAGTGGGCCACCCTTTTTTGATGTGGCTAGATTTTTTACGTATACTGTCAAAACGATCAGTCCTAGATGTTTTTATTTTAGTGAAAAGCTCTTCAGAATAAGAAATTCTATTAAATTGGTTATAAACATTTTTACTGCCTGACAAATCGTTCTAGAAATATATGTGAAAAACCACTTTAACAATCAGTGGCAATTTTGATCCATCATCATTATACATATTTAGACATATACTCAGTATTCCCGATGATTTCGTTATCTAGGGTATTCCAAAAATTAACATTTAACTCGATCATCTCCAACTATTTTTTGGTAATCCGAAATTGCATCCAAGATATGGCCTAACGATGGACGTAGAAATAGATCCAACAATAGATATCGAATTGGTGCTCTGGGCCGAAAAAAGCAAGAAGTTTTAAATTCAAACTGAGAATCTCTATTGATTTTTTCCAACTGCCAAGTGGTTGGTGGAGAATCAAGACTTAGCCTACTGTCCGTTCATATCCGCGAATTTGCCTCCAAAACACTTTTTGTCCTCCTGGAGCTCAAATGTTTTATTATTCGACTTGAGATAACCCAAAGATCTCAGATCTGAGAATAGACATCTTGAGACATTTCTGAAAAAGACCTGCTACCAGCGGTGAAAGAAAATACTATATATTTTATTGCTGATTAATCAGGAGCTTAAACAGTACTGTTATTTAGTTTTCAGACCTTGTAACCAACAAAGTAAAAATTTTATTCTTCCTATGACAATGTGTCTTCATCAATTCATTTATTAGAAATCCGCTATATTAAAATATTCTAGCAGTATTTTTCCTCATTTTCGCATACAACCAAGATTCTTTTCAAATGATGCTTTGAGTTTTCTGCAGGTAATCTTGCTTCGTATGATTCTACCTGGAAAAGGATCTATCTCTTAAAGGTTTTTGGGAGTAAACGATGGCAGGCTTCATAATGAAGTTACATTGGAAGCTTTACTATTAACCAAATTTCTTAAATTTTACACTGAGTTTCAATTTTTTTTACTTGAAAGAGTCAAATAGCCCCAGCGTAATGAGTTGAAGATTTGAACTGAGAACCTCTTGCTTGGTGACCAATTATTAAAACATTTCGACCCCAATGGATCAGCAATATCTATTTAATATTTCTGGTATGCGAAGTTCAATAGCAGAAGATCTCTAGTTATTTGAATTATTATGAATTCGAGACATTTTCCCAATTCTAACCACTGCAGTCTATATGGAATTATAGTTCATGAACAGGTTCTTGATATTGTACTACCAGACGAACTACGCAATTCGACGGTAGCGAACTATTTTAATGGCAAATTGCTACTCGCAAAGAATTTCTTCTTCGTATGTTTTGAAAGATATGGCAATATTATGGGATAGTACTTCATATCAAGCGCGAATGAAATTAAACTAAGTCAACAGCAGGCTATTTCCTCCTCTCTTTCCATACCTATAATTTTTAATTATATTCCGTGTGAATCATAAAAGTGTGTGGAGGCTAACTGTTAAGCTATATCAAATGAACTCGGTAATATTTTCCATTTTAAGGAACCCACAAATTCATTGAAACGCTACAGTTCAGCTTTGTCTCACTCTGCCTGTTATATCTGGAAATTTCTCGTGTAGATCGCATATTTCCCTTGGTTCAATATAGACCAATTTATTGCTAAAAGTCTTGTTAACCATAACACACACCAGTGCGAACCACAATTTAGGATACGTTGAAGGCAATAAACTCCCAATTCTTCCCGAAAGCGATACCGTTTATAAACTTGGTTAGCATATCAATGGCTGTTTATTGCAGGGGAAATTTGTGCTTAACTATACTGAAGGGTGGCAAATTCCAAATTTTGTTAGAAAATTCAATAACGATTTTCATTTTAGCTGGTGCTCTACTCGAAATTAATATCCTCAAAAGGAATTCCAAACATGTTTGATAATAAACGCGAAGTATTGAACAGTGTTTGCGGTTACCACGGAATTTATAAATTAAAAAAGTTTGAGGCACTAAAGTACATCCATGAAGTATTCCCTTGCTTTGAAATGGTTCAAACTTGTCTTGCACTGACGTTTATTAAAATTGGTAAATAGCAAATAGCAGTAAAGTTGAGAGATGTAATAAGACTTTCTTTAGTCATATTGAAAAAAAGAGGGTTTTCGTAAATTGCATATGGCGGACAGAAAACAGGAAGCAAAACAAAAAACAGAGAAAAGTACATAATCCTTCGAGTAGAGGAAAAAGGAAACGAAGGAAAGAATTTGGCTTCTCAGGTTTAAATTTTCATTTATTCAGATTACGCGACAAATTTTTTGTCGTTGTTTTGTTACCAATCTTTTGGATACGGATTACTTACCGCGATATTTCGAAGCAATATGTGAGAAGGTAGTTGTATATCCAGCGGGAGTGATATCGTCCCTGTTTATATGTGACCAACACCAAAGACCACTCAAAAACTGAGCGGAGAACTTTTTCAATATTTTCCAGTACAAAGCACTTGGGTGGTATAAACCTCGATCCAAAATTGTGCTTAAAATAGAATAATAAAGAAAGGATGACGAAAGCATGCATAGTCTTTTGTATGTGTACAGGAACTTTGAACAATGTTTGGGAGCTCCTACCAAGGACAACTGGTAACCCCAATTCTTATCAATGACCATGTTTAGTGGACAGTCTTAATTAAAATTTACAATCAGATAAGTTGGGGTAGATCTTCGTACAACTCTTTACCCCAAGTGTACTCCTCTACTCCGGATTTCAAGGAACGAATAAATTTTCGATGAACTAATAAAGGCTTATGATGATGCAGTACTCTACACCGGCTATTGCGAAATATCAATTCTGCTGTGCACCAATTTACTTGCGCTTCGATGATTCCTCCAGAAGGCAAATGTTATATAAAATATGGCGGCTAATATTCTGCGGACAATTATTTATCCTCAATTGAAGTTTGCTACGAGTTGAGCGAAGCTGGATCGATACATGACAGTGTATAAAACAATTTTTAAATAAATCGATGTGTATCTGCTGTGCAATCGTTACAGCAAGGACTGGGAGTGCTTTAAAAGAAGAAGTTCACCAGCCCTGACAAATGATCTCTTCTTTTTTTAATAAAACTCACTTTTCTTGTAAAACTTATAGAATTTCACTATAATTTAACATTCGTTACACTTTGCCTTTTACTTTTTAATTATTTTAATTTAAACTTTCTAATTTAGACGGAACAAGAGACCTTACCGTGGGTCGGGGGTCACTTGGTTCCTTTACAAAATTACTGTTCAAAAACGACTGCCTCTGGCTAACGACGCATCGGCTTTTTATTTGGAATTTTGGTTCCAAATTTTGAATAATCAGCTAAAGGCTGAATTATTCATAGTGGGGTTAAAGTATATAGTGAGTATTAGCAATCTTAGCACTATTCTAACTATTTCCCCAGTTAAATATGCGAGGAAATTTTGAGTACGCCTACCGATATTGCATCAATATATAACGGCGAATATCGATATTGTATGGCTAAGCAATATTCTTGAACGATTCCCCTGCATATAAGAATTTTAAAGGCCGTCTATTGGCTAATAGAATATACATGACCAGGAACTTCATGTAGCGCCATTAAAGGGGTCAAAACTTCATGCATATTACACATAGTATTGTTTTTTTCATCATACTTACTACTCAAAGTATTTCCCATATACATATGAGCAAGTGAGCGACAACAAAAAAAAAGACGTAAAACAACAGAACACAATTTGTGGGTCAAACGCTAGGCACATTACGCGTATTTCCCAACATATGAAAAAATACAATTAAAGCAAGCGCGCACTGGTTGTATGGTAGGTCAGGGACAGCCCAGTGCCGCTATATGGCTAGAATTGGTCTCGTGCTGAGGGGTTTGTTTCATGTAAACAATGCAGCGCAATGCCACTATTGTATTAAAAATGGAAAAATGCTGAGTTGACAATAATTCTGATGGAATTATTGTCAATCGATATGAATTGAAAAGGTCAAGTCATTGTTACTTGAAAAAGAAAATGTTTTTAATGTTTTGTAATTTGAGTATTCTTCAGAGAGAAATAGTTAATGGCTTTGAAGAAGAAATTGTTACATAATTTTTGTAAGTAATTTGCCGGGAATACTCGTATGACAATAGATATGTATGTACGTACATATGCTTTTGGAATATGTATGTACGTACGAAAAGATATGCATGGGCGTATGTATGTTTTCAGAAATATGTAGGTACGTATGTACATTGGAATTATGGGGTCTTCGTTCATTTAATTTGATATTGATAACGCTTGATTGATTTGGGGAAGTGATGAATGCCGCTTAATGAGTGGCGCTTCATTACATATCCACTAACAACTTGTTGGCATCTCAGTTCACTGCAGTATAGACCAAAGGAAGTTTCAGGGTTTTCGTTGCTGTACTGATGAGATCACCCTGTTACTGCTGACCGAAACACCTTACAAAAAAAAAAAAAAAAAAAAAATATGGAATTTTTTGATACTCGACTTTAGGCCAGAAAACTGTCTAATAACTTTCTTTGCGCATATGCAGTGCGGAGAGATCTGCCTGTAGACTCGTATATTCTACGAGTCCCGAAAGAGCAAAAACCTCATTACCTCTTTCTATTAAAAAAAAAAAACAATTGAAATATTGCAAAGGGTTATCGAGTGTTTCTTTCTAAGATTTATCGCCCTCCAGCATCTATGTGTGTGCATCTTTAGCCGGGTTGGCTGTGTTAAATTGAACGATTTCTACCATTAAAACGAACATCGGTAATAAATCGTCTAGCTCGTCGAACTCTTGATAGGACGACTTCATAGGATTCGAGGTATGTGAGTGCAATCTATCTGCGATATATTGATATGTTAACTGCTCAGGCATCGTCCGATATTAGCTTATGCATTAAAAGCCAACCGTCTAAAACAGAACATCCATCGACTATGTGCAAAAAGTGGTAGTCACTTTCTTTACTTGATTTTCGTCCGATATACAAAGGTTGGTCCATTTTATTATAATTATGGACTAACTATAAAATATCACTATGAACAATGAACAGAAATAATCTCTCAACTCAAGTTACTTATACCTTTGGCATATAACTTAGAATATGTTTCTGTCTTTCGAGGAGCGGTAGTACCTCTTTTTTCATCTTGGCCTTCGATCTTAAAGGTCACTTTTCTATCATCCCTAAAGCTGGAAACACAATGAGGTGGCCATCAGCGTTCACCAGATAAGATTTTATTCTATTCTTTTATTAAATATATTAGTAAATTGAAATCTGAGCCGATGAACTACTTTGATTACCATAGCATTGAGTTTCCAGCTTAACTCTTCCAGATGCGCATATACCTAAGCTAGATATATACATATATGGCGGAGTAGCTTGGTCGAAGTGAAGTAGTTATCAAAGAATATCTAGGAATGCAATAATATAAAATACTGGAACAATGGTAAATATTGCTGTGCAATCACATATACCTGCACATAATGTACTTTGTTTAGAGGAACATTAGCTGCATGTAAAAGGTAAATTCCCTTGATTCCCCTGAGCCCGAAACACTTATTTATCTCTTTTTTGCCCATACATATTTCAAACTATGGCATATACTCAGTACTTGCATTACGGGCCCAGTTCTTGAAACCGAATCTAATCGGGTTTCCTTTTATAAATAGTTTAGCATACTGCTTTCTGTATTGTGGTATCATGCTCTCATCAATGGGCAACCATTCTTCCAGTCCCCAATGCTCCAGAGATAATTTATTCAGGGAATAAATCGGTGGCCTTATTTTGAGCAGACTATCTTCAGTAACTAATTTTGATTTAAATGAAAGTTATTTAGAATACTTCTAAATCTCTGTAGGCGAATAGATTCTGATAACGCATTGGGTACATCGTTTTATTCAGTGCTGTACATTCTCTTATTTTGATATTTCGCATATCCTGATATGTAGCATAAAATCTTTCAAAAATATGAATATATGTGAAGCGTATAAATTAGTTTGCTCAACTGCGTCATTTAACAATTCACAGAAATATAATTAAATCAAAATTTATACCCTAATTAAATAAAATAAAAAATATTATCGTAATCTTTTTAAGAAGACTGCTTCAAAATCTGAAAATAATCTCTCCCTTTACTTAATGAATTTTGAAATTACATTAAATTTATGCATAAATAAAATAATTTCAAGGTACACAAAAAGAGCAAAATCTGGACAGTTGAAATCTTAACACTACAGTGAACAACAATTTTCCGAAATTGAAACTTGGAGCCTCATATCTTTATCAAAATACTTAATTGAACGCTAGTTTGATGCTCAGGCTTTCCTTTCTTTGCGCACTTTGAAAATTTGAAAATTTAATTAATTGCAAAATGAATGGAAACTCTAAGAACCTTTGCGATATACATACTCACTAAGTGAAGGGAAAAATTATTTTTTATTTTTAAGGGCGGTTCAAAATCCAAACTTTATTTATATACTATATCATGAAGCAATGTCAGTACAAGAAAAATTTTAATATTTTTTGCAATCGAAAGCTTACGAAAACCCGGGTGTTTTGATGAAAATTAATATGTGGGGGAAATCATCATAGGTGGGGTAATTAATATCAAATTCAGTTTTTCTGCAAATATTTAATTCAAGGCAAATAGGATATGGTTAATACCCTACCAAATTATGACTCCTTGAAAATTTCTTTAACAAATTGTCGATATGAAAAGAAATTATTCGAAAAAAAATTTAACAATTTTGACTTTAATTTCTAACAATTTCCATTTGAGTCATTGCCGTCTTTATGTTCCAGACCTTGATATCGAATATTTTAATCGCATTAGAGTAGTACGATTTCGTATGTACTTTTTTTAGCATTTGATTCTATGGAAAAATGCAGTACTTTCAACTTTAACTTTCTGCATAATGTAAACAAGCTTCCGCCCTAAAGGTTTGATCCAGGAATTTTGTTGTATAATTCTTTGTGCAACTAACACTATAACAATCTAATTATTTTGTTTAATAAAATTGTTCATATTTTTTCACTCAAACATAACACTAGACATAAAAATGAAAAAAATGTATTGAATTCTGTTGCCTTCATACCACAAATAACATTGGAAAGCAATTAGAGGTTTCTGCTTGCCTGCTGTGTTATATGAAAAAAATGCGTCTTTCAACGTTTAACACACAATAACTTTTTAATAATAAGAAAGAGAAAAAAACAATGTTAAACGTTTTTTTTATATTATCCCAAAATGATTCCATCAATTTAAAAATATTGCCCACCTTTCATATTAAATAACTCAGTTTTTTTTTTTAATTTCAAACATAACTTGAAGTATCGCAAGAGCGGCTACGGTATTCTGTGTTTAACTCAGGAATTCCCAAACTATTATGGGCAAGAGACCCATTTCCCCAAATGAACAGATACCTCAGACCCCCATAGCCAAATTACTTTAAAATTCCTATCTCTAAGTCTTTTCCTATTGATACAAAATACTTACCAATTTAAAAACTTGGCGGTTGGTTAAGTGAGTAAACTTGACATCATTTTCTCATCAAAATTTAATAAAATAAATAGACATAAAATATAAAATTCAGTAAATATCAAGTGTAATTAATAATTATTAATACAAATTACATATAAATAATTAGGTAGGCAATTATTTTTTGAAAAAAACATTAAAATCGCAAAGTAAAGATAAAAAAAAAAATAAAATAAAATCTGTGTGATGTATGAACCTGGTGACTTTCTACCAAATTAAATCCGGTTCAATATTGGTGAGTTGCAGCCTTAAATCTCCGCGTTCGTTGATTTTCAAAAGGTTTCTTTGTTTTGTTAAAATGTTTGTAACTACACTGAATTCTTTTTCGACTAGGTATGATGAAGGAAAAGCGATAAAGTAATTTTATTTTTCAGCAATGTTCCACAATGCAGGATATTGTGCTTCAATGTTGCGTTGAAACCAGAACTTCTGATAACCTTGGTTGAACTTTTGCTTCAGCTCCTCGTCTGTGCTGATGGTAATCAACTCTTCTTGCATTATCACATTGGCTTCTTCCATGGCTGTGATATTTTACGGATTTATTATCCATTGAGGAATTTGTAAAGTTAAGAGATCCTCAAACCTCTTAGTAAAATCCTTGTCTAATGCGTCCAAGTGAGTGACAAAAATAAAAGAAAATAACATCGTCTTGAAGAATTTCTGCTAATTTTGAGATATGCGGAAACTGGTAATTTTGAGAAATGCGGAAACTGTTAATATTTCTGCTCAAATTTTGTTTATAAAGGATGAGTTTACCCACAAAGGCCGATATTATTGATTTGGTTTTAATCAAGTTGAGATCGTTACCCTACAGCTGCAATTTAACTTTGTTCACCATACCAAAAATATCAGTCAAGTAATAAATATTTGTTTTACAATTGTTCAGATTTTCTTTCAAACTTGGATCTTTATCTTGTAAAAACTCCACCACAGATTCAAAAAGACCTGAAAATCTTGCTAAGCAAGAGCCTCTTGATAGCCTGCGAAATTCAGTATGCAGAAATAACCGAGTAAAGATTTCGTTGTTTTCCTGACATAGCTGACCAAATAACCGAGAGTTCAAAGAATTGCTTCGAATCTTGTTGACAGCATTTATAACATATTGTAAAGACTGATGCAATTTAGGACTCTGATTTTTTGTTACTAAATGCTGTCTGTGAATCACGCAGTATAGTAGATGAGTATATTATCATTCAAGCTCCAACACAAATGAACTTTCAACCTAAGTGCAAGCTTGTTATTTAGTAAAATATCAGTAGCATTTTTGGAATTCAACTTGATCATGATTTCGTTAGTGTTAAATCGCGTATACGCGTCAAATACAGAGCAAGTCAAAACGTGCCTGAAAGACTTGTACGTTCGAACACATTATCATGCACGAACTTGTCCACACTTATTGACTTGCCCAGTTTTTTATCTTGTACGAACTTGTGCACGCTTATAGACTTGCTGAGTTTCTTAAAAGTACAACAATGATACTTCCTACTAAAATATTAGTCATTCTTATAACAAGTTGGTCGACGTAACACAACTTATACAGTATCTTGAACGTTTCAAATACGAGCTTGTGTTAATTAATAATGGTCGAATTTTAGACCTCGTCGACCCCAAAAATCAGTTTTCGTTTATGTCGACCTCTGAGAAACCGATATAGACCCCAAGGGGTCAATATCGAGCACTTTGGGAATCCCTAACTCTTCATAACTTTTAAATTAGGATTCAAATGTAATTCATATATTAGCCTATTTTATAGGTTGCCTTTGTACCAACCTGTGTTTTCATACATAATTCCCGCGAAGATCATTCCTAAAACACATAAAAAGATATTTATGTTGTTTATTTTTGAAAATGGGAGAAATCAGATAATCCTTCGTAAGGTTTCGCTTTTCATATTTTAGGACACTGGTCAAAAACGCGTTGACGATAAACCTGAAATTTGTATACTATTTCTTTAAAAGTTTATTTAATTTGGGCAACCCGTTCATAGTTTTGCCAAAAATTGAGGCTTTCTACGTATACTGTGAAAACGATCGATCCCAGATAATTGTATTGCACTGAAAAATTCTTCGGAATATAATATCCTATCAAATATTTAATATAATAATATAATATAATAACTTTTGCTTTCCTCCAAACCGTTCACGAAAACGAAAGCCACTTTATCAATCAAATTTGCACGGATTGGTAGCCATACGAAATTATATACGGGCATTCATCCAGGGTATGGTATTAAGTGGTCTTAGACTAATTCTAGCTTTTTTCCTGGTTTTTTATTGTTTCCACAAACTGAAAAGATTCTATTGGTGAAGTTTTCCTGAAAAGTGACCTTGTAACTGTGTGAGAGTGTTTAAGTTTCCTCCCCGATCTTTTATATTTACCATTATTTTCACGGTATAAATTTAAGAAATTTCTTACAATAATTTGTTTAAGCTTTTTTACGACTTTTCTTTCTGGCCATCCTGTGACTATATACAAAAATTAATAATTTTCTATATTTTTACATTTATAAAATTCTTCACCGCTGGTGTTGTGACTCAGGTACCCAATGCCCCGAATCACAACGATAAGGTCAATGCACCAACATATTGCCCTATGCAATATATTGATGCATTGCAAAGTTGACCCTGAAAATCACTTTTATTTATTTTAATTCAAAATTTCATTCCATATTTCAAATGCATTTAAAATGCATTTCAATGCTATAACAAAATGCAATTTAAGCATAAATTGCATTTTGTTATCTAGCATGCATTCCGCTCCCACGATATGCACTGCATACTTACCTACATACAGTTTCTTCTTTACTTCCATTTTTTTTTATTGTGCAATATACACTTCACATACGTACATTATTCAATTGCTCAAATCTAATTGTATATACATAAATACATACATACATACGATTGTTCTCGCCCGCTTAAAAGTAATATTTTAAGCAGGCACACAAGTGCATATCGGGTTGCATTTTCTACATGATGCATATGCATCTCAACATAAATAATTTGCATTCTCTCACGTACGAATTTAAAATCGTCGTGAGAAATTAATAAGAAGAAAAAAGCTTTAAGAAAAAGTTTTCATGGGTACCTGGGGGCAATTTTCCCAAACCTCGGGGAGTTCGTTTTTAAACCGCTAGCGGAGTAGAGTTAAAGAATAAAAAGTGCTTACAAAAATAAAAGATTGTGAAATATTGAAGTTTTCTGTGAAAGATCCACTCTTAAATATAAACTAAGTGCTGACAAAAAAATAAAAGATTGTGATACTGAGCTTGCTTTGTGGAAAGTCTGTGCATGGACTTAACCCTAATATTGTATTCCATAAAAGAAAAGAGTAATTAATAAATTTTCCTTGACCAATGACGGTAGTGTTTTTATCTAACAAAAAAAAACCTATCCAAACGTGCGCACTCTCGAAGGAGCACGGTGTGTACGAATACAACAATTGGTGGCAGCGGTGTTCCGTACCAATAAATCAGTGCCTTAGCAAAAAAAAAAATTGATTTAGTTTGAGTTTAACTAATTGGTGATAAAATCAGCCATCCACAGCATTTTGGTGGCAGTGTACTTTCCAAAGTTTGACCAGTGAATAAATTGCAAATTAGTGCCAAAAAATTTTATTTAATTAAAATAAAAAAATAATTAATAAATATTCCAAAATAAAAAGCAAGAGTATTAAAAAAGGAAAAGAAAAAATAATAAAAAAAAATAAGCCCGGGTACTCTAAAAATAAGAGTACTTAGAGGATAATAATAATTTTGGCACCTAATTGCCCCACCGGTGGACCCAAGGAGGCTTCATCCTTGCCTCAATAAAGACGTTTTGTAAAGAAGGAAGGAAGGAAGACTATAACAGGACGCCCTACGCAACAACAACAACACTGTTTCGCTTAAATGTCCACTTCTCCACCAACATCCTCAACTCAAGAAACACAATAAAGATAAATAGCCGCAGCATAAATAAACAAGAAGCATAAAAAGCAGCAAAACCTTAAGTTCATAAACAAACATCATTCAACTATTCATAACACCATCGAAAAAAAAAAAAGTAAAAACACCAGCAACTCTAGCTAAAACAAAAGGTAGCGTGAAGAGTTTTTCTTTTTCCTAGCATTCTAAATTAACTTTTACAATTAATTAATCTAAACACATATAGATCAACCTTTTGTTTGGACTATACAAATTAATATATATATAAATATACATTTTTTGTCTGGTTTGCATTACCTGAGCAGTGATATATATAAAGAATTTATTTAACAAAAGTATTTACATATTTTCTGAAAATTTGCACATTTCCATTTGCTTACTATTTACATATAATTACATACAAGTACGAGTTCCAGTTTAATTTTGAGAAACATTCAATTCAACACACATAAACTGAAAACCGGTCTTCCTAGAAGCGACCTCTGCGGTAAAACTGCGTGAATTTGCTGGTCAGAGGACTTCGATAAAAATCTATAATCTATCCCCTGCGGTAGGATTTCGTAAGCCTATCGGTCAGAGGAAAGATATGGATTGGAAGTACGATCAGTTAACAATACCGAAAATTGCAAAGAAATTAACACTGATAAACTTTTCTTAAAAGTTAATTCTTAACCCACCATTAACTTGTGATTTGCTATTTTGCTATTGCTATTATATATCAGCACGCTCTTAATTTTAATCAATCATCATCGTCTAATCATTCTATCCACAATAAAAAAGATATCGATAACAAAACAATCTTATATATATAAATAATATTTTAAAATTTTATTTTTTATTAGAACTGTGCCTTTTTTTTTTTCTTAAAAAAGATTGTGGACGCCATTATTTAGTTTTTATATCAAAATTGTTTTTTCTTCTTCTCCTGAAGTTGGTTGTTCTTATGGAAGTTGGATTGTCCTTACCTTTTTCTCCCTTTTGTTCTCATATAAATGTTTGCATAGAAAAATATTAATTACAATTTTTCCTACTTACAAATCCCACAATAGTTCCCCTACCTATCATTTCACCTTCCTTATTTTTAATAAAATTTAATTTGCTACCTTTTATTTAAATTTAAACAAGAGATATTTACAACAAACAAGTGACAATCAATTTTTTATATACATTGTAATTTATTTAATTTTTTTTTTACTTTCTCTCCATCATCTCCGAGCAATAAAAATAAATCAAAAACCTCGTGAGACAGTCAAATACAACAAATTTTCCTCCTAGTCTCGCTCTATATTTTCCACACATTGCGGTCTATACCTTTTCCGTCCTTAACCATATGTACGTATCTACACATAACAACTGGTGACAGACGGAACCAAAAACCATAAGATTTTTTCTACCAAATAAAAATAAAACAATTTTCTTGTCGTCCTTTCCCTTGTTGAAAAATTCCACAATTCTTCACATTCCTATCGCTGTGTTTTTCTCAACTCTTACAAAATTTAATTAAAAATAATTATCTACGTATAACCAACGTGCTACCTGCTTATTGTTGTTGGGAAAACTAAAAAAAAAAAAATTTTTTTTAACATTTCTTCCATAACTAATTAATTAATTCCCAAACAAAATATAAATCAATTAAACATGACTGAAGAAACCAAATCTTTCGATGAGCTTTGCTTGTCACAAGTCTCAAAAACGGCAGAAATTAGACAAATTCTGTCCGATTATCATAGAGCCAATAAAGGCAAAATGACTGCAGATTTTACTTCTGAAAAACTCCAAAACTTGGAAGAATTGTGGGCTTCATTTGAAAAAATTGAAACCCTGATTCAAGACCATGAAGATTTTGATGATTCTCATGACTATTTCAAACAGTCATGCTATGACAAGACTGAGGACTGGTATAATCTTACCAAGGTAACTCTATCTGATAGGCTGAAGTCCATATCAATCCACACAGAACGCACAAATAACCCATTTTATATTCCACCCCCTAAGACTTCGCAAAAAACACCTGCAGCTGACACCCAAGACAATACAGACAAAGATCAGTCAAATACAGTACGGTTCAGACTGCAAGATCATAGGCAAAAATCTATATCACGAATTATACAATCGATCAATTTTAATTTATTATCAACTGCGACACAGACATATCTGACGCAAAAGATCAATTCATTACACAAATATTGGGATGATTTTGAGGCCACGCATAGTGAAATAATTTCATATACCGGCCCTAATGATTTGGAGCATGACTATTTCAAAAATGATGTTTACGCCGAGGTAGAAACATCATACACAGACACGATAATTGCCCTTCAAGAGCAATTGGACTCTCGAATCCAAAACGTATCGAATAATACACATAACTTCACAGACCATCATCATAATGTCTCCTTTAGAGACCAATCTACATTCTTCTTATCAGAAGCAAGATCATTAGTTCCTAATTTCAGCGGAAATCCAAAAGATCTTCACAAATTTGTTTCAGGTTGTGATGATATATACGCAACGGCAACGACGGCGAATGAAAGGAACTCCCTCCTTAGCCTAATAAGGAGTAAACTATCCGCCGAAGCGTATGATGTATATAGGTACAATCAAGTTGCAGATTGGCCTACTTTAAAATCACTTTTACAACAGACTTTCGAGGTAAAAACCTCTAGATCCACCTTACAATCTCAACTAAGTAATTCGAAACAAAGAAGAGAAGAAAGTGTAAAAGATTTTCTTCAAAGGTTAAATACAATCTTGTCCAAGCTAAATGAAGCAACACATTCCTATACAACGGACAAGGTGCTCCTACGGTCTTTGTTAAAATGAGTGTCAGGCTGTGAGAGCAATTGAAGACGGGTTATCCAATCCACAATTACAGACCTTGGCTAAGGTACATTCCGATAAATCCTTCTCTGCACTAAAATCACATATTCTAGATCACTCATTGCGTATGGAGCAGAAGCAACCCAACTTTCAAACATATAACAAGGTAAATCAAAATTCCTTTCAAAGTATAAATAACAATCTTCGTTGCTTCAAATGTAATAGACTGGGGCATGCTGCATCAAGTTGCCCAGTCATACAACGCACCACGCAAAATTTCAATGCAGTTCCAAAGCTAAACCCCCAACTACAACGCTCTCCAGATTTTAATAAAATTAAATATCCATCACAATCTCCTTCATGTCGATATTGTCATCGGATGGGACATACAATCGAGGAATGCAGGACAAGAACTGCGAATAATAGTCGCTTTAACGACAGCCCAGGAAATCAAAATAATTTCCAAAAGGTGAAAAATACTCCACCAACAAACACGGCTGACAGACAGCCTCAAAATAGGAACTGGCAGCAACCAGTATTCCGAGAGAGTCAAACTCCACCGCCGAGATATAATAATGCGAATATCTCGGCTACATCACCATCTCCGAACAGAAAGAATAACAAAACTCCATCGGCATCCAGGCAGGGAAACTGGATGCAGCGGGGGGTCTCATTCGGCAACCCCTCGCACATACAAACTACAGCACAAGTCCACAGGAATCCCGAGACAATATCGACGGAAAAGTAGGCAGCAAGAAATTAATTCAAATCCCCGTTCAAATA
Organism: Dioctria rufipes; assembly: GCA_963924295.1. Lineage (NCBI taxonomy): Eukaryota > Metazoa > Arthropoda > Insecta > Diptera > Asilidae > Dioctria > Dioctria rufipes. The sequence continues at coordinate 57,099,160 of OZ002740.1, forward strand.
AATAAAAATTCACTAACGCTTTCCTTGCCTGTCGACATCTGTTCTGCTCCGAAGCTTACCTTTTTGATTGATACAGGAGCAGAGATCAGCTTAATAAAACTCCATCCACTGAAACCAGACAGTATCTGCTACAGAGATGCTGTCTGCAATATAAATACTTTGTTTACAGAGTCAACTTCTACAGAAGGACTCATCTTCGCGAAATTAACTCTGGAATCTACGCAAAATAACTCCATCCTAGAGCACCCATTTCAAATAGTGGGAAATAACTCCATCCTCTCATACGATGGCCTACTTGGTCATGACTTTTTATCTCGATACAATGCTAGTATCAATTATAAAAATAAATACATTTCTTTAGAAATAAACGATTCAAATAAATCTTATCCGTACGAAGAATATTATTCCAATTATCCATACGTTTATTTGAAAAGCGAAGACCCAGAAAAGAGGTCTCAAACAAAAAGTCTTTTATATACGGAGATAACATTCTCCGATATAAATACTAATAAAAATCTATCTCCATCAATTGCTTCGAAAAGCAATGCAAATCGATCGCCAGCTAATGCTTCACAAGAAATGAAGCATAAAGGTAAAAATCTATCTCCATCTATAGCCAAAAAAAAGGCTGAATTAAATAACAATCAATCTCCATTCAAAGCTTCACAAGATATGAAACAAGAGCGTAAAAGTATATCTCCATCTACAGCCGCACAAAAGGCTACATCTACTAAAATTTTATCTCCTTCATCAATAGATTCACAAAAAGTGAATTCTAAGATAAAATCAAAGAAGTCAAAGAATTTCAATAAAGTTTTATCTCCTTCAAGTTCGATCAAGTCGGAATCGTCGTATAACTCCTTCCAAATTCCACTAAAGTTGGAATCATATCTCCTTCCTACTAATCATCCGAAAGAATCGGATAAATTAAATAAAATTAAAATTCCGGCTCGATCAGAATTCATCATTGAAATTCCAACTCCTTCTATTCAAAATCAATCAGTCTGTTTCAAGAAGGAAATAAGACAAGGTCTGTTTCTTGGAAATTCGATAGTCGAACCAGTCAACGGTATGGCAAAAGTCCTAATCCTCAACACAAATGAGGAGGACGCCGATCTGGCACCTTACGAGGTGAACCCAGTTTACCAAGACTTGGACGACTTTGTGGTCATCTCCACAGACTCTGAAAGAGATCCAATTAAGGGCAGAATAATTAAGCTGCAAAACCTTATAAAATTGGATCACTGTAATTCAGAGGAATCAGAGAGTGTTCGCAATATCTGTAGGGAATTCAACGATCTCTTCTTCATAGAAGGGGATTTCCTTTCATATACAGATGCGATTACCCACAAAATCGAGACACTCCAAGACAAACCGCCCATTTATACAAAGCCTTATAGACTTCCTGAAGCAAGCCGAGCTGAGATAAATAGGCAAATACAAGAAATGCTTGAGTCAGACATCATCAGACCTTCACATAGTCCCTGGAACTCTCCACTTCTCCTGGTTCCTAAAAAACCAGATGAGAATGGAAACAAAAAGTGGCGATTAGTGGTAGACTTTCGTCGTATTAACGACATTACTATTGGCGATGCGTACCCACTGCCTAATATCACTGATATATTAGACCAGTTGGGGAAGTCGAAATATTTTACCACACTCGACTTAGCCAGTGGATTTCACCAGATAAAAATGGACTCGAAGGACAGGGAGAAAACTGCCTTTAGCACACCCTATGGCCACTACGAATACAATCGTATGCCATTTGGTTTAAAAGGAGCCCCTGCTACTTTTCAACGAGCCATGAATAATGTCTTATCTGGCCTTCAAGGCATCTATTGCTTCGTATACATGGACGATATTGTAGTCCATGGATACAATCTCAAGGACCACAATTCCAGACTCACAGCAGTATTTATCCGCCTTCGTGATTTCAACCTCAAACTTCAACCCGACAAGTGCCACTTCCTAAGAAAGGAAATTATGTATTTAGGGCACATTATTACAGAAAATGGAGTCAAACCAGACCCAGCGAAGATTAAGTCAGTTCAGTCCTATCCCAGACCCAAGAAGGAGAAAGATATTAAAGCCTTCCTTGGTTTCGTCGGCTACTATCGCCGCTTTATACCAAATTTTTCCAAAATTGCAAAACCACTTACAAATCTTTTGAAAAAAGATATCCCTTTCAAGTTCGATGCAATCTGCGACGAGGCATTTTGCGAATTACGCAATAAACTTATTACAGCACCAATTCTATCATATCCCGATTTTGACAAAGAATTTTTTGTCACCTCCGATGCCAGTGACTATGCCATCGGAGCTGTTCTTTCACAAGTTGATGATCGAGGAGATCATCCAATCGCCTATGTGAGCCGAGTTCTCAATGGTGCAGAGACTCGTTACTCAACAATAGAAAAGGAGCTCTTAGCTATCGTCTTCGCAGTTGAGCAATTCAGACCATACGTTTATGGTAGACAGTTTACAATTATAACTGACCATAAACCATTAGTATGGCTCATGAATCTGAAAGATCACTCCTCAAGACTGATGAGATGGAGAATACGTCTTGAGGAATATGACTACAAGATAGTCCATAAATCAGGTAAGCTCAACACAAATGCAGACGCTCTCAGTAGAGCTATTCCGGATGATAGCGAAAATTTCATAGAACCTACCACCTGCGTAAATGTGGTTACAAGGAATCAAGCTAGAGCTCAGGCGGATTCGAACACTCCCAACACGAGTGTCATTAATCAAAATCCAACTCCATCACAAGTGAACAATTCCTCAGTCATTATAACTGGCACAAATTTCCCATTACTATTGACTAAAAATGCGAATCCTAAATTTTTCATCTTGCCAATGCAAGATACAGAACTTGAAAGAGTGTTGGATTCAAAACTAAAATTTTCAGATAAATCCCTACTTTCAGAAACTGAACTGAACTTCTTCAAGAAAAAAGACTCATCAATAATTATATCAAAAACTAATTTACCTTGTCGATCCCAAAGAGATAGATCAGACCTCGAAAAGATTTTAACTGAGATCTGCTCATATACAGAAGCAAATCAGTTAAATCAATTAAATATCTCCTTCCCAATTTTAGATGCACAAAACCTTCTAATAATTAAAAGCATTTTTAACAAGGTCTTCGCTACTAAAAAAATAAACATAAAGCTCCATCAAGATTCGATTAAATATTTATCCGACATTAATGACATCGAACAAGTTTTAAAAGATTTTCACTCATTACCAACGGGAGGCCATCAAGGCATTTCCCGTACTATTAAAAGAATCAAGAAGCAATTCTACTGGCCTGGCATGTCAGACGACATCGTAAAGCATGTAAGAAAATGTAAACTTTGTCAGGTGAACAAAGTATCCAGAAACCCTAAAATTCCAATGAAAATCTCGAGCATTAGCTCCAAACCTTTCGAAAGAGTGTACCTAGATGTTGTAGGACCTCTCCCAATTTCTCATTCTGGAAACAAATACATCCTTACATTTCAAGACGACCTTTCAAAATTTTCAGAGGCTATTCCCATAGTCGACACCGAGCCTAAGACATTAGCGGAAGCCTTCACGACAACGATAGTTTGTCGACATGGTATTCCAGAAAGTATCCTCACAGATCAAGGTTCTAACCTCATAAGTGGCATGTTCGCCGAGGTATCTAAATTGCTGAGAATTAAAAGGCTCAAAACAACTCCATATCACCCTCAAACGAATGGTGCATTGGAGAGAAGCCACAGAACCTTAGCAGAATATCTCCGATCTTATGTAGCAAAAGATACACAAGACTGGGATACATGGATTCCTTATGCCATGTTTGTATATAATACAACCCCTCATTCGAGTACTAATTATACTCCCCGCGAACTCCTGTACGGATTCCCAGCCGAAATTCCAAATAATTTGAAATCTTCTCCAACCGTTTGCTATAATTATGACAATTATGCAAACGAGTTAAAAGCGCGTCTACAACATAGCTTCAAAATAGCTAAGGACATAGCCATGGCAAACAAAGAAAAGTCAAAATTGCAATACGATAAGAACTCCGTCCAAAAATCTTTTATGGTAGGCGATAAAGTCCTACTTAAGAGCAGAGGTCGAGAGAATAAATTCTCACCACTATGGTCAGGTCCGTATGAGATAATGGAGATTAATTCCCCCGAAAATTCCACTATTAGTATCAATAATAAAAACAAAAGAGTCCATAACAATGACCTAAAACTTTTCTCAGAGTAAAAACTTCATAGTCTTCAAATATCATTCAGAGATAATAACATAGTGTCATCTTCCAGGTTTCCAAAATGATGCATACAGCATTCTTTCTAATTTGCATCCCTTTCGTCTACGGCTCAGGGATAGAAGTCAATCAGCTAAATGCTACTGCAGGCATTTACTTCGAAGAGATTGGCAGAGCCAATCTCTACACAAACGAGTGGAAGATAGTGACATTCTACGACCTGGCGAATTTTAAATCGGAGTTCAACAACATTCAGTTCATAGCCCAACAAATTACAGCGACCTGCCTGAAACTGGACAAATACGCAGCCTTGAGCCACACTTGTAACGGTACGTTGTTACAAATTAATCTTATATTAGCAAACATAGAATATAAGAATATGTTACTTGTGACCCAAAATAGAAAACACAGAGCACTTTTCAATGCTATAGGCTCAATCTCTAAAGCTCTTTTCGGCACATTGAACGAAGATGATGCCAAGATTTATGATGAGCAAATCCGTAATCTCACCTTAAACCAAAACTCCCTCCTATCACTTATGAAAAGCCAAACTGCGATAATCGAAGCAACCACAAATATTTTCAACAAAACTAAAACCGCAATTGAGAAGGAATTTCTGGTTATGCATAAAAAGTTAATATCAATTCAGATAACTATATCATCAATGGAAAACAGAACGTTGGATAACAAAATATCAATTGAACTTGAATCCTTAATCTCGCTAGTCTCGTTAATGGTATTCAGGTACCAAAATACCCAGTCGGAATTAATAGATCTTTTAACAGATTCCAAGCATGGAAAATTCCATCCCACACTAGTATCACCGAAAAATATTGAAGATCTTTTATCAAAGATCAGGCAAGAATTACCAAATTCAATGATGCTTCCTATAAATTTCAGAGACAATATTTTATCACAAATTTACAAATTGAGTACAATAGCAGCGAATATTTTCAATAATAAAATAATTATCGAACTCCGAGTTCCACTTCCATTCAAGGAACCATACCAATTATTCAAAGTAATGCCATTACCTACACTTCTTAACGGATCGTTCATATATATTGAACCAGCAAATGAATATATACTTATAGACTACTATCGTGAGCACTATATTGAACTAGCATTACATGATATCCACAATTGCGCAACGTTGGATCATACGCACTTTTACTGCCAGATCACATCCCCAATCTTAAATGCAAACAGTAAGGTAAATCAATGCGAGATAAATTTAATAAAAAAGGAGCCGATTACATCCGATTGTAAAATTTTAACATTAGAACAAGATTGTTTTTGGACGCAATTATCGCAGCAGAACACTTGGCTTTTCTCCCTAAAAGATTCCATCCACATAGATATTATTTGCGAAAATTCCATTAACTCACAAGTTCTGCAAGGAACCGGAACAATGTATATCTATCCCGGTTGTTATGTTCGCAGCAAGGAATTCATACTGCACGGACATAACGTAAAAATTTCCAAATTCAACTCCCATTTTATCCCAACAGTAAACATTTCCAGTATAATATCAAATATGACGTCCTCCTCAAGAGGATCGCATATAAAAATACATACGTTAAATCTTTCGACAAACACGGATCTAGAGAGGCTTTTAGAATCCATCCATTCCCAAAAAGAGCAGGAATTAAATCCGCTTAATCCAATAAGTAATCATCATGTTCACCACTATGCAATATCATATGTGACTATTGCTTTAATCATCTCTGTTGCCTGCGTATATATGTATATTAAATACAAACCAAAAGTGTGTGAATCGAAAGAAATTCTTTCTGCACACGAACTGGAAGATATGCCTACCCCGGCCCCAAGAAGAGAAGGATTTAAAATAACTCCTGTTCCCATCAGAAAAAAGACAGAAAATTGATGACATATTTGAAATATATACTACTGATATATATAGGCATCCCATGAACTCATGTTTCCAATCTAATGTTCTAAAATATATAAACTACGACAAACATAAGATACGGACAACAGTACCCTCTTATTCCCCAATTTTCATCATTTTTTTCAACACCCCTATCCTTATCCCAACAATCAAACGCACTCTATAATGAAAAAAAAAAACATAAAACTAGAAATTTATAAAAAAAAGAAAGAGATAAACATAAAAATTAAAATAAATTATAGTTTTCTTTACAAATTAACATTCTATAAATACATAGTATAAAAAATAAAATAAGATGTAAAACAAAAGGAATCTATAGAGACACTACATGTGAATATAATATAGCGTAATAACTAATTAAGATTTTTCTATTTTTATAAATAAATGTTTAAAGCTTTTATTTGAGAAATGATTACAAACATATATATATATATATATATACATATATTTCTAACACGTAATAATTAGTAACTTAAAATAATAATTAGTTACAAGAAAAAAAAAATATTGTATAGCCTTTTAATATAATTTTTTTTTTAATAAATATTAAATACTTTCAAAACATAATAAAAGTATATACATAGTACCCAAAAGTGGTTATAAACTATTGTAGTAGTAATGCTAAGTATAAGGGCTCTAGAACTACAGATTTTCGTTTCTCTCTAGCATATAAATAAATATGTATTATAATATATTTAGTATAATATATCCGCTTGTACAACTCCGTAGTTCCGACTAAGAAAGTTTTCTTCTAGAAAGAATAAAACTTTCTTTTCCCCAGGGGGGAGGGATGTTGTGACTCAGGTACCCAATGCCCCGAATCACAACGATAAGGTCAATGCACCAACATATTGCCCTATGCAATATATTGATGCATTGCAAAGTTGACCCTGAAAATCACTTTTATTTATTTTAATTCAAAATTTCATTCCATATTTCAAATGCATTTAAAATGCATTTCAATGCTATAACAAAATGCAATTTAAGCATAAATTGCATTTTGTTATCTAGCATGCATTCCGCTCCCACGATATGCACTGCATACTTACCTACATACAGTTTCTTCTTTACTTCCATTTTTTTTTATTGTGCAATATACACTTCACATACGTACATTATTCAATTGCTCAAATCTAATTGTATATACATAAATACATACATACATACGATTGTTCTCGCCCGCTTAAAAGTAATATTTTAAGACAGGCACACAAGTGCATATCGGGTTGCATTTTTTACATGATGCATATGCATCTCAACATAAATAATTTGCATTCTCTCACGTACGAATTTAAAATCGTCGTGAGAAATTAATAAGAAGAAAAAAGCTTTAAGAAAAAGTTTTCATGGGTACCTGGGGGCAATTTTCCCAAACCTCGGGGAGTTCGTTTTTAAACCGCTAGCGGAGTAGAGTTAAAGAATAAAAAGTGCTTACAAAAATAAAAGATTGTGAAATATTGAAGTTTTCTGTGAAAGATCCACTCTTAAATATAAACTAAGTGCTGACAAAAAAATAAAAGATTGTGATACTGAGCTTGCTTTGTGGAAAGTCTGTGCATGGACTTAACCCTAATATTGTATTCCATAAAAGAAAAGAGTAATTAATAAATTTTCCTTGACCAATGACGGTAGTGTTTTTATCTAACAAAAAAAAAACCTATCCAAACGTGCGCACTCTCGAAGGAGCACGGTGTGTACGAATACAACACTGGACATTCGAAAACTTTTCATGAATATCAACTATCTCTAAAAATTTTTCAAAAATATCGTTTTAAAAAAGCACCAACTGTAAAACGAAAAAATCACTTTCGCAATCAAAGTTAACTTTAAACTTATAATTATTGTCACTTGTTAATTTTTGTAACTTCATCGGTTTTTGAAAATCGAATTTACTTTACTTTAGGTTCGATGAATTCTTCCATACTATGTTTGATGGCAATCTATTAAACATTTTCGTGTCTTTTTTATCTAGAATTTCTCTATGCGATATCTTGCAAGGCTTAATTCCTGCACCTTTTCTAGCTAATTGAGCAGCAACCTCATTTATATTGATTTTTTGTCAATACTCAACAATTTGGTTTCTATCGTCTACGACGCCGATTATGGATGTAGTGCTGTCGAATTTATTTCTTTTTATACGATTTATAAACAATATTTATTACATTTCTTTTTCTGTGCACGTAACATGTCCTTATCGAGAATTGCCTGAAATAAAGAAATTTCTTTTATAACCAGAAGCTACAGTGATAAATGGATTGTTTTTTGTGCACAGAAAAGCTGAGAGAAATGTCTTTTCAAAACTCGCCAACGCCATTGTAAAAGCTTCTTCCATTTTCTCTATCTGTTACTTTCAACCGTAGCAATTCGGAGTGCTGCAGACCGAGCTGAACAAAAGTGATTGGCAAGAAGATAACAATAATAGCATTGTGATCAAAGAACTGAAATAAATTTTAAACGAAATTTGGTTGATATCATGAGGATGAAGTTTTTAATACCCTCGGGTTACTATTCATGAATTTCGTTCAGTTCAGTGATGTCGTAACTTTTGAACGGTAGCTCACGAAGTTTTAACGGGTAATTAGTTTAGGGGCTCTTAAAGTGAATGTCTGCGGTAATAGTATCGAAAGCAAATTAAATATCTCCATCGAATTAAAATATAAAAAAAAAAACTGACAATCCACTCTCATTCCATACGATTGCTTTGTTTGTATGAATATAGGATATAGGATAGGATATTGTGACCTCTCCTTACAAAATTAAAGGTGCATTGGCTAATATATCTTACAAGATTTACTTTGTATGTTGACCACTTATATTAACCTAACCCGGGGGCTACACCTGCAAGTACAGCTTGCATGCAAGAATCCCTTCCAACATAATTTTTAACTTGACAGCAGAAGGAAGTTCGCTTGATGTGTTATCATCTTGCATGCAAGTTCGTTTAAAAAATGGCATTGAGCCGAAAAGTCATGCGTATATTAGAAAATAATAGCAATAAAGGAAGCAGGAGCATGATAAAAACCCAAGAAAAAGTTAAGAGGAAGGTGTTGGTAAATGATATAATGCAAATTATCCCAGAAAATCTCATTTTTCCAAAATAATTTTAACAAATTCTCTTAAGCATTTCTTTTTCGCCATCTTGAAAACTGTATAATGTCAAATTACTATCACCTCAGCTGCTATGGTTTTTCATCATGCAAGTACGCTGAAAGCTGTACTGCCAGCATGGCAGTAGAGGTTACACGTGCAAGAAGTATGGCAGTGCAGCTTGCATGCAACCTGTACCTACTTGCTAGTGTAACCCCCGGGTAAGGGGTACATTGTGTACCCAACACGCACAAAATTGCGTGTATTTGAAAGAATTATTCTTTAAATGTATTGTGCTTTTATCGTAGCCATTAATAATACTTTAATAATCATAGTTAATTATTTACAATTTAAAATTTTCAAATTATAATTAATTTTGTACGCTGGGGTACAATTTGTATGGCGCTTGTGGTTTGATGTCTTGCTTTGCAAAATATATTCATACGCAGTTCCGAGGAAATCATCACGTGTTTGTAACCTTAAACTGTGCGCCTCACTGAAATGTATGTTTATTGTTTTGCTAATCGTTGTATTGTGCGGTTTGTTTAGATTGGTGCCCTTAGAAATGGCTAAAAGTAAATTTGACTTGAATGTGGAGGCAGACAGACAATTAGCATTACGTCATTGTGATGAACTGGACAGTGACGAGGTTGCTAATAGTTCAGAAGATGATAATATGTTGGTGGATTTAGAAGAAGATGATTGTTTTGAATATATTCAGGAAGTTGGTGATGTTCTTCCTATTGATGAGGTGCCAATATTTCTAATTTAGTGATTTGAATTAATATAATGTGTCCAAAAGATAAGGTGACATTGAATTTATATTGAAAATTCTTTATTTATTCTTCCAAATCAATTTCAGCGCCTTCAAAGTAATCCCCTCCCGTTGCAATGCACTTATGCCAACGGATTTTCCAATCTTCGAAACAGTTGAAAAAGTCGATTTCAGGGATGGCCTTCAGCTTCTTCCTAAGCGGCTTGAATCTGGTCTATCGTCTCAAAACGGTGTCCTCGGACCGGTCTTTTGAGCTTGCTGAACAGCCAGAAGTCGCATGGCGCCAAATCAGGTGAATACGGTGGTTGTGGAACGTTATGAGTCGAGTTTTTGGCGAAATGGTCACGAAGAACGAGTGCAGTGTGAGGCGGCGCATTATCGTGGTGCAAGAACCAAGAGTTGTCTTTCCACAATTCCGGCCTCTTTTGGCGGATAGCGTTACGCAAATGATGCATAACGTTCAGATAATATTCCTTGTTGACTGTTTGACCCGGGGGAAGGAACTCAGAATGCACAACACCACGATAATCGAAAAAAAAACAGTCAACATCACCTTGATTTTTGAGCGACTTTGGCGCGGTTTTTTTGGTCTCGGCACACTCTTGGCACGATATTCGCTCGATTGATCGGTCGTTTCGGGGTCGTAAGCATAGATCCAAGTCTCGTCTCCAGTGAGCATGCATGTCATCTTGTCAATGTAGTCAGAAAGCATTGTTTCACACACTTAAACGCGACGCCTTTTTTCCAAAAAATTCAATGATTTCGGTACCAGTCGAGATTTGACTCATTTGAGGTCCAAAGCATCCTTCAAAATGGTATTGACTGAGCCTTTCGATATGCCAATATCATCAGCAAGGTCTCTAATCGTCAATCGCCGGTTTGCAAAGCCCAAATAGTTAATTTTTTGGACGTGAGCTTCGTCGGTTGAAGTTGATGATCGCCCAGGGCCCTCTTCGTCTTCGACACGATCACGGCCTGCTTGAAAGTCACTATACCACTTGTAAATATTTTTTTTCGACATAGCCTCATCACCAAACGCTTTCTGCACCATCCTCAACGAAACGGCAGCAGAAAATTGATTCCACAAACAAAACTTAATGCAAATTCTTTGCTCAACAAATTTCGACATCGCAAAAAACGAGAAATTCACGTTTAGCAGCTCACAAAACGAAGCGTATTTGAAACACTAATGAATATTTTGACGTGTGATTTGGCAGGGATGTCAAAGATAGTCCTAACAACAAAAAAAAAGAAACCAACTCGCCAACTCCTTTCACACGCGCAGTTTAAATTCAAATGTCACCTTATTTTTTGGGCACAGTATATTCGCTGCATTCTTATTTCAGGAAAACCAAGTTCCGCAGACAGTGCCAGTGACGAAGAAACTTTGGCAAACTTGCGTGCCACATATTTGAGCATTCCGTCCTATATATCCAAAAACAAAACTCTCTGGAATCTGGACCCACCGGTTGGACGTCGACCTCGACAGAATACTGTGAGAATTCCTAGTGGCCTAACAACTGCTTCAGAAAATATTTCTGATTTGGTAAGTTGTTTCAAACTCTTTATTTATGAAGCCATGGTTGATAAAATAGTACAGAATACCAACCAAAAAGCCGTTAGTATGTATGAAACAAAAAACGAAAAATATCCTAATAAGCAATAAAAAGTATGGAGACCTGTAGATACAACCGAAATGTATGCTGTAATAGGATTTATAATTACTGCTGGTACGCTAAAGTCTAATAGGGAACCGATTAGACTTTTGTGGTTTAATAACCCTCTATATTGTAGACCAATATTTACCACTACAATTTTATGCATTAGATTCAGTGAAATCCTATCTGACTTTGATGACTGCATATTTTCTACTCACCTTCTGACCGTATTCACTGCTGCTAAAAAAAACTTTTCTTAGAAATTCAAACTACCAAGTGCACAGCACATACTTTGCGTTCATGCTCCAAATCTGCAATGTCTGAAAAGTTCGCTATCACTGAGAGAAATTTTTCAGCGCTCGAGCATTGGTGTCGCTAGTGGTCAAAACTGAAAAAATCGCAGATGGCCGACCTAGACGACAGGCCAACCCTGATGATACTCCCCTATGTACAAAACTATAGGATGTAATAGCCCATGCGGCTTAACTATTTACCACTCCAGCCCGTATGTCTTACTTGCAATTCGTCCATTTGACGGCACATTTTAGTTCGTGAACCATCCATAAAGTTTGCTGATAATTTTTTACTGTTATACAGTTTAGATTATCTTCAGTAGATTTGCTAATATACAAATACCACTACAATGTGACCAGTCCGGGATCGTTGAAACCTTCTCCTGTTCGGTTGACCGAAAGACATATTTTAGAAACGATACCTTTTTTTATATTATTAAACCAAGCTCACAGGATATCCTATGATGCAAAGCACAGCATGGCAGGAAGGAGCTAAGGAAAGGTTTAGAGATAAGAAAGAAAGTCCTGCAGGAGAATGTAAAGTATGCTGCTCTAACAGAAACAAGGACGGAAAAACGGTAAAGGAAGAAACTACATACTATTGTCGAGTCTGTGATGTGGGACTTTGAATTGCCGTCTATACTTCTCAATATTTAAAAAAAAATTTTTTAATGAGCTTTGATAGTATTTGTTTTGCTATGAACTATATAATTTAATATGAAAATAAAAAAACCAGACATGTTTTGGAGCCATTCTCTTGAAAAAAATCGAACTGGTAAGTGGTTTAAGTAGAAAATTGCAGAGCATTTCTCAATCTCCCACAAATTTACAGGGTGACGAATAATTTTCGGTTTCAGTATTTTTGAGTTTTGACTCATATATGCAGAGGAGTGTTATAATTTTTGCATTGATGCTTGCAGATTTTATTAATTTAATAAATTGTCTCCAGACATCTAATTAAGATTTCACATTAATGACAGAAAATTTTGAGCAAAACCAGTCAAAATCCATTATTATTTTAATTATATTATTTTTTGAATTTAACGCTGTTAAAATAACCATAGAGAGAGTAAAATTTGTAATTTTGTAAATATAGATTGCGTAAAATTGTCATAATTTGAGAAAAAATTATTTTTTCGCATTCGCAGTATTTACATATACAGCAAAATATTGGAAAGAGAGAATTTCGCGCTGCCGGTCTTTTGCTTTTATTCATAGACAATTTTTTTCCATTCCAAATATTCCAGAAAATCTGCTTGGAAATCTCTACGCCAGCCAAACTAACAGCCCTGGTACTTGGGAGTGAAAGCTGTTGGTTGTCGCAATTGTATTGCAGTTTTCACGTCGATAGACGAGACTAGTTAGATTTTAATCATTTCGTAAAATGGAAGTCTTTCAATCGACTTTTCCTATCTAATGCATCTTCGGGGTGGGTATTTTGGGGTTTTTATACTTTTTGCTTAGCTTATCTTTTAGATAGAGTGTTTTCCTTCAAACACCAAAGTCTGTTTACAAATAAATCACGAAGTGTCTCCACCATCCGTGTTTTAGAATGAAGGACTTTATGTGCCAAGAGTCTTGTTTCCATTTGAAAAAGAAAGGAAAAAGATAAGAAAAACACTTTGAAGGAAGTTTATCATTTTGTATTTAAGGAAAAATAGTACGCTTTCTTTTATAGTGTTTCAAATATATAGGTATGTGTGAGTTGCAGAGATGATTCGATGGTGACGTATATCCGTGATGTGTATTTACTACAATTGTAGTAGATCTACTTCACATTTGGTGATTTACTGCCCTACTGCATAGCAAACTCATTTTACCACATTTAATAACTCGAGTGTCAAATAAAAACTATTTCTCTTAAAGAAAAGCGTTAATGTTCATCTAAATTCAAATTGAGATTTCAGTCTTTCATACAAACGTAGCAAATAGCAATTATTAAATGCCAATTTGCAGTTTCTTTCGACAGTTGATGAAAGAACAATGCTAAGAGTATTGCCATTGGATCGTTATTGCTTTTTTCAGTTTAGCAAGCTCAGTCTTTCTGTGCTGACTTTTATTTTGTACTTCATCTGTCGTGGAATTGGACATAATACTTAGCACCTATGTATGAGCCTTCGGACGAGTGAATACATTATTTTAGCAAAATAATACTGTCATTTGAAAAAATAATAATAATGCTGTCATGTCAAAAATAATAATAGTGCTGTCATTTGAAAATCATTTGAAAAAAAAATTCCTGCTTATGATGATAATAATAATGAATGAGAATAAAACGAGGAAAAAAAGCTGAAAAATCACGTTTCGTGTATGGGGGCCCACTTCAATTTTTAATTTAATTTAATTTTTATGATTTGTTGTTATAGCGGCAATGGAAATACACAGTTTGTGTAAATTTCAACTGTCTACCTATTACGGTTCATGAGATACAACCTGGTGACGGACCAACGGACATCGAAGTCTTAGTTACCGTTGTTAACCTTTGGGTACCGAACCCTAATTAATCTTAATGACGTATTTCTTGATGAAAATAGTAGTTAGATAAGTAGATTCCGAAACTTTTAGACGGAGGAGAGGAAGGGAAATATCTTACACACCGTTCGAAAGGTCCAACGATTGTCTACCTATCATTATTTGTCATTATCATAGGGCGTAATGTGGAGAAGTTACAGAGTTATATGTGAAAGCGTAATCAAAATATATTTAAGTCCGTTATTTCGGAAATCGTTAAGATTTCCCCTCACCCCAAATACAATTTTTTGTTCGTCTAAATATGAAATATCCACATCCATCCAGTTTCACACCACTTCCGGGACACCCTGTATGTATATAGTTAATATTTCAAACGTAATAATTAATTAAAATAAGGAAGTAAAAAAAAAATAAGAGAAATAAAATATTTACAACTGCACTTAACACAATTTATTCAAGGCCAATTATTTACTTATTACCGATACTTATTACGACTATGGCTGACGAAAGAGGAAAGACTGCCTCTCTGGCTTTACCTAAGCTTTGATCAACCTTTTTCTGCATTAAAGAAACGTGATCGAGTGACATGACTTTGCGGAATGTTATCGAGATTCTGGGAACTTCGCGTGCTGCGTTGCGATGCCAGCTAGCTTTATGCTTAGGTAAGTGTTGTTTTTGTGGGAATATTTTTTATAAGTTGTAAACCTGGAAGATTTATGCCGAGGTAAATGGTTTTTGTGGAAATGTTGAGGATTTTCTTGTGGTGATAAAACGATATATATCAAAAATTCACATTATACATATATACATCCCAATTCGCACACCGTAAAAAATATCTATTGAAAATTCTGCTACTATAATAGGCAACAAATTGCCAACAATGGTAGTGGAAATTTACACAACTTTATGCGCAACCTTATGTAAAGCAATTTCGCACTGTATGTAATTTTACATCGTTTATGTATTTTTCAATTTCCGATGTAAAATGCGATATGTAAAATTACATCATGCTGTCGAACTAAGTTACAAAAGTTGAATGTAATTTTACATTCTTTACGCATTTTTCAATTTCCGATGTAAAATGGGATATGTAAATTTACATCATGCCGTGGAACTAAGTTACATGAATTGTATGTTATTTTACATTGTTTGACCATTTTTCAATTTCCGATGTAAAACGGGATATGCAAAGTTACATCATGCTGTGGAACTAAGTTACATAAGTTTAATGTGATTTGACATTATTTATGACTTCTTCAATTCCATATGTGAAGTGCACAATATGTGAATTTACCAAAATTTATGAAATTTATTTCAATTGCCAATGTAATGTTTCGTCCGGAAATTAATAAATTACATACATAAACAAGTGAAAAATATTTGTAGGTATGCAGTATTTCCATGATTGAGTTTTTTTAGCGAAATTCAATTATAAAAATACTGTGTATCTAAAAATATTTTTTGATTTTTAAAAGGTTTTTAAGGTAATTGTTAGGATCGAAACTAGTAACATTTTTTTACATGTTTTATGATTATTAATCCATCACCAACTGCACTACACAAAATCAAACTATACACTGATCGGCGACCACATTCTGATACAATTTCCCGTACAATGATTCATAGCATAACAACACGTCCTGATAAACGTATGAGCATGAACAGAGTACTGAAGGAAAGAATAGAGATAAATGCAAAATTCATTACTTATGTTTTATTGAAATTTCCTTTTTAAATATGGGGAATTCAATGCAAATTACAGTATTGTATGGAATTTCACGTAAATTTACAGTACGATACAAAAGTTTTGTATGATTAAAGGTAAAATCACAGTACTGTATGTAATTTTGCACAAATTGACAGTACGATACAAAATGTTTGTGTAATTAAATGTAAAATCACATAAATTATCTAAAAAATTACTTACTTTACTTATTTTTCCAATTAAAAATAGGAAGTTTGCAGATTACGTAAAAAGTATTTAATTTCTTAATGATTATGTGTATATACATACATTTTAAGTGGTAGTGACTATTTTAACCATAGTAATTTTCCACAAAGTTAGTTCATGATTTTTTACGGTGCAGGCATTTGCTCTTTATGGAGTATGGAATGAAAATGCTGAAAACGCCAACAGTTTGAAGTGGTATAAAATGGACATATGTTTAGTTTGCACAAGGAATCGTATTTATGTAAACATATAGAAAACCAAGTATTGTATATCTTTAACTGTATATCTAATTTCAATATTACTTATTATACCGCTATGTTAGTTAAATTGTACAATCCAACTTAATTGTTACCCTTAATTATGCGATCTACGCACTACTTAAAAATTTGCATGTAGTGAAGTACCTTGCACCCTAGTCTTAACTTTAATTTTCTAATAGTTTATCAATTCTGACAATATTCTGTATCTTAGATTGAAAATACTTCAAAACACTGTAAGTCTTGTGTACTATACCAAAGTATTTTTGAATAAATTTGAAATTGAAATTGAATTGCTTTGCCACAGACATATCATTTGTATTATGTAAGGTAAGCTGTATAATACAGTCGCAATATCTCCAGTAATGTTTTTGGACTGCTTGAAATCCCGAACGCAGCACATAAAAGCTCAATTTATAAGCAAAGTAAATTTTAACTTTGTCACAGGTAAACTATGAAGTCTACGTTTCCATTTAAATTTAATTTAAAAAAAGAGTTACGGAGCGTTTACAATGGCAGAGTAGAGTGTAGTCGCTAGATTTCATTGTCTCTCCATGTCTTAAACTTGCCCTCTAATATAAGCACTTCGCGCTTCCCACCAGAATGGATTTCACAGAGTAGTGTCAAATTATACTGTGCCTATCAGGGATTTCCATTGCATAGGAAAAACACTAATTTGTCATTGTTATTTTGGCAGTTATATCATGAAAATAAAACTGGATACGTTTTTGGATCACTAGAGTGAGTACAACTTTGTAAATTATTGTTTTCGAGCTATTTTTAACTTGTTTTGTTTTTTAGTTCTTAGTTTATCTCTTTAGTGTTTTTCCTTTATTTCTTAGTTTTTTATATATATTTATTTAATTATATTTATTTATCTGGCTTTGATTCATATATTTAACTAATCCATGATTTTTTTGGTTTTTATTTATTTTTTTATTTTTATTTTTTATTCTTTTGTGCTTAACTTAATTTTGTATACTTACCTTATTATTACTGTACTATTAAAAGATTATAATCTTGTGTACATATGCCATAGCTAAATATATTATTATATTATTTATTTACTGATACTATATCAAAGGACACAAATAAATAACAAATTAGTACAACATTTAAGAAACGTTACCTAGAAAAATGAGAAAAAATTATATAAATTATTTGTGGATTGATTGCAAACCGTTTATATCCCAATTTGTAAATTAACATGGTTTAATCGATATGCATGTTAACAAGCTTACATAGGCTCATACACCGTGATAACACATATATAATCGTTATGTAAAAGGGCAAATTAATTTCAATTAAATGTGAACACGAAAGGATTTAACAACGCTTTACCGTATGAAGGTAATTTGCCTGTAAATATATTTTAATTAATGAGTTTTAATAAGAGAAGATCCAATTTGCCATAAATCAACATCATGGAAGCCCGAAACACAATAAAGAACGTTTGGGAAGGAGAAATTTAATTAATTTACTGGGCAACCACCTTTCAAGTAAATATATTTCTGCAGCCAATTCTACTCCTGTTTGAAATTGACTTGTGGAAAACAAGCAAATTGAGTTTTTCCAGTAACAGAGAATCTATTCTGTACGACTTTTAATCATAAATTTTTTTTCAACAGACACCAAATTTCTAGGAAAATAATCTTTCAGGCTCTTTATTTTCGATATTTTGGATAACAATTCATCAAGTATTTCTGTTGCCTTTTGAGTCTGGATATTATTACTTGGTTTGAAGTGCAAAACTTTGCAACACTTGGTGGATTCACTAACACGAAAGCGACTTGTAGCGTTGTGATGGCGTAGCGTAGTAATCAGAGTTGCTCTGACAGTTAATTACTACGCTACACACTTTGCCACGGTGAACGAAAGAAAGCATAGCGTAGTGTAGTAAAAACTTTGAATGTTTAGAATTCCAGTTTTTTAACATAAAATATCAAAAAATGTAAGAATATTACTTGAATTCAAAAATTAATAAGGCAGTACATTTGGTTAGGCATATCCATAACATAATAGCGCTGCTTTAAAAATTTTCTTTTATCCCGATAATTAATTATTTTTTCGTCATTTTCGTTATCCTCCACAAATAAAGCCACTGCGCTTGAAAAGTTCATATATTCCAATTTTATTATTATTAAAATTTATCAACAACTAGAAAAAGAATCTAGAAATGTAATTTGTGCTAGGGGAAAAAATTCGGAAATAATTTCGAAACATAGAAAATCGCCTGTCGAACGAAAATCTTATAACATACAGCCTAAGCGAAATCTTCGCTTCGATGATCGCTTTCGATGCGAAGTTATAACATGTCGCCACAGGAAACAAACACACAGACTAGCCATGGCGCTAAGAGAGGCATCATCTTCTGTTCCATTATCGTAGACGTAATTATTCCCGTGAGCAATTATTTTTAGGTTTTCACAAAAGAAAAGCCAGAAAACTAGATAACATTATGGAAAAGATGAAAATACAAAAATCTCTGCCACTGAAATTTGGTGAAGGAAAATCGGGATGATATTGTGGTCCATCGGTTGTATTAACTAGAATCATAGATGGCACAAGAGCTAGATGTTGCATGCAGTACAAAAAGAAATATACAAAATTTATATAGCTGGGTGGTCCACTCCAGAATGATTTATAACGTCGAGTGATTCATATTTTTTTGTATCTGAGGTGTTGACGAAGTCGATCAAATGAATACAAAAGTGCTATTATAAAACCATTTACTTTCGAAACGCTCTAAAACATGTTATGGTACATTCCAGAATACACTACCCAATTCACAATCTGTATACTCTCCTCTAGTATGCCATGCGACATCTAGTTCTTGTACCATCTATGGTAGAATGCAGTCTGCTGAATTGCTTCCAACAACTTGTATTAAAGTCACAGCACTTACTTATCTTTTGCCTATTAATAATATAATAAGTACGTTGCCCTGAATCGTGCTATGTAGGGAAGAACAGACAGTGGCGTAACTACCAGGGGTTTACGGTGTGCGCAGAACACGGGCCCATGGAATACAAGGGCCCATGCTCCAGAGAAATAAACAATTATTTACAGGCATAGACACCTAAGGATAGAATGAAGAAAAATCCCTACATGTTCCTTGAATTATTATTTCAACTTTTTAATTATTCTATAGAATTAAACAAAATCTATTTATTTTTTCCGCGGACGGGAATCGAACCTATACTTGTTAGAATCGGTCAATGATGGAGAAAGAAGAACTTTAAGATCTTTTATTTTTAATGATTCTAAATCAAATTTATAAATACAAGAAGAAAAAAAAAAGTTCTTAAAGTTCATCTTTCTCCATCATTGACCGATTCTAACAAGAGTAGGTTCGATTCCAGTCCGCGGGAAAAATAAATAAAAAATTGTATTTACAATTTATTTGTGCGCTTTCATCGTTACTGGTTAATGCCAGCTGAAAGCAAAATGTGGCTTAGTAGGCTAGTTACAAATTGATAAATGCAAGAAGGAAAATCATCTGTCTCCTTAGCTCAGTGGTAAGAGAAGTTGCCCAGCAAGCGGAAGGTTCCGGTTTCAAACCCCGGACGAGGCGGTTGTTTTTTCTTCTTTTATTTATAAATTTGATTTAGAATCATTAAAAAGAAAAGTTCTTAAAGTTCCTCTTTCTCCATAAACAAAATCATCCTGAAAATCTAATTGATAGATTTTTTTTTTGTTCAACGGAAATTCATCTTTCGCGTTTATAGGGAACCAAAGGTTTCAATTATATTTCTGATATCCATTTCTTGCTTCTTTACTTACAAAGGAAATTATAACTAGCCTTGTCAACCTTACGTGGGCCATCATGCTTCTTAAATATTTTTTTATTATTTTCAGTTTGGAAAATGAACATTCCGCACTAGCGTTTGTTAATCGTTCATCACTGCAAAGTTCGTCAAATTTATTTTTAATTTTCGAATTTAACTTATAATATCTTCTACGACTGCCAGTTTCGCACCAGCCTTTCTAACTAAGTGAGATCACCTCACATTCTTTTTGCCGAAATTCGGGGCTTCGAGGAGTTCAGATACGACATCTAAGGTATTTAAGATTTCGGATTGTATCACAATATGAAGGACAGTTTCAAAACTTTTCATTTTATTCTTTTTTCTTTTATTTCGTCATTTCTTTCGAGTGCGTTTTCTTACACGAGAATTATTTTAGTCAGCGCTTGTAATATATCTTTAAAATGAGAACTCCAAGGAAAATACCGCGTTGTTACGCGAAGATCATCGAGTAGGGGACAAAGCGCTTCAGCATATGATTTTCACTTTCGATGACAGACTTTAATAAGGCGTAAACGATTTTAGTCATAAAACTTATCTACTTCCAAAACTAAATTCAGGTTGTCGGCAGAACATTGAATATACGCAGCTTCCGGCTAAATTTAAATAATTCGTGCCATGTAAACCGTTGTAAATGCTCCTCATATTAACTGCACCATCGTATGCCTGACCGCAAAGTTTATCTAGACTTAAATAATTTCTTTTAGGAATTTTAAAATTTAGAAGTTTCTAGTGTTTCTGTTTTTTGATCGTCTGTTGTTACCAAACCTAAAAAAACTTCTTTAATTTCAATTTCCGGAAATATGGTTTCACTCTTTTTTGAGAGCTATACAAATCGAACCATTTTGCTGATCTAGTCGATTTTAGATATGTCTTGTGTACTGTCAACGCGGAGAGCCATTAATTTCACTTATTAAAGTATTCTTCACTTTATTTACTAAAAGTTCTATAATTTATAAGAACTCAAATGTTTTATTTTTTTAGTGTCGTCTGCTGAGAGCTCATTGAGAAGTGGATTTATTTTGCTAAGAGTTTGACGATGTTTAAGAAATTTTCTGAATTCACGTTTTTATTTTTAAGATTTTCAGTATGGCCTATAAATGGTAAATTACTAATGGCAAAAATTAGAGTCACATTAGAGATTCTCTCGATCACTTTCGACCAGTAACTGCTCTCGTTGATGATATCCTGCTCAAGATCTTTGTCGAGTACTCTTTTACTTTTCCATTGTCGCACGTTAAGACAAGCATTGATATAATTTTCTTGGTCTTCTGGGGCTATAGCTTGCAGCAGTTTGAGGTGATTAGCTACCACTTACATAATTTGAATTATGCTTCATGAAGTATTTCTTGCAGCTGACTCCACATCGCAATGGTTTTCGATAAGCTGTAGGCACCTGTTATCACATCATCAACATAGAAATCGTGCTCAAGGACATGAGAGCCAAGAGGAAATTTTGATGCACCTTCCTTTGACAACCTCTGAAGGCATTTTGTTGCCAGACAAGGGGATGGAGTGGTACCGTACGTCATTGTACGTAATTGGAAACATATTTTTTGCTCCTTGGGGTCGCTCCCCGAATATAAGCTGATACCTATTAGCGTTGGCTTGGATCAGTATTTATCGGTGCATTTGTTTCATGTCCGCTGTGAATATAAAATGTGGTATACGGAACCGTAATATTATTGAAAATAGCTGGTCTTGTACAGGTGGACCAGCGTATAATAAGTCGTTGAAAGAAAGCCCTCAGGTATTTTTCGCTGATGCATCATAGACGACACGCAAACTTAGTGGTACTACTTTCAGGCTTTAATATGCAATGATGTAGGTGGAAGTAATATGGTGACATCAGCGCTCATCTAGTTCTTCCATATGGTCAGATTCAATGTATTCATCCATGAATTGGGTATACTGTTGTTTCAAATAGTCGTCCCTTTGTAGCCTCTTCTCTAGAGAGAGGAATCTGTGTAGTGCAATATCTCACGAGCCACCAAGTTTATTTGGGTTGTCAGAAAATGCTAGACTGACCATAAAGCAAAAATTTACCTGGCACCTATTTTTTATTTTAGTAAGGAAAATTCCTCCAGCTTCCAAAGTCGTTCGATTGTCTTATTCAATTCTTCGGTTTCGTTTCATATTCTAGATGTGGCTTCATAAACTGAACCAAAAACTGTATTCTGTAGAGTCGATAAGTCATATGCTAGTTTTATCTGGTCTATAGACAACAGTTCGTGGTACTGTTCTGCGCCAAAGAGCATGTCAATATCATCCGGTCTATGAAAGTTTGGATCTGCTAACTCAATGTTTTGTGGTATGGCCCACAGCTGATTAGGTTGCTGTGGTACAATTTTGGGAGGAACAAGTGCCTCAACTCTTGCTGAGTATTTGTTCAATCTGGATTGCATCATAATGTTTACCCTTTTTTGGCATTGAGCTTTATTTCCACCGACACCTTGAATTGTGAGTGCTTCACCCCTTGCCATAAGATTCATTCTTTTGACAATTCTTTCTGTCACTAGACTGATCTGCTATTCTTGTTGAGTGTAGATCCGGTTTGCTATTTGGTGATAAGGGTTGATTTGTTTCTAATTTGTTCAAGAAATCAAAATGAACAAGTGTGTTGTGTTTCTTATGGCAGTTTTTACACCCACGAGGGCTGCAGTTAGATGAAGAAAGTCCTGGTCTGAGGCAGTTTATGCACAAATTTACCCACGCGATTTCTTGTACAATATGCACGAGTTAAATTAATTTCGATGCTGATATCGTCATTGTGGTGAGAGTTGCTTCCCTTTTTATACCTTAGTCTTACTACCCAGAGCTTCAAGTGCTTGGAACCGAATTTTTAAGAAATTTAAAAAGTTCTTCAGTTTTGTATTTCCTTGGGGTTACGTAATGAATATTCGTATAAATATGGGTGGATTTATCCAGCTTTTTAATAAGAATGTGAAGGAAGATGGGGTCCCAATCACTTGTTGATATCCTAAGATTTTGCAAGCCAATTAAGCATTCATGAGTTACATCATGTAGGACCTTGATGGATGAAGCTGATGGCTGATCATTTGAATGAGATGGTTGAGACAATAATCTATTGATTAATGCAGCTAACAGTAATCTTTTTGTTGTTCCGTTCCTGTAGTAATTTCCAGCCGGCTGTATAATTTTCTTTAGAAACTATGAACTGTCCAATAAGGCCTTCTACTTCACCTGTTAAATTAGCCTTTACAAAGAACATTTTTTGGCAATTTGCTATGGGTTGTCTATGGATTAATTGCGAGAAAAGATCATGAAATTGTTTCCAAAGCAAATAGTCGCCGCCGAACTTGTTCCGCATATGCATCAGGTTGTGGCGAAACTGCGAAATCATATACATACGAGTATGTTCAAATCGTCTTCCTCGTCTATCTTACCGGGAATTTCTAAATCGGGGGAAATATTAAAAGGTGATCCTGATATTTTGTCTCACTTAAATACCAAATAAAAAACAAAATTAAATGAACTTTCTTCTGCTTTTTGTATGCTTCTATTCAGCACATCATGACGTATAGTGAACTGAAAATGACAATTTGCGTTACAAATAAAACATACTAAGTGTGGGTTACTGAAAATTAGGTATTGAATATTCATATACTATAGTTCAATATTTTTTTTTACTTTTATTCACTGCAAATTCATTCTAGTTCATTTTGTGGTATATGAAAGGGCAAAACAGAATGAACTATGGTGAAAACCAATGTACGACAAATTTTTGAAAAAATACCAAAGTAATGACAAAGGATCAGAGTTACCACCCTGATCTTCGTTATCGATGTATTTGTGATGTAAACAATGTATCAGAAATAAATACGAAATTATTGTATGATGTAAATCAGTTTAAGAGGTCGACCGAATATTACAAAACAAGTACACGCAACCTAGATAAATAATGGTCACACAATTATGTTGCCACTAGGAAGCGACTTGTAATGTATCGATACCCAATTGTTGAAATCACAAATCAACAAAAATGAATTAATGAATTAAGCAATGCCATGAAAGTAGGTGAGTGCCAGTATCGCGAAATGATTGGGAAGGTTTCGGGGCAGCCTGAGTTTTAGAAAATGTTGAGTTTTCCGTAAACCTTCGATAGGTAAAGAACGCGGCGTAATTGTATAAAATATATAGAGTAAATAAAGTAGTGGTTTTTATATCGTTTTGGTGGATTATTTAAATAATTTCATCCCCAAATAAATATCCATTACATATTGTTCATAGCTGATAATATCAACTATTGAAAGTGGAATATAAACAATTTTTCTGTTTTCATTTCATACAATTGGGTTATTCTTTGTCAGAAGAACATTGATTCATTACCGTTTCAAAATCTTTTTATGTTAGAAAATGCCGTCTTAAGAATGGCAGCGGCCTTTTTAAAACAGGTCTGTATTACATACCTGTCTTTTACCTGTAATTACCACAAATAAAAATACACATAGAAAATGTTGTCACTTGTATCACAAGACTACAAGAAAATACCTGTATTTTTCCCTGAGATAAAGAGTCGCAGAATTGCTGTTGCATAAACTCAATGGCGTATCGAAATGGGTTCACGGCATTCATCTCGGTTATTGTCAAAATTTGTAATACATCAAATTACAAAGTTTTCCACTATCACAGAAAATTACGTCCTAACAAGAGCATATCTAACTGTGTCCTTAGACAATAAAATTTCCATATGTCTATCTTGAAATTATTAGCTGTGCTGTAAATAACTAGCACACTGTAATGAAAAATTATGATAAAAATATGCAAGAAAATTGTTTCTATATACGCAATACTGGATAATTGAAAGCAAAATGATAATAAGAGTGGAAATAATAATGAAATGAGTTCATTTATGGCTTCTTGCGTTTTCCACTGTGTTTAACTTCTAATGAGAATTCATAGTTTCCTTGTCAGGAAAGTCTGCCCTAGTTTTTCATCGCTCGAAACAACTTTTTATAGGGCCTCTTTTCAGATTGAAGGAAAACGATAAATATTCGTTCATAACTTTGCAGACCGGAAAAAATCATAAAGCTTTCTGGGGGCCAATCTCATTCCACGTTCGCTATAGGGTGAGACTTCTGAGGAAACTTTTAATAAAATTTTCAAACTACAATAACAGTGAACTTGATACAGCAGGAAGTAGTGGGAAATATATAAAAATGGCGTAGAAATCAATTAAAAAAATTATGGTAGTAATAAATTGAAACTTTAGGCATGAATAATTCAGCAGTTAATAAATTTATTGATTCATGGTACTGCTGTTGTGCGATTGAATGCAAATATACTTATAACGAGTAGCTTTGCATGACAGCCACTTGCTTCTATCATACCACTACGAAATTATTACAAAAACTTCGGGGAGGTTAACCCCTGTTCACTGACGGGTGCTGTTACTGCATCAAAGCAAACATAATTCACTTGACACATCACCGGCATGTAGGTAAGCGTAAATAATAGGTCTGTATGTTTACTTTTGTAAAAATGCCTAAGTAAAAATCAAGTGAAAATTTTCTTTCGGTAGAGGGGATAATTATAATGAAAAGTTAATAGACTATGAGTAAAGCCTGGGTAAATCGACGTAACTTTGTCAGGCTGTCAAAAATCAAGATACATTTTTTTCATAAAATCGGACTTATTTTTTTTAATTTCAAGTGACGAATGAAAGAAAAAAATTAACTTACTCATCCACTTACCCTGTGTAAAAATGTTTGCTTTTGTTCAGTGTGGTGGGGGGGGGGGGGGGGTACAATCAACTGTCCAATTTTTCTAGTCCGAGAAGTTAACATATACATTATGGGTAAATAACTTTCGAGTCTGTGTAAAAACTTGGAAGCCTGGGTAAAAACTTTCGAGTAGACGTACAGACCTATTTCTTGTTACTTTTTTTTACATAAAAATCTTACTTACTTTTTCCTAACTTCTCTGTTCTTTAAATCCAGCGGACGTCAATAGGGACTAGATATATAATCCAATAAATATCCAGTTTTATTTCGAAGGTCAGATTTTGTTATGTTTTTTCCTTATTTTTGTTTTAACCTTCGCTTTACCGATATCGACCCGGGCAGATATTTCGATTTACTTTTCTTTATAATTCAGCGAAATTTCATCAAATCTCAAAATGCCTCCGACTCAGTGACTAAATTTTCAGTTTACTTTAGAAAAGAAGAAGAAAATCATTTTATTTGCACCGGTTAATAGTTTTTTTTTTTCAATTTCGTTGTTTTATGCATGGATTTCAAATTGTATCTACCAGGGTAGATAAGTACATAAAATTAATATGGAAATTTGTTTAGGTTGAAGATTGTCGGCAGAATATTTGCAAGGAAAACCGTAAAACTTGTATATACAACATTTACTTATTTTAATGGATAATAAAATAACTAATAATATAATAAAAGTATGTACGAAAATAGCAAAAAATTGAAAAATAATTAAAAATACTGAAAAATATTAGCATTGGAATAATGGCTACATTGAGGACTAACCTGCATGACATCCTTCATATTTTGTTTGTGTCAAGCTATGCTGTGCGTATACTGGCTTTTTCTTGATGCAAGCTTGGCGAGTAGCTCTTTCTTTTTCTGAAGAGACATCTGGAGTGAAATCTTCGTCCATTTGGCTTAATGCAGTAACCGACTCACCTAAAATGCATTCCATTTCTGAATATAATTGTTCGCCTGCTGTAATCAATTCATATGGTCTGCAATATGTCTTTAGGTTCGAGTTGGTCATCATAAAGACATCCGTAAACGGTGAAACTTTATCCACTTATTCGAAAGTAGCTCTTGTTATGTGCCAATCGAACCGAATGAACCGCAGTATTAGTTAGAATGTATTTCTAAACATCGTAGCACAATAAAGTGGGATGGAATTATGTCTCCAGAGTATACCTTCAACCTCTTGATTTGATTTATGACAGCCCATTATCAGTAAAATTTCCAGAAATGCATGAAATTATAAGCATGAGTAAGGGATTCCCATGCAAGAGGTTTTTATCGGGATTTTTGTTGTTCCATTCGGCGGAGTCTGCTTCGATCTTTTCTTCATGTATCTACATACATGTAATTCCTGTAATAAGGAAACTCATGATACAAAGAAAATATCCTTTCGCGGCAAATTCTTGTTGATCTGATAAAGGCCGCTAAACAATGAATCACGAAAAATATTGTGAGCGTTCTTTCGTTACAACGTCGATGGATCTTTATACCATTTTACCCCATCCTTGCTTACAAAATAGCTTTCGAAACAAGAGGACGCTTCTCCAGCATCACCATCATGGATTTCATCATCTGAATCTGCATCAGAATTTAACTCCACATCTATTTCTCCACCATCGGCTGCTGCAACATCAAAACCCAAATTTTTCCCCTCAGAAATATTGTCTTCATCGCTATCAGCACCCTCAAATAACTCAACGTCTTCTTCCTCCGTTTCGGAATCGACCTCTTACATTTGCCTAAAATAGGCTAGCCTTCTTTCATATGAGCCGTTTCATACAGTCTTTGAATGCAAATAATTGCTGTAAACATAAACGCAGTTGAGTTGAGCGGCCTGGCCAATAAACCTTTTTCCAGTGTGCGATGTGAAATATAAGCAGATCCTAGGTCATATGAAACATAAAATTGTAGAATAAATGCAAAAACTCAAAACTTCAAAATTCCTATCGGGATTCATATGATTTTTTTTGCTACACAACTCCTCACTTAAAAATTTCAATTGAAACTGAAGTGTATCTAAATCATGAAATGTACTTAGATATGCTTAACTGAAGAAATAAACGTACCATGGAAGTACATTATCTCTATTTTGCAAAATATACTTCTTATTATATGTTTTACACTATTCGTCGAACTTCCATAAGGTCCTTATCATATAAAATAACGTAAATCCCTTGTTTTTACCTATTTGCATATAATTTCAAGACTAAAAATCGTATTTACCATACAAAATGTGTGAAGAATATGTATATCTGTGTAGATACAGGTAAGAATGTGTAAATAAAGTTTATCGGTAAAGCGAAGGTTAATTGAGTTCTTTTGCTTAATTTTTAATTTTCTATAGATTATTTTGTTGAAGCTATTTTCATTGGTATTAAAGAACTATTCTTCACAAATACCAATCAACCTGTGTAAAACTAAGTATTTGACATTTCCGATCCTGAAGATTTCACACAAATCTAATAAAACGTTTTATAACAGTTGTAAAGTGAGGCCGAATGTTTTCGGCCATTTTATTATATAAAAAAAAATGAATATATTGCAGCGAACAACATTGTAACATTTAAGTTTTTCTTTTACTGACGCGCAAGTGAATAAAACACAAAAAAATTGATGATTTTCTTCTTAATTTTTAATTTTTTTAAACGATTTGGAACTTAATTCAGTTCATTTATTTTTAGAATTTAATAGGCGCGTTGTATTTTTTCGAGCTAGAAGTACATATAACTTTTACAACAAAATTTAAGTTGAATGAAATTTTATTCAAATATTAATCGAATATTAATACTTAACCCTTAAATGCATGATTTATCAAATTTACATGAAATAGTATTTTGTGCATAGCAAATCGGTTGAATAAATTCAAAAAAATATTTAAAAAAATAATTTTGTATTATAAGTATTTTAACTCACAAAAAAGTACTTTATGCCGTATATGGTACAATATGCATTTAAGAGTTCGGAATATTAACATTTTAAATACCTATTTTAACGACAAAGTTTAAATGCATTATAAACATAACTTTAGTTTTTTATACGATATCTTCGAAATAATATATGTATAAAAAAAAAAAACATATAAATAAAAAACTCCCTTAAAATAAAATTAAAATAAAACTAAATAAAAACTTTTTAGATGAAGAATATTAGATATCTAATTGTTAAACTTTTAAATTTTTTTTGTAATAATTTAGCAATTATTGTTCGTGAAACTCCACAAAGCAATTGTTATTCTTATTGATACATAGGGCTACACAACACTTGCGGCAAGTGATATACGTTTTGAATGTACATACATCTTACACGATCTGCATTCCACTGAGGAAGATGATCATATCATACATCACGTGGTGGTATAGGAGCCGCGGGTCCCTTCGTTTTCTTTTCATTATGCCGTTGAGTAACTGATGAACCTGCTGAAGGTCTTCCGCGTTTTACGTAATTCGTGGTACCAATTTTACACAGGGTAGTAGCTACCTCAACTCGATATTGATTCGCGGACATGGAGTTTGCTCCTGTATTTCTTTTATAAAGACGCCATGAATTGATTACTGACAAATCAATAAAATGATAAAACAGCCTCATGTACCATTTCTTGAATTTCATCGATATTCTATTCCTTCCAATAAAACTGTCTATAAGGTCACCACCACCCATGTGACGATTATATTCACCTACGACAGCCGGGCATTTTATAATAATGTTTATTTTAGTTTTTCTATGATATCTTCTAACTGTTCCTTAAGGATCAGTCCCGACGAAATTAGATAGTAATGTCACGCATTTGTTATCCTTCCATATCAAGTTGGCGATCGTAATATTCTCGTAGTTTGCCACATATTCATTCGAGATCCCTCTTGGACTTTGTATTAAATCTTGTTCCTTAGGCAACTCGCAGTTGGGGATGCGGTTCCGCTTTACTATACCTAAACAACATATGCCTTGTTTGACACACAATAGATGTATAAAAATTATCACAATATGTCTTATAGTTGCACCTACGGGGAACCACAATATTCCTACTAACTCCCAAATATGGTTCTTCCGGAAAGCGTTTCAGATGACTATTTTGCAATCCAGTATAAATTTCAATTTTATATGCAAAACCGGATACACCACATAGGACAAAAAGTTTATATCCCTATTTATGAGGATTTAAAGGCAAATACTGCTTTAAATGATGACTAGCTTTGGAAGCGCAAATCTGTTCATCAACTGATAAATACTCCTCCACAGATATTGTCACAAATTTTTGTTGGAACAAATCAGTTACTGGGCGGAGTTTATAAAGCTTGTCAAAATCTGGATCAGCCTTATCAGTAATAGCTTTCGAATTATCATTAAAATGAAGAACAGATCGAATTTTTTCGAAATAATTCAAAGGTATTGTATTTTTGAGTAGTTCATGACTTACTTTTTTGAAAATTTTGCTACAGATGACAATATCATAATTCCAAAATATTTTTAAAGATCATATTTTGTAATAATAAGTGGAACTGCAATGTCTTTTGTCACTGAATATAAATTGCTTTCTTCAACAATTTTATTCAATAGTTCGTCTACCTGAAAATTGGTACAGAGTTTCCAGTTCTTGTATGTGTGATGGAAATTTTGAAGAGCCCGTAAATTTTTTCTCCTGATCATCAACTTGGATCTTTCCTTCTTTTCCAAAGTAGGTTTCACTTTAAGTCCGTAATATCTGACAGTTAGATTTGCATGAAAATTTTCTGCGGAAACTGGAATAAATTCTGTTAAGGAAAGTCATGAAGACTTTCCAATCCGTCTTCACTGTCACTAGGCATATTCAACAGCAAATTAAGGATATCTTGTTCATTCGTCGCCGTCATTTTTCCTTGGAAATTTTCTAAATATCCTAGAAACTGGAAGATAAAATCTAATAAACAATATTATCCCTTTCTGCATGATTTGCCATATATGACACAAAGTCAATTTTCCCTATGAAATCGTGCCAAATTCGGTTAAAAGTTATTTATTATGATAATATCAAATAAGTAACCCAATAAATTGTAAAAAAAAAGTTTCAATACTTAACTTCAAGTTTTAAACAGTTTAGTTCACTTTGGAATTAGCTGTTAGCGCACTGCTCAACTAGTCAGCAAACACTGTAAGAAAATACGTTATGTAGCTCGTACTACTTAGAAACAACAACATGAAAGTATTCGCAGCCACGCACAATACTCCTTAGAAATTGCTCAGCATGAATTTCTCGGAAAATTTTCTAAGTAGACATATTTTCAGAAGGAAAACTAGATATTACCATATATGGCACAGTATGCATGGAAGGGTTAATCATTACATATAAGTAGATGTTGCAAGCAAAATTATGTTGGATGAAAAAATATGATTTCATAAATTAGTTTTCCTGCTCAAAAATTTCTGAAATAAATTACTAATACATTTTTCATAAAGAGAGAATGAAACAACAATAGAGCCACAAATTACACAAATATACATATGTAAGTTTTAACAAATGACTGCACGAAGGAAGTTTTCACAACTACTAAAAAATATCTCCGCAACCATGTGTAGAAACAAGTGGTTTTATTAGAGTTTCAAACATTTTCCCGCTGCTAAAATGTTTTATTATTGCTTTATAAATTAACGTATAACTCTTATAATGTGCGCCCAATTAGCTCTGTAAAGGTTTTTTAAAGCTCGTACAATATTTTTAACAACAAACTTGTAAAACGGTATGTTTGATAAAGAGTTGTGAGAACTTTCCCGTGGGCATAATAAGGTATAAGTTGTTCAGTGGGGTATCTGTACTGTCAAGCACAGGGAGCCGAGGAACATGGGACAGTATAGATGGAGTTGTCCTATTCTATTAAGGTATTCTCACTATCTACTATTACATTTCTAACTATATATATACATATATCTAGATTTAAACCGCAACCTTCTAATCATATATGTAATCGTGTAGGTACTATTAGGCTTCTAATGACGTATATCTAGGTTTAAAAGAAGAAAACAATTCAGTCATAACAACCAGCCATGTAAAGGAAATCAAGGGGAAAATTTTCTCTTTATCCATTTAAAAAAAAAAAAAAGAGCTATATGTAGTTGTCTTCATAGGCACCTACATTGAGAATTTATACATATAACGGAAATGTAATGCAAGTCTAGGAAAATTAATGAGCCTGTAGACAAGAGGAAATTACGTACCCTCTGTCAATGTGCACATGGGATACACAAAGGACATAGGTTCCACTCGTGGAAGCTTCTTGCATATGTAAATATCGTAGCACAACAAACTGATGGAATGTTAAAGTGTTCCAGGTGTGGAACAATAGAATTTATGTCGTTATTATCACAGCCTGAATCATTTACGAAATTCATTACAAACCGGAAAAG
The DNA here is from genome assembly GCA_963924295.1 of Dioctria rufipes. Classification (NCBI taxonomy): domain Eukaryota; kingdom Metazoa; phylum Arthropoda; class Insecta; order Diptera; family Asilidae; genus Dioctria; species Dioctria rufipes. The sequence goes on from OZ002740.1 coordinate 57,131,733, forward strand.
TGGAAATTGCCACCTATGGAAACAACTTTCAAATAATTTATAAATTATGCTTTCGTCTGTGCTTTACCCGAAATAATAAATGGCTGCAGATATTTATCTGTCTCTCTCATAGGATATTTCGTATACTTTGATAAATGCCTGTGGGTTCAGTACTTGAGGAAATCTGATTTGAGTTGGAAATTTTCATTTTTCCCTCTATGACCAAACAGTCATACATGCGTTAAAAATCATTTCTCTTACTTTGGTCGTTCTATGTATTAATAATTTTAAAACTAGATCTAGGTTGTGCGAAGGAAGTTTTCATCGCAGATGAAGGCAATTAGCATAATTTTCATCAGGTTAGAAATCAATATTTTTTCATCACACATTCATCTAGCATTTTCTAGATCCCAATTAATTTCGTAAAGTACTCAAGTGAATGCTAGACAGATTTTACATCAGAAACTTTAACACGGCAGATAATATAAGATAAAATTTAGAAGCAGAAATATATTTTAATATTGTCCTTTCTTCGAAATGCGTGCTTCATATTACACTAAGTTCTATTCGCAGTTAACCCTGTCTTAAACTAATACTAAATATTTGTTTTAAATCGCCTTTTTGTCTTTTTTAAGATGGTACAGGAGATCTCATCCCAAGCACGGAGGCCAGAGTGGCCCATTGTGCTGTTTTACTAGAAGCCCTTTCACTAAAACCTTCCTATGCTCTAAATGAAGCGCATAATGTCTTGGTGAGAAAGATTTTTCAGCTCATCTACAGAAGGGCAGACCCTAGAATATCCAGCCTGTTCTGGCCGATGGCCGAACACAGTCCGACATATACACGAAAGTTTACCAAGCGTTCAGCGACAAAAATTAGAAATTAAAATCTGTGTTCATTTATCATTCCTCATGTATAAGTTGGTATTAGGTACTCTATTTAATTTTAATTCCAAGAAGAATTATTTTTTGGTAAACATATCTTGAAAAAAGTAATACTTAGTTTAACAACTTTATACACGTACACGGATACTATACCGACAGTCAAAAACTATATTTCTTTTAGAAAATTGTCTCATATAAATAAAGGGTCCGCCATCTAACGTTTTTTTTTTCAACTAGTGCTTATTTCGTGAATGGTAACACTTAGCTCATGTCTGATTTGACAGATAATTAGTTTTATTCTTCCGCTGAACGAATATGGTTGTGTATACGCTTGAACAGCGCTGGGAAATATTGCGACATTACTTTGAAAATCATGGTAATGTTGCAGAATGTGTGCGAAAATTGCGTACGGATTTTGGAAGAAGAGAAGCACCGTCAGCTCCGTATGTTCGTTATCTTGTGAAAAAAGTGAAAGAAACTGTGTGGCAGAAAGTGTGCGTGAAGCGCCATCAACATCAATTCACCGTCGTTCTCAACAATTGAACATTTCGGATACATCATTGAGACGAATTTAGCATAAAGATCTTGGTATGACGCCATACAAAGTCCAATTGGTTCAGGAGTTGAAGCCAACTGACCATCCAATGCGTTTTCGCTTCGCTGAGTGGGCCTGCGATCGACTTACAGAAGATGCCGATTTTGCCAAAAAAATCATCTTTTCGGATGAAGCTCATTTAGATCTTGGCGGGTATGTAAACAAGCAAAATTGTTGCATTTGGGGCACAGAAAACCCGCACGCATACATTGAAAAGCCGATACACCCAAAACGAGTCACTGTTTGGTGCGGATTTTGGTCCAGAGGCATAATTGGGCCATTTTTCTTCGAAAATGAGCAAGGAGTGGCCGTTACAGTCAAAGGCAATCGTTATCGGGCCATGTTGAACGAATTTTTGTTCAGGAAAATTGAAGAGGAGGATATTGGCAACATTTGGTTTCAACAGGACGGCGCTACGTGCCACACAGACGAAGCTACACTCGATGTTTGGCGCCCTGTTTTTGAAGATCGCATTATCAGCCGCAGAGCTGATGTCGTTTGGCCACCTCGGAGCTGCGATTTGATACCGTTGGACTATTATTTGTGGGGTGCCCTCAAAGATAAGTGCTACGCCGACAAGCCAGAGACAATTGACGCTTTAAAGGACAATATTCGTGAAGCCATTGGTGAAATACAGCTGCACACAATCGATAATGTGCTTAAAAATTGGACCGATCGTGTAAGCTACTGCATGGCCAGCCGAGGCAGCCATTTGAATGAAATTATTTTCCATTATTAACCGGAAAGATTGTACTTTCAAATAGAAAAAGAAATTTGAGAAAATATTCAGTAGTTTTTTTTATAGCATTTTCAAAAAAAAAAAGTTATTTGGCGGACCATTTATTTCCTGCTCTGCTATCGTAATATTCAACAATTTGAAAAATTCAATTAACCCTTTCTATCCCATTACTGCTTACAAGCAACACACTTTTGATCCTCATTGTACGCCCTTCAAAAGGGTGAATTCAGTTAAAGCCAAGAGGTATGCAATAAGAATAAGTAATTTTAATTAGAAAAGTACTTAGCGGCACGTGGGGGCTGCATTTTGAGTACATTTGTTATCGTTTTCTCAAAAGCGACCTCGAATCCAAACCGTAGGGATAGTGTGAATGGTTAGCATTTCTATATTCCTGTTTATGTCCAGCTTCTGTATTTAGATTTATAATAAAGGAGTTGAAATACTGTATTTTATTAAAAAACTAATTTAGTGATCAGGTGAGTTCTTGGAAACAGGATTCAAGCCTTATGTTGCTCACAAGCAACATCAGGATATAATTTTATAGATTTGCAGATGGATGTAGAAAGGAAGGGTTTGAGTACGGATGCAGTATATAACATTCTTGATGAAGTGGATTGGAATGAATCTGAGGACGAAATGTTCGATGAAGAAGAAGACGAAAAAACTATTGAGCAATGTTTTGAAAGAGGATTTGAAAACTCTGGAGAGTTGGGAGAGATTAGTTTTCAAAATATGGAAAATGAGTAAGAACTACTGGATACTCTAACAGCAAATGAAGAAGGTACTTTAGCAGAGAGCGAACTAAACAGCCTTCTGCACGACGTATCAAATTTAAAAATACTAAAATGAAAGAAAAAGAAGCATTACCCTGCTAATGTCCTCTGGACGGGAAATTTATTCGACCCCACCAAATGAAGACTTGACTCCACTCAAATATTTTAAAATGCTCCTGGATGATGACGCGATCGAAAAAATATGTCAGGAAACTAATAAATATGCCCTGCAAAAAGACGGAGCCCTTACTGTCGTTTTAACTGAGTAGCTGACGCAAAGCCAAGAAATCGATACCTATGATAAGATAAGACAATATCTACATATATATGATAATACAAGGCAGACGTCTAGCACTGACGAAAATTTTGATAAACTTTTTAAAGTAAGACCACTACTAACCTGTTTGAAAAATAATGTGAAGAAACTAGCACCTAAAGAAAAGCAATTTATTAAAGAAAAAATAAATGCTTTCAAAGGTAGGTCTTTGCTGAAATAGAATTTTAAAAATAAGCCGCATAAATGGCGATTTAAAGTTTTCATCAGGGCTGGAAAGTGAGGGGATAATGCATAGGATTTTTAGTATCAACCTTACCAGATGGTGACAATTTTAAACTATACTTTGATAACTGGATTTCCTCGCATCAATTGGCAATATCTTTGTGTTCGTACTATGAGATCAAACCGAATATGAAATTGTTCCATGAAAACAGAAAAAGAGTTAAAAATAACTTGGAAGAGTATCATATGATATCAGAGTAAATCAACTCCTATATCTGCCTAGTGAGTTGGTACGATAATAAACCTGTACAGTTTATAGCCTCTTTTGCTGGTGTAGAGCCTGCAGGGGCGGATTCAGCCAGGTGGCGCGAAGGATGCAATTACGACAGATCTGTCGACTGCGACTTGATTTTCAGTCGAAGTCGACGATGAGGTCAAATTTGTAATTAAATGAAAGCTTCAACTGCTGTTTCTGTCATTTTGCATCTGAAGTTTGCTTGAATAGCGTATTAAGATGGATTTTGTGATCAAATTCAATTTTGTTTTATTAATTTGTTCCGTATATATGACTTTTATGAATTTATGTGTAATTTCGCAAATCCAAAGGAGGATTTGGGTACGGGACCCAACTAACATTTTGTGCCTTAATGTATCTGAATTTCTATTTTACACCCCATGACGTCCAAATAACATCGTTGATTCGAAAATGTTCTGTCACCTTTCCCATATGGTAACATGCTTCAATGGGCACAACACAAGTTATGAATACGTAAATGTGCCTCTAAAAGTTCCTATATAGTAACAGTGCCTACAAGGGTACCATTGCTTCATTGTTACTTCCCATATTGTGATAGTTACCTAAATCTTTCCTTGTATTGTTCCTTTAAGGGAACTCTTCCTAGAGGCATAGTTTGTAGGTCACGAAAACGTAAATGTGCCCAGAAAAGTTTCTCAATAAGAAATGTGTTAATAAAGGAATAATGTCTGCTTAGTTACAATATTTATTTTGACATGTGCGTGTCGTGTACTGTTATTCGCAAACTAAGATTATGGCTGCTAAAATAACATTAATCAATAATAAAAAACGTCCATTTAAAACCACGTCTTCTTATTACAGAAAAGTCAAAACATATCATAAAAATTTTATTCGAAATATATTCGCAAAGGAAGCATTGACTTCAAGCCTTAATGAAAACCATAATTACAGATTATCTGATGACAAAATATCAAATTGTGAAGAGCTTATTTGTGACAAAACTATAAAAAATATTGATGATAGTGTTAACGATAGGGCTGAGGATGTTAGCGATGAAGATGAAAATGTTTATGATAGTGTTCAATATGAACAATTAAATGAGAACATTGCAGAAAGATTAGCTATATTGGAAGAACTGCGACTTTGGGCTTTAAACAACAAAATTTCACATTGTGCTTTGAAAGACCTTTTGAGGGTACTTCGTGAAAACGGATTCGAATACTTACCAAAAGATAGTAGAACATTATTAAGCACTCCCAAGTATATTTCAAATATCACAAATATTAGAAATGGAAGTTACTGGCACAATGGACTGAAAGACAGTATAACAAATACTTTGTCACAAATTCAGTGCCCCCAAAGTGTCTCTTTAATTATTAATATTGATGGTTTGCCAATTACATCTAGCTCAAAGACCGAATTCTGGTCGATTCTTTGTGCCATTAATGAAGAACCTAAGCTGCCAGTTTTTGTTATTGGAATTTATTGCGGTGAAAATAAGCCTTTCTTAAATGATTTGAGTATGAAAATTTTAAGATGAGCTTTCAAAGAAGTGACTGTCCAAAAAGAACTGACATAGGCTTTACAAATCACACTGAGGAGGGCTATCATAAACAGTGCACCCCATTAGAACGACTTCCGATTGATATGATCAACGATTTTGTAGTATCCGATTCCTTAAATTTACTGGATTTGGGAATAATGAAAAAGGTTTTATTGATTTGGACAAGTTGGAAGTATACATTTGCTTCCATGTGGTCTGCAAATCAAATTAAGGAAATTTCAGATCTATTAAAAAAATACAATGAGAACAAAGCAACTGAATTTCATCGTGCTATAAGATCTCTTAAATGCTTAAAATCTTGGAAAGGAGTGGAATTTAGAATATTTTTAATGTATTTAGGTCCAGTTATACTAAAAGAATATTTACCAGAATATATATATCAGCACTTCTTACTCTTATATTGCGCTAATATCATTTGTTCAAGTCTTGAATATGGAAAATTTCTTCATATAGCTAAAAAACTATTAGAAGACTTTATTAAAAAATACTTGGAAATTTATGGACACGATACAATCACAAGTAATGTACACAATCTTTGTCATCTTGTAGATGATGTTGTTCGTCTCGGTCCTTTACCATCGATTAGCTCCTATAGATTTGAAAATTATTTAGGGCATTTGAAAAGGCTACTACGTCAGAGAAACAAACCTTTCGCTGAGTGTGCAAAAAGAGTGATAGAATTGTCAAAACTTGAAACAGACCCAGTCATTAAAAATATATATCCAAAAGCTCTGTTGGAAATTAAAAAAAAACTGTAACATCAGTGAGAAACAATCCTAAATTTTTTTTGAAAAGTGGTGTTAGCTGAAGGATTAATGTTGACAAAAAAATAAAAATAAGTGGTTCATGACAAGTCAGGATGAAATCGTGTGCATGCTTTATGCTACTTTTGTTGAAGATGAATTAACAATTTTTGGTTCAAGTATTATAAATAAATATTCTTTTTTCGAAAAACCGATTAAGTCAGATCACCTTGGTATATATGTATAAATGTGAAAAAAAACTAAATTTTCCGAAATTATACAAAACAAAAGAAATAAAATGTAAACTAATAGCGATAAATTACCATCATCAACTTCACAAGATGGTGGTGTGGTCAATGATGGGTTTTTATTTTCAATCAAATAATACATCAATAGTAATTCAAATTACAATTATTACTTTCTCGATGAAATCTAACGAGCAATTGAATACGGACACAAAAAGAAACCAAGAATTATGTCAAGTATCTTACAAAATGTGAATGATGTTGACAACAAAATCGCTTTCTATTTCATAAAAAAATATAAAAAAATATTTCAAGGAGAATGTTGAGTATATTTTTAAGTTTTATCCGGTAAACTTTACACTTATTTAATTGTTGTTAGTTTATACAAATTTTTTTACTTAAATTGGGACAAAATTAACTGGAATCCAAGCTCCAACACCGGCCCTTTGGTTTGCTTATGTTGGTAAGTAGAAAATTCCAATAGTATACACTTGTATATTTAAATATGTAACTTACGATATGATTTATATTACAATATATTAATATATAATATAATAACGTATAATATATGTATGTGTATATTTATATGAATTAATTTCAGATACAAGCACACAGTATATTTCCTTCATTTTTATGGATCAATCTATGATAAACTCGTCATCGGTCAATTTCAAAGAGGCTTTTTCGCAAACATTTGGGCTTTATTTCATTTTTAATGTCAAATATTCAAACGAAGTATCTCAAACTCTTGATTTCACCAAAAGATTTTTTTTTTTCAACATCCAAACAGATATAACACGAGGCGCAAAAAAAAATATAAATGCACAATCAAAAGTTTTGCGTTTCGTACATTACAAAAAGATCACTGCAGCTCATATCATCCTAAATTGACAATCGATATCACATAGTCAAGATGTAACAAGAGTAAGCTTGTTTTTTTTTTTTAAGAAATTTCTTGATGCAGTGAAGCAATTTTCTAAAAATCTTTATTTTTATTGTTTCTTGTTCTGAACAATGTAAATTATTTTTAGGTTTTTTTACTAAGAAAACATAATGTAAAATAACTATATCTTATAGATAAGACTGAATTATAACACACGTGTATGTGATTAGTATACACAGAGGGTAGACCTTACAAAAACGATTGTTTGATTTTTTTATTAAGTCAAGGATATTGTTTGTTTTAATAAAATATTTCATGTTAATCGCTAGTTCTTTGTAATAATTTATATAAAATTATCATTTCAAAGCAGACTTGGAATATGCAGACACTTTGAATGGTCTTATGTTGAAATAACTCAGTTTACAGCACTCATGTGTGGTACTTTTTCGTAATGTTAGTTTTCGAAACCCTGATCATGATTTTCAGTTATGCTCAGCAGCAACATTCAATTTATGTACTTTGAAAAATCAAAGTTATTTTGTTTTTTGCGTGTTCGTCTGTCCGTCCGTACTATAACGAGCAGATATTTTAGACACGGCCTTTTTAAAAAATGTTTAGCTCACAAATGGGTAAAATTGGGAAACTCCTTTATAGTGTTACAGTAAAAACGTTTTTTTTATACATGGTTTAAGAATGAGATGATGTAAAGGGATGGAATTTTGTTTACAGCGTATCTATTTATATATTAAATGAAATTTCGAAAATGGACAAAATCGTACAGGCCTTTTGTAGTGCTGCCCTACAAAAATTTACTTTTTCACTATATATTTGCACACTGATTAAAAACACATTGACGTAAAGGGCTGAGCTCTGTATGAGGATATCTAAGAAAAATTACGATTTTTTATATATAGTGGGAAAGCAGTTAGTCTCAAACTTTTTAATGTACTGAAAGACGCACAACTTTTTACACCTATTACAACTTTAAATATTAAAATATTAAAATATTTTCTCTAAAATGTGTAAGTTTCAATCAGGTGTTTACATATATTTTGAGGTAGTAAAATTACTACACTTAGAGTACGCAACCTATTACCTACTCTCTGAGTAGTAAAATTTTTTTTACTTTGTAGCTAATCAAATTCAATCTGGATGCTTTGATAGATTTCTTACAAACTCTATGCCATTCCTGCTAATGGGTGGGCTGGTGTGAAGGAATGACCAGTTTTCTTAGCCTTGCCATAAAAATTTATTTACATTGTGCAATTTGGTTTTATATTACTGAAATGATATCATTAGAAGTAGATGAAGCTCGCAAGAGTGGAATTTTTCTAGCTCTTGCGGGTAATTTCACAGTTCTTGGGATTGACTGTTTTATGAGTTCAGTTTGTTAACTTTCAACCCTTCCCATTTTGTTGCTTAAGCCGAGTCTTGCTAAACCCTTCTTAGATTTCCATATCCCTTAATCCAAAAAACGTTTTTTTTTGTAATTGCATACTTTTTAAACTTAAATTTTCATTAAATTACATTTCTAATTGCATTTATCACAAAAACTATAAAAATACACCGCACTCGTGTTAAAAGAAAGACAATACAAAAAAATAAATAAATAAATAAACTGTTTGTTAGCAACAATAGTTAATGAACTCTACTTGCTACTTTCCCATGACTTTCAAAAGCATTCTCTTGTAAGAAAATGGAAAAGACAAAGAACCCGGTGTTTATTTTGATGTTCTTTTGTCATAGCGTCACTGGAAAAATCTTAAAATCTAACAGTCATCTGTGAATATATGTATATGTACCTACTCCCATTTGAAGGGAATGTGCTAACATGCATGTACATAACTATATAGTTTATTCCATATATATATGTATGTACATATATACTCTCGTTCGTACGAGAATTTCATCTTTCCTTGAGTCTCCTTTCTGTGACAAGATTCGAATTTTTTTCCTGTCCTTTATTTCTGCCATGATAAAGACCCATTTTCACTAGTCTATATGTTTGTTAAATGTAGTATGTGTCAAATAAAGCTCTTAAGCTGCCAAGCTGCTCCATTAAAAATCTCACGTGAAAACAACTAAAAGTTTTCTATTCCTTGAAACAATCGACAGAAAAACTAGTGAAGTTCATAAAATGTTGTGTTCTACCTGAGCACTGGGTAAAGTTCTAGTTTAACGTTTTCACCGCATATAAACATACATGTTTGCATGGGTAAATATAAGAGCAACGCATAGAGAAAAGTAAATAAAAATACGAGAGGTACGTTTTAAGGTAAAGTAAGCATTTTAAACTAAAATATTTACTTGACGTAAAAACATAGCCTGTTAGTGGTAAACTGCGAAAGTGCAAATTTTCTTTTACGCGTCCTCCGAAACTTATACTTAAATATTTCATTTTATCGTATCGGGAGAAGAGCAAGGCCCAACCCACCGTGTATAATTAAAATTTTAACCTTTTGCGACTTCGATCGTATCAGGAGAAGAACCTGGCCCAACCCACCATTCGTAATTGAAATTGTAACTTTTGCGTATAACAGTTATTGAAATGGAGAGCCGATTGCTATTAAAAGTTACTAGGTCGGGATTTAAGCGAATATAATCGAACATAAAATATGCACTTTAACATGGTTAGGGTAACAAGGATGCGATTGAGTGTAACGGATGAAGATAAGTGGCTGCAGGACTGTGATTAATTCCTGAAGTCTCAGTGTACTCTATAATGAAAGTGGAAATTATTTCTAACAGAGCCCTTTGTATTTTCTTGCTGTTGTTAAAAATAAAAAATTTGATTTAACTGGAAGATTAGTCGTTAAATTAAAATTTACAATAATTCATTTAAATTTGGAAATAAGGCAAACCCGTTTCGGTATAACAAGCCTTGTATTTTCTTCAGTCATGTAGAGTTGCCGCCTGTGTCATCTGTTAGGAAGCGGTTACCGTATACCAATAGCGGATAGTTTTTTTCTTTAGGTCTAATATGAGAATTGAATTGATAGATTTAAACACGAGGAGAGACAACCTCTAAATTTAGTTTCTTTATTCACAAGAATCCCTTTTCAAGAACGATACTATTTTAAGGTTAATTGGAACTTAGTGTTTAAAGTTTAAAACGGCATGATAAACACTTTGAGTTTGGTTGTTTTATTAAAAAAATTGTTTTCAAGCTCAATGCTAACTAAAGTTTAATTTATTTATTAAAATGATCTATTGTCAAGACTGATTCAAGTTTATATTTTGCTAATTCAAGTTTAGATTGCAAACTCATCACTAAAAGAAAAAGACTTTTTGATCGGGACTTACTACACCAAATTTTAAGTACAGACAGCGAATTACGAAAGATTGATCATCCCCAGCACGTGAAAATCTAAACTCTTAGTCTGCTGAGTAATCGCTTTTACGTTATGATGAATTCAATTCTAGCTAGCATAGAAAGTAGAATATACAATGTATGAATATTTTTAAACAGGTAATAAAATCATAGTGTATACTAAGTTTGTTATTCCGTTTGTAACACCAAGTAATAATAATGGTACAGCAAAATGCATTCGACACCCAAGCATTAATAAAGTTATTTTGATTTTTGCATGTGCGTCCGTTCTCACGATAATTCGAGAGCGCGATTTAAATCTTTTATATTCGTTTTAGGGAAAAATAAAATCACTTCGTAAATAGCTTCGACTATTGTTGGAATTATGCCTTCAAAAACAAAACCACTAAAGTTTTCTAATTTCACCTATGTTTAACTACCGATTCAAAATTTCTTACTTAAAGATCTCGACCTTTTCTTTGATATTTACAATTTTACCTTTTCATCCTAGTACGATGAAAATTTCGTTTCCTATAGATAATCTATGTAAAAAAAACAAAATGTGGGCGAAAAGTGCCACAAAAATTAGGTTTGAGATTTCGTAAAGTAGTACACTATTCAAAAGAAAAAATCAATGTTTAGGTGATGGAATACAGATGGCGCTAATATGGCATGGAAACATTTTCCGCAGCAATATATATAGTATATCCAGACATTTACTTCGGACCGAAAAATGAACAGGTTGACTATATTGATACCGTTTGATGTTTGCCGCTTTGGCACATATAATCAATTTGTGTTATCTAATATGTGATTTTATTAATGGTGCCCTTTTAGATGACTTTTTCACTAAATCATACAATACAAGGATTTGCTTCAAATATTGTTTCATCACAAAAATTCTTAAGACGTTTTGACAGTAAGTTTTCTTCACAAATAATTTCTCATTTATTCACTCTCCACTTCTATTCCAAAACCCAGAATGCAAACGAAATTTTCGCTCGATGAGCATACTGGGGCGCTTTTTATTTCTTGAACATTAAATTGTATACTTTGAGAGGAATAAATATGACACTTTTATCATGCTTCTGTAACACGAAAATGTGGGAAATTTGATTTATTAAAGATGCTGCCATTACAACATGGAAATGTGGAAAAGCCAAATTTGAGGCTTTCGCACTACCCAGCCACAGGTTTTGTTGTTGTTATAATTTTCTATGTGTCTGGATCTGGTAGATCCGGTGTCTGTTTCGTTGTTAGGTCTCGTTGTAGGTCAACGTATGTAACTCGAGTGTACTTAGAGAGCTGAAATTTTGCTTATAGGCTTTTAAAACAAATGAAAAAGCTAGGATTGGCCTAAGATTAATTCTTATGATACCCTAGATGAATGCCCGTATTAAATTTCGTATGGTCACCGATCTATTCAAGTTTGATTTTGAAGAGTTTTTCGCATATATTTTCAGAACGGTTTGTCGCACAGAAAAAATTGTCATAAACAATTTTATAGGACTTCGTATTCTACAAAAGTTTTTATTACAATAAAAATATTTTGGACTGATCGTTTTCAAAGTATACGAAAAAAACCTAAATTTTTATATGGCAACACCAAGAAAGAGTTGCGCGATTTAGTCCATTTTTGACATTTTATTTGCTAATGTAGTAAAAACATCATGTACGAAATTTCAGCTCTCTACGTCGACGCGTTCTCAGGCAGTGTCCAAATATATAGCGGAAAACGAAATTTTTATATGGCAACCCCACAAAGGAGTTGCCCGATTTATCTCATTTTTTTTTTAAAGTCCGTGCACAAAATTTCAGCTCTCTAAGTATACGCGTTCTCGAGTTATCGTGCACACGGACGGACGGACGGACATGCAAAAATCAAAATAACTTTTAATATTATGAATAGGTGTCCAATCCATTTTGCTCTACATCATTATTTCTAGGTGTTACAAACGGAATGACAAACTTAGTATACCCCTATGATTTCATCTAGGGTATAAAAATAGTCAAATTAACTTCGAAAAAGGGACAAATCTGGTAACACCTTCATTGGGCTGCATAACAAAAATTTCGTTTTTCACTTCATATTTGGACACTGTCTGGCAACGCATCAACTTCGAGACCTGAAATTTGGTACATGGTGTTTTTACAGTGAAAGTAAATAAACTTTCCAAAACGTGTTAAATTGGGCAACTCTTGTTAAAACTCCCCAAAAGCTTTGTAGATAAGCCCCATTTTGAGTATCAAATGACTGTCCTAATATGTAGTGCAATTAAATACAGTGCCGAAAATTAATTACACAAATATAGAGGAAGAAAAAAAGTTGAAAGCACAAAAATAAAAACGAGATCATTGAAAAAAATAAAGGATTTACGTTTATTTTGATATTAGGAGAAACGTTCCGCTACTACTCTCCATACTATAATACAATAAATTTTGTTCTCCGCTTATAGTCTAATATTAAAAATAAACTTTTAAATATTTCAAGAAAACAAACACAATATTTTATTGAATATCAAATAATTTTATTCATCCCATCTATCACCACTGACCGATATTCTAAAACTCCCTATTAAAACACAAATCACCGTCTGCGTCCTACCAGCAGCATCTATATAATCTTTTAAATCTTCAAATATGGTAATCATTTTATTTCTTTTACATACTATTCTTAATAGTACCGCGGGGGTTCTGAATCATGCACATGAGCCAATGGCTTACCCACATACACGTCTTCACATTTTGAACAGTGCCGCCTCAAATTTTATGAAATAATAATAATTTATTTTATAAGAAATTTTTATTACTACAAAGCTGAGGTAAACAGTGGAGCCTGTTTTCCGATCGGACATAACCCAACCGAGTTAGGGACGACCAAAGGTGCGAAAAATAATATCTAGTTCCTCAGTATGCCGTATTCGAACTAACCCCCCCCCCCCCCACGAACCATCCCACGACCGAGAGAATGAAGATTGTAGGCCAACAATGTGTAAGAGGGCGAGGAGAAAGTGGCTGGGACTCAGGCTGAGTGAGCAAAAATTGGGAAATTAATATATTTTTTTATTTATGAAAAGAAATTTTTTTTATGTACACTTTTAGGGGGGGTAGGAACCCCCCAGTGGGGGCTGGTTATTTCTGTTGTTACTGTGGGAATGTGTATAAAAGGGGTCCGTGTGGAACCGCGTCTCTGGTTACGTAAGTATTTTTGCTACAAGGAGTGCACATTTTTAGTCAAATTCCGCTCCTGGTACAAGCCAATTCACGAAAAGAATAAAAGGGAGCGATACAGATATTGAGAAAATGGTGTCTAAATTTTTTGATAGCTTCATTGCGACATATCAAGTTTTGAAATTTATAGAAATCTATAGAAATATATGAAGCAAAAGCAAAAAGAACATACCTTGCAGGTTTCCTGTAGCCGACAATTTTTAATGCGATTTTGTGATTTTCAAGTGATATGGATCCTAGTTTAACGAATTTCAAGAAATCTATTTATATTTTTTGTTATTTCGTTTCCTTTATTTCTCTATTTTAAAACCATTATAATTTTTATGAACTTTTTATAATTTACTAAATAAAAGCTAAAAAGTTCAAACAAGTTAAGTGAATTACGATTCTAAGCTCCCATTTGGTGATAAGACACATTTAAATTTCAATCTTTTGTTTATATTATTCATTTATAAGCCAACTTAAATAGCGCTCCGTTGAACCGCGCATTTTTGGTTATGTGACAGGTTTATACGCATGTAGTTAAGGGTTAATATAATCGATGGAATCGGGTATTGCTATACTTAATTTTATTTACAAAGAAAAAGAAACACATTTATTATTATTTTAGATAAAAAAGATCTTATTGAATATTATATTATATTTATTAAATATTTTTTATTTTATACATAATTAAATACATGTAATGTATTTTATATATTCGCACGATGATTGAAAGTGGATGAAGTTTTCAATGTTTTCCGTTGCAAGAGAAAAAGAAAAGAAAGCAAAAAACCATTTTCACAGAAATATTTTTTGTCTTTATAACAAATTCTGGAGGTATTTTTCTTTAGTTGTTAGTTATACATTGTTGTGAATTTTAGATTAAAAGCTCTTGCATCTTACGCCACCTTTCTGAACTAAAAACAATAGTTGAAATTAGATACTAACATGTGACTAAAAAATACAAAGGAAGAAATTAGAATATTTTTTTGTTCAAATGAATACTATAAAGTGTTTTAAACGTTATGTTGCGCTAACACTTTTGTTTCCTACTCCTCTTCCCCGGAGACCCTTTTATTGATCATAAGTCTCTAGTATTACAGCACTTTACATTTGGCTTTCTTGTTTTCCCAAAACTTGACTCGCACTGCAGTAGAAAGTTAAATGTCGCTTTTAATAATAATAATGGCTTGGTTCTCTCTTCCTCGAGTTTCAGATAATAGCGACATCAGAATCCCGTTTTAGATGACTCTGAGGGCGGTTGAGGCATAACCCGAAGAGGATCATTAACATCGGATCCTCATTACAATCTTAAAATGTAAGTGGTGTACAGTCCCTTTAGGACTGGAAGTGTAGTTGTTGTGGTAGTTAAGGTTTCTTTTAATACCCACCATACACTTCACGCAAATAGTCATGGTGTAGAATGCCAAACTGACAAGAAGCTACCATGGAGTGAGATGTCACCTCTCACTCACATTTACTAACCCCAATAACACTATGACAGTTTTAAGGCTCAAATGCTGGGTTGATTGTTTTGATCCTCCCTCCAAGCTATACGCTGGTAATTCTTATCTAGTTTATTAATTAATAATTAATTATGTGTGGATATTATGGGCCACACCACCTAGTGGCAAGCTATTGATGAATATTGCTATGAATTCTCGAGATAATAAGAAAATATATTTATTTATTTTGTGTAAATCTGAGAGATGATGAAATTTCTTTTCAAGTTCGTCAGAAATGATAGGACAGATTTTAATGACCAATTTTATGTAAGTGGGTCAACACCGTAAAAAAAAGAAGAAAATTCTATTATAATACACTTTATTACCAGCCGGTTACAATCTGTTAGCCAAACTTATCGGTGTCAAGGTTTCAAGTCATTATTAACTTCCCGAATCAGGGCTAGGACTGATTCAATAAATTAAAAAATATCGATCCGTTCAACTTTAATAAAATTCTTCCAAGACACTGATTTGTTCACAAAATTCTATTCAATTTCAATATTTACTTAAACAAGAACTGGAAAATTTCTGATAAAAGTGTCATATTGTTCTGACTCAGGTGCCCATTGTTCCGAATCACAACCATAAGGTTAATTCATCAATATATTGTCATATACAATATATTGATATATACCATAGAAAATACCCTGAAAATGAAAAATTATTTCATTTTAAAATCTTAATCAAAATTTAAAATGCATTTCCATGTTGTAACGAAATGCAATTTGGCATAAATTTGATTTTGTTATGAGACACACATTCCACTCACACGATATACATACTTACCTACATACAGTGTCTTCTTCCTTTTTTTCCGTATGTACACTGTACATACTACGGTACTTAATTATTGAAATTTAAATGTATGTACATACACGCATACATACAATTATTACAAATTATTCGCGCCCTCTTAAAATTAATATTTCAAGACGGGCGCACAACTGCATATCAGATTTCATTTCCTTCTGAATGCGTACGCATATGCTACCAAAACTTTTTCGCATTTTCTCACGAAATAATAAAAAAGCTTTAAAGTAATCGTGGGTACCCGGGGCCAACAGAAATGGGCAGTGCCTAAGGTCAGAGATATAGCGGAACGCTATTTTTTTTTTTAAACGAAAAATTAAAGATAAATTTGGAATAGTGAAAAATAAATCTAATTAAGGAAAGAGGATATCAAATGTGAGAAATAAGTATAAGAAAGAATAGTAGAAACATAAATCATGTGGACAAATAAATTAAAAGATAACTTTAGAATATTTGAAAATAAAAAACAGAAAAATAAATTGAAGTAAACAGTAAAATTTTGGATCTTGTTTTTCTTTCTCCTACGCCCACTCTCTTTCTTGGAGTACGAAATGCGCGGCTATAATAATCTACGTAAAATATTGTTAATTAAAACATCAAGAAACCTTAATATATTACAAAAAACTTAAGCAGAAGGCGCATAAATTTAAATGTAAAGAAAAAAAAAACTATTCACCTCTTAGAAATCCCATCGACCAAGCTAACCTTATTAGAGGATGATAAATCTCAACCTCTAAAACTGCAGTATTTCACACAGCCGTCTTCCAAATAAATATATAGTCCGCCAAAATCCAGAAATAAAAAAAAAACTATCTAATAATTGCTTTATTTATCAATTACTTGATTTGTTTTTCTTTTCATATTATTATACCAAGTTCAGAGGACGCCCTATGATGCAAAGCACAGCTTTGCACGAAGGAAAAGGGGCAAATTCAACTGCTTTTGGAGCAATTCACTTATTGCAAATTCCACTTCTTTTGAAAATACTTACTTATGGCAGCTCCACTTATCGGCTTAAACCAATCTGAACTTATCGTGCGCGAGATGCTAGCTGTATAGTATTTGTCCCACTATACAAAACAAGTTCGGAATAAAGTTTGGTGTTCTTGCGCCAAATGGAAACTAGCGGTCGTTAGCGACTTTAGCTATCCATTTTACATCAGTGAGTCAAAAAATATTTATTTTGCAAGTCCACCAGTCCAGCACCAACTTTTGCCTGATGCTGTTGAGTGTTTGGCTAATCATTGTTTTTCTTTTTCTTATATTGTAGTGTTCTGACGAACGCTGAAAGACAGTCACATCTTTTTTAAATAACAAATCGCTAAAAATAACTAACAGATGTAATTGATTTGACATATAAAATGTGTTGCAAAAACCCCCGGGTAAATGACCTCCAAGTAATTTTTTTATTTTGTCAGAAAAATAGATAAATTTTCCACTACGGGGCAATTTTAACGCTCTGATTTCCCGCGCCTTAAAGTTATTCCAGATGTTTGAAAACTAGCTTTGTATTAAAAATTTGCGTATAATCGAAGCTACGTACAGCTTGCATGCAAGCCTCTATTCCAACACGATTTTTAACTTGACAGCAGAAGGCAGTTCGGTTGATGTCTTAGCATCTTGCATGCAAGTTTATTTAAACAAGGAAAAAAGCTAGAATTGGTCTAAGACCAGTTCTTATGATACTCTAGATGAATGCCCGTATTAAATTTCGTATGGTCACCGATCTACTCAAGTATTGATTTTGAAGTTGTTTTTCGCATATATTTCTAGAACAGTTTGTCGCACAGAAAAAATGGTAATAACCAATTTTATAGGATTTCGTATTCTGCAGAAGTTCTTAGTACAATAAAAATGTCTTGGACTGATCGTTTTCAAAGTATACGTAAAAAACCGAAATTTTTATATGGAAACACCAAGAAGGAGTTGCCCGATTTAGTCCATTTTTGACATTTTATTTGCTAATGTAGTAAAAACTTCATGTACGAAATTTCAGCTCTCTACGTCGATGCGTTCTCAGGCAGTGTCCAAATATATAGCGGAAAACGAAATTTTTATATGGCAACCCCACGAAGGAGTTGCCCGATTTGTCTCATTTTCGAACTCAATTTTACTTTTTTTTTTTAAAGTCCATGTACAAAATTTCAGCTGTTTAAGTATACGCGTTCTCGAGTTATCGTGCGCACAGACGGACAGACGGACGGACGGACATGCAAAAATCGAAATAACTTTTAATATTATGAATGGGTGTCCAATCCATTTTGCTCTACCATCATTATTTCGAGGTGTTACAAACGGAATGACAAACTTAGTATACCCCTATGATTTCATCTAGGGTATAAAAATGGAATTGGGGCGTAAAGTCATGCGTATATTGGAAAATTATAGCAATAAAAGGAGTAGCAGAATGATAAAAACCCTAGAAAAAGTTAAGAGGAATGTTTTGGTAAATGATGTAATGCAAATGATCCCAGAAAATCTCTTTATTCCAGAATAAATTTCACAAATTCTCTCAAGCATTACTTTTCCGCCATCTTGAAAACTGCATAATGTCAAATTACTATCACCTCAGCTGCCATGGTTTTTCATCATGCAAGTTCGCTGAAAGCTGAGCTGCCAGCATGGCAAGAGATATGGCAGTGCAGCTTGCATGCAAGATATACTTGCAGGTGTAACCCCCGGGTAAGGCAGTGATATCGTCCATGCTCCATTATATGAAGAGCTTTTCAGTCATTTTAAAGAATTTCAAATCATTTCTTTTAATATTAGAAAACAACCCACGTTACTCTAGTGATGGGTAACGGCGATATTCTGTCTAAATCGGTATTAATTATAAATCTGAAAAAAGAAAACACATATTGAGTTATCAATAATTATGTCTTATGATCCTAAGAAATGAAAATAAAATTGCTGCACACACGTCAGTATATTTTACAGTTGTTACCTTTCCATTTCATAACATGCATAATCTGATAAATTAATAAACGGGAGCAAGTCGTGCACTTTCAAAACATGTACATACATAAGAACAAGCATTTCATGACTCGGGAAATTACTCTCCTTCTCATGTGTACGCAAGATTTAATACGTAGTAATAAATAACAGCAATTTCTACAGTCTCAAATTAGTTCATATTTTTAGTAAATATTTATGAGTAGCAATGTATGTACATGATTACATCCAGTTTATTATAATTTCGCTTCCTACAGTTCCGGCGGATTTTAATTAGAGTTTCCTAGGTAACCTTAAATGTTCAAACAAACTTTTGAATTAATTTTGCTATTTACACTTTCTTACAACATAAGCACGACGGCAGGCTGCATATATTTAATTTTAGATTTTATTGAGATAAATGCATACGTTGTATATAAGGCGGTTTGACAGTTAAATGCATACGTGGTATATAAGGCGTGTTGACAGTTAATATATTGGTCATGGTGAGATTAAATTTCGCTCTTGCCCATTATGCCCATTATAAAAACACTGTTATTAGTTATTGGTCGGTGGTTCTAAGCATATAAGAATTTGTAAGTTCAATTAAAACAGCTATTGTAAAACATATTAAATTACGCCTTCTAGCTATGTACATATTCCTATCATATTCATATCGATATACATTATATAACTCTTTAAAGTACCCCTGTTCCCTATCCATATTTCCGGAAAGGCATCAAAAAATTCCATCGTTACATTTGTAACTAACCGGCAACGAGCTCTCTACGAATTCCTTCCTAAATACATTTTCACTAACTTCGGATTCAGGATTTGATTTATACAGCTGTCGTAAAATCCACGGCAACATATGGGTTGTTTACATTTGTTATACGGAGGATCCTACAGAAGTTTTCTGAAGACAAACGAAAATTTGAAGTTATTTAATTGTTGTGTTTTTATTGTTTATCGAATTATTCTCCTCAACAATTATTTGAGGAGTAGTAACCACGGTTGCCAGATTGGGCGATTTCTCGCCAATTGGGCTATCTTTTTTTCCCACTTGGCTAGAAATTTTAACTTCGGCGATTGGCGATATTATTGGGCTCAAAAAATCCCTATATAATAAAGAACCGTCACTTTATCAAATGAAAGAAAATTAATTATTTATCTAACCGATCACAAACACAATGTTCATGGCCCATTGTGATCAATGCTTAGCCTTATCATATACACCTAATTTTTTCCAAAATGACATCTAGATGTCCCTAGTTTTAGTAAATACTTCGGGAAATCCCCTATACACTTACGCGCAATGCTGCGTACGTATTGCCTGCCTGCTTGTGGCGAACAGTTCCAAATAATTGTTTATCATTCCTTCTTGTCAACTTATAGTAGGTGACCGCGACATTCGAGTTTCTTTTTATTCCGTCTTTGTTGTTTATTTTATAATGGGAAAGTGGGCGAAATATAATAAATCGTACAATAAAGCTTGGGAATCTGAGCCAGTATTTAAAGGTGCAAAGTATAAATGTTGCCAATGTGTTCAGTTTGTTTTTAATACATACTCTGTGTATAAATTATTTCAGGCTGGTTAACTCAAAGTACATCAAACTTAGCATGTGCATTTTGTAATGTATGCAAAACAGAAATAAGAGCACATAAGAACGACATAAAGAAACACAGTACAACTTTGAAGCATCGGCAAGAAGCTTCTAAAATAAGCTTTAATCAACGTTCTTTACAAAATTGTGGTGAGTAAGGAAAAGGTTTTTTTACTTTATGAAAGAAATTATGTTGCCTTCATAATATATAGGTGTTGTTGTTACAAAAAAATATGTAAATGCAAGCAAAGAAGTAAGATTAGCTTTACATGTTGGAATGCACTCATCAATTAGAAGCATAGATCATTTGGGTGATATTTTTAATGAAATGGTACATCAACCGTCAACTTCAGCCCATTCGCAGCAAAATCATCTTAAAATCCATCGCTCTAAATGCACTGCCATAATCAAGAAAGTTATTGCTCCTAGTTTTTTAGAAGAGTTAGTTTCGGATATTGGTGACTCAAATTTTTCTTTAATAGTTGATGAGTCAACAGATATTTCGACAGAGAAATACCTTTGTATGTGCATAAAATATTTTTCAAAAAATAAAGGTATTGTTTGTACAAATTTTTTAGGAATAGTGAAGGTAATTAGCGCAACATCAGAAAATCTTTTTGAGGCTATTAAAAGTTTTCTTCTAAAAGTAAATTTAAAATTAGAAAATTTAATAGGACTTGGAGTAGATGGAGCAAGTAATCTATGTGGTAGCAGAAACTCATTATATACTATGTTAAAACAAGTTTGCCCAAAGTTAATATTAGTGCGCTGCATTTGTCATAGCTTGCATTTGTGTATATCAAAAGCTTCAGAAGTTATTCCTAATGAAGTAGATTTTTTAATTAGAGAAACCCATAATTGGTTCTCCCATAGCAGTTTGAGAAAGGAGAAATATAGAGAAATGTACCATCTTATTAACACACCTGATAAGCAACCTTCAAAGTTGGTACAAGTCAGCCTAACAAGATGGCTTTCCAGATACAATGCAGTGCATAAGATATTAGAGCAACATCTTGAATTACAAACATTCTTTAAAGTAGCTGCACTAAACGAAAAATGCCATTCCGCCAAAATACTTGCAAGTATGTATGACTCTAAAGTGTACAAAGTTTTTTTATTGTTTTTGCATCCTATATTAAAAGAAATCAATTCACTAAATCTTTATTTTCAAAGCAATAACGTAAATTTCTATGCAGCTCATCAGGAAATAATAGCTTTTGTGAAGTGTCTCGCAGCTAAAATTTTTAAATCAGAATATTTGAAATCGATTGACGAGAATATTTTAGATATCGAAGAATTATTAGATAATCCCTTATCATTCTTAAATTTGGAAGACATTGACTATGGATCAGACTGTTTACGCGAAATTTTAGCATCCCATTTAGAAGAAGTATTATTAGCAGAAACTCGTACAATCTGTAAGGAATTTTATTGCTGTCTTCTTCGTCAAATCCTTAAAAGGATGCCTTCACATTTAGATGTTTTTCAGAAAGCAAGTGCTATATCTCCAAATGTTTGCTTAAATCAAATTCCGCCAAAATTTACTGAGCTTCCTTTACATTTTACAGACAAAAATTCATATCCAGATATTGAGATTCAATATAATAAGTTACTTTCGACAAATTGGAATCATATATTTGGAAACAAAATTCCTTCCGATTCAATTGAATTTTGGTCAAAAGTCTATAATACTAAATCAGCAAGTGGAGACGTTATAAGGATATTTGTGAATTAGCTTTTTCTATATTATCTCTCCCAGCATCGAACGCTATTGTTGAAAGAAGTTTTAGCATAATGAATATTATTAAAACTAAGTTAAGAAATAAATTGAATTTGGATACCTTAGCTGCCTTAATGAGAACCAGAATACATTTGACTTCAAACAAAATGTGCTGTAAAGATTATTCAATTCCAGAAAAAATGATAAATAAAATGGATTCATCTATTTATATTAATAATGATAATTATGTTGAAGATATTGATGAATACGATATCTTAGATAATATGTAACTCATGAATAAAATACATATTTACTACCTTTCCATAATTTTTTCTTAGTTTAATAAATACATTAAAATATTGGCGACAAATTGGGCGTTGGTTTTCTTCTATTGGGCGATTTTGGGCTCCACTGGTTATGAAATTTGGCTCCTTCTGCCAAAATTTTCTGGCAACACTGGTAGTAACTGTGAATCCCTGCATATTACCTTTTATAAAGGAGAATAAAAAGAAGTCACAAGGGTCCAGGTCCAGATTGTAATTTGAATGAGTCAACAATTCCATTTAAGAAGCACTCGGGAATTTGATAGTGCAAAATGCGTTGTGCGTTGGAGTATCATTCTTGCTCTTAGTAGAAGTTGTATTGTAGACGAACTTGATCCACAAGACAACTTCTATAATGAATTGTACGCCCGATTAATGAGGCTTCCATATACCAAATGTTTAGTATGGGTCTTCTCTTTGTCTGATAATTGTCGCCTTTGAAAATTCACTGTTGTGATTGTCGTTTGGTTTCTGGCTCATAGCAATAGGTGCAAGTTCCCTCACACAATATCGAACACTATTTTTGACCAGTTTTGGATAAATTTCTTCAGTAAATTGAACATATAGGTTCTTTCCACCAACCACAAGTCTTTCTGACGGTTAGATGTTTATGTAATATTGTTTTTATTCGGGTCATGTATATATGTATTCCCACATGGGTTGGCTTAATATCCCTGTAGGTACACCGGTTATCCTTAAAGGACGATGACATTGGCTGACGTCCTTATCGTGGCTTCTCCTTTATTGAATTACGTTATGAATAGGGATGGATTTTAATAATTCGAAAAAGTAAATACGGCATGCAGTGATAAAATTCGATGCGCGCCATAGATTTTCCGACGCCTAGCAGAGATTGAGCAGCTCATAATTAAGAAAACATGATTCTGTAAGGAAGGAAGGCTGTGACTGATACCCCAGTTACCTTAGCAATGGCATATATAAGGGATGGAGGAGGAGTGGTTCACGGGTCCACCCCTCCCCGCTGGCAGAAAAAAAGGATTATAATATAATTAAAGTGGCGCTTAGCAAGTTGTTGCTGCAATTACCTACAAAGTTTCTTCATTTCAAAAAACTTTCTGGGTAAAATCTGACATAGAGAAAGAAATAAAAAGCACATTAACGGGTTTCCTGCAACTTCGTTAAAAATACGAAGAAGAAGAAGAAGAAGAAGAAGAAGAAGAAGAAGAAGAAGAAGAAGAAGAAAAAGAAGAAGAAGAAGAAGAAGAAGAAGAAGAAGAAGAAGAAGAAGAAGAAGAAGAAGAAGAAGAAGAAGAAGAAGAAGAAGAAGAAGAAGAAGAAGAAGAAGAAGAAGAGTGGATTGATATTTGAAAATTTAATTTAGCTTATACATGAATCTGATTTAGATATCAGTGAAGAGGTTGTTGAAATGGTAGTAATAAAAAAAACATTGTGTTGCATGCTTAATTCACTCCAAATTCTGCAGCAAAAGCTTTACACAGCAGTGGATACATAAATGCAGTAGCGTCGGCTATTTCAAATCAAATTTAATCTCATTTTTAAAAACTATTATTATATACCAAAGCCAGCAATAATTCGATTTGTTTTCAAAAGTTATACCTATATTCTATTGTTTGATATTTTTCTGTAAAAACTTTGAATAAAATTACAAAAATAAAGAGAACTTATGACAGCTGTCAGTTTTCCTCGAAAAAATTTTGCAATAGGAAGCAATTACGTCGAAAATTTATGTAATTTTTCTTCATGAATTAGTAAAGAAGCGGAAAATGTGCAGTTCGTGCAAATGCATTATAACCCATTGTCCCAAAAATGAGTACCAACGCGAATAGACCTAATGTTGGCGTTCGTTCGTAAAGATAGCTTGCGGCTATCGAGATCTGTTGGAAGAAGTATATTATGTACAATGTAATTTGCAAAATGGGTTCAATAACATAACCTTGCTTGCCATTAGCTGTTTCAACTTTGTGACCCTCACCAAATCTGAGCCTTAGCCGGTGTTAGTATTTATTACATTGAATTTCGCCGAAAAAGACATTAAAAATGTCCGGGTTTCAATTGAATATTTCTTGACTTTTCACAATCCATGATGGCTATTTTTATACCCTAGTCATTGTTATTCCGTCTGTAACGCATAGAATTAAAGATGGTAGAGCAAACTGGATCGGAGACCCAAGCATAATATTCAAAGTTGTTTTGATTTTTGCATCTTCGTCTGTCCGTCCATCGGCCTGTCCATGCGTCCATTCATCTGCCAGTCCGTCCATCCGTCTGTCCACCTTTCCATCCACCTGTCCGTCCATCTGTCAATCTTTTTGTCCTCACTATAACTCGAGAACGTGTGTACTTTGTAATGTTGTGGGACAATGGTCGCAGATGGTGATGAATACTGTTAATATGGCTAAAGAGCCGATGTTATAAGGATACCGTTTTGGCAAGGAATTGATGACGATGTAAATTCTTATGGCGGTGATGCTCTGCTGTAGTGAGTGGCATTGTATGCTGATATAGAAAAGCCAATGGCAGAGTATGCCGATGTAACGTAGATGGCAGAGTGTGCCAATGTGAACAGAGAATAAACCACTGATTTTATTGATCTATACATCGGCTTTTTATACACAAGCGCTGTCATATGAAAAATACTATACATATTATCTTACAATGTTCACTGATTTATATTATTCATATCATTCGTATCAATGATATTGGGTAGAGCGATGAACTTAGGCATAGGAATTCTCGGGACCAAAATTATGCTTGCGTGTCTTGCAAATTCTTCTTGAGATCAAGAATTTTTTTTTATTTTTTTTTTCATTATCGTTCCGATTCTTGTTCGCTTTTGGTGACTGAGGTCATGCTTTACAATTTAGAGAGCAAACGAAATTGGAGGAAATCAGGCAACTCCTTCATAGTGTTGCCATACAAAAATTTCATTTTCACTATAGATATATTTGAATATTCAGAACGCGTCAATATAAATTAAAAAATAACTAAATCGAACATCCCGCTCTAGGTGTTGCGATATAATAATTTAAGATTTCTACGTATTCTGCAAAAAAAATGAGTCCTAGACGTTTATATTGTCCCGAACTGTTCTTCAAAAATCATACTCGGTTAACCATGAGACACATTAGGATTGCAGTCGAACATTACTGTCAAATAATTTTTTGATCTGAAGGAATATTTTAATTCATCATGATTACGTAAATATTTGTCTGTCGTAAATTTATAATATCATAAACTTATCATTAGAATTGCATTTCTTTCCGTAAAAAATTCAAATCATTCAACAACTTCAAGAAAATGACCACGAACTTCATTGTAAATGGATTGAAGGATGCTACAGTTCCACATTGACGATCCAGAATATTTTAGAAATTTAATCGTGAATTACAAAGCTCATTCTACCAGAAATGGCTACATAACCAAGCACAACAGTTTGCAGTAATGAAGAACAAGAATATTTTGTGAATGATCGCTGCATCCTCATAGAGGGTGTTATGTGCTATTCGGCCTGAAAGGGCCTGTGGATGTCTCATCATTTTTTGAAGATCCTGGAGAGAATATCGTGTCTGTTGCTGAAGACATGTGATGCTCCAAAAGCTTTTTTTTTTTAAATTGCACAACAGAATCTTTAGCACATGTATTTCCAACAGCATGGCACTATATGCCATATACAGCTCGTGAAAGAATCGCAATTCTTATGAACGTATGTTCCGGTCAAATAATGTCCTTAAGTAATGTTGATTGCTGACCTCATTTGCCTGATTCTAGTGCGTTATATTTTTTTTCTTCTGAGGCTACTTAAATGAAAATGTGTAAGTCGACAAAAATCTTACAACTGAAGGCAGTATTCAATCATTTAAATAACCGCAGAAATTTGTAATACTCTTAGCCCGTACTATAATAAAAGACGTATTTCTTAAATTGTAAAAACATGTTACATAAACACATAAGCACAATTTCGTTTCTACAACCCATATTTTGGTTATTAAATTATAAGTAAGACTATAAAAATATAAGCGAAGTGAAACCCCACAAAACAATAACACATCCAAGCGCCTATCTGAATTTATTTGCTAATATAAGGCCCATATTCTATGCACTGAAAACTCGTTAAAAACTTTTTTAACTTTAAGTCTTATACGGTAGGAACTCCATTCGCGCATCCCCTTTAGGGCTCTTTTCCTAAGCAAATGTTTGCTCTTGGATATATTCAAAGTGCACCCACATCGCATCGTTTACAAATGGATTCAGCTACAATTTGGAACGATGAGATGGAAAATTTTAATATACAGGAAAATACTTGCAGCAATTTTCCGGGTGCTTGAAAAATATCATTCTTAAATATTCACAGCTATTACCCATCTATTTAAATGAGCGCACAAGAAATGCAAAAGTAGATTGCATGGATATTATTTCATTTTAATAATTCATAGCTCTTTTATGGCTGACGGCTATGTGCTA
The DNA here is from genome assembly GCA_963924295.1 of Dioctria rufipes. NCBI lineage: Eukaryota > Metazoa > Arthropoda > Insecta > Diptera > Asilidae > Dioctria > Dioctria rufipes. Next base: position 57,158,752 of record OZ002740.1, read on the forward strand.
TGTGTAAATATGACATTTTGTCAGCGAATGGAAGTTTTTCAATAAATCCTCACAAAGCCATGAATGTAAAGAAAATTAGCTGACGAGGGATTTATTGTAGCTTATTTATTACTTCGTATTATAAAGATCTTAATAGTTAAACAGACAATATAAAATATTGCATAAGAAAGAAGAGGTCGGTAATATGATTTAGGTAAAAATGCTTAAATTTATCTTAATGGTGAATGACATTTGTATGCGTCTTAATTTTATATTGAAAGTGGTGTAGGTGGTGTAAGTGACCCGGTGTTCCAGCTGATTTCAAAGAAAACTAATGAGATTTTAAGGCATATTTTATTTCCTCGGAATTCCAATATTTCGATCTTGGATGTAGACCATGTTCAAGGCTAAAACAAAGGGAAAGCTATAAATCAAAATTAATTATGCAAACAATAGAAACCAATATGACAAATGTGATTTTACCTGAGAATTTGGTATGTCAAAAAAAAAGGCGATAACATCAATGGATTATTGAAAATCCTCGTCAAACTAAAAAGTCGTTAAGAAATTTGAAAAAGAAACACTTTAAATAGGTAAAAATTCAATAGAAAAGTCCAAGATAAAAACACCAGAGCACACATTCCGAAAGAAGAAACTATCACAATAAATAACAATAATCACATTAAAAGATTAAATAAATAAATTAACAATTATGCTAAATAAATAATTAGATAATTAACGAATTAAAACTTGAAACACAGAGCTGAAGCGACTAAGAGACATGTGGAGAAATATATTATGTGTAACCCGCTAATGTAGCCACAATTCAGATTGGGCATATATTGTACGTGAATGTACTGCGTATCAGTCTTACAATTTGTTCTGTTGGGCTTCATTGACTGTATGTAGAGAGGCTCTATATTTTTCCTCTTCCTCCAATTTAGCTCTTTACATAGGAATTTGGGGTCTTCGAAATCAATTCACATGTCTCTTAGTCGCTTAAGCTGTTTGTTTCAAGTTTCAATTCGTTAATTATCTAATTATTTATTTATTTATTTAATCTTTTAATGGGATTATTGTTATTTATTGTGATAGTTTCTTTTTTCGGAATGTGTCCTTTGTTATTTTTATCTCGGACTTTTCTATTAAGTTTTTACCTATTTATAGTGCTTCTTTTTCAAATTTCTTAAAGACTTTTTAGTATCTTAAATGTTTGACTAGGATTTTCAATAATTCATTGATGTTATCCCCTTTTTTTTTTTTGACATACCAAATTCTCAGGTAAAATCACATTTGTCATATTGGTTTCTATTGTTTGCATAATTAATTTTGATTTATGGCTTTCCCTTTGTTTTAGCCTAGAACGTGGTCTACACCCAAGAACGAAATATTGAAATTTCGAGGAAATAAAATATGCATTAAAACCCACATGAGTCTTCTTTGAAATCAGCTGGAACACCGGGTTATTGACCACACTTACACCACTTTCCATATGAAATTTATTTTTCTTACTTTATAGGTAAGATAAAATCGATAATAATAATTTGGGAGTCAGTTGAAAAACAAAACCGAACATAAAAGACTTGGAGTCTTCAAATAGCCTGAAGTCCTGGACAATCTGCTTCTAGCCAAGATCTATAAGATGGATAAAAATAAAAAAAAAAATTCTTTTGACCAACATTTAAGATTGTTTTCAAAAAACGGACGACCCAATCTTATTATTATATCCTGATGATGTACAAATCTATCTGCATACATAGATTAATCATTTAGCGCAATAAGTTAGCAAAATTTATGTAAATCTCGTAGTGGGTATCTTCAAATAAAAAATCAATAATAATTAGCTGCGCTAATGATGGTTATGACTTTAGGTCTGTCTGTTTACTTTTGAGTAAAAATCTTTGCGTAAAAATCAAGTAAAAACTTTTATGCGGTAGATGGGATAAATCAAGAAAAGTTTCCAGACACTTTTCGAGTAAATTTTGTTTAGCTTGTCATGTGTCAAAAATTTGACAGCTAAGTTTTCTATGCATAACAAGGTTTGAAAATAATAATTGTGATTAAGTAAAACATCTTTCTCTAATTTAATTAAAAAATGGAAAAAAATGTGCAAGGTCGCTTATAGCCATTCTGGCAGATTCGAGTAGCAGTGACAGTACAAGTGAGAGTGATATGAGTGAATTGAGTGACATGGAAGAATTGATAAACTTTCATAAAGAACCTGTAAGGAAAAGAAGCTGCATACAAAAATATTTTGAGGAAGTGGTGCCTACTTATAATGAAAAGGAGTTCAGTACGCATTTCAGAATAAGTAAGGAATTATTCAACTCCCTCAGTATGAGATTTGAAGTATGCCCGGAATTTAGTAATCTACGATAAGATAAGAGAATCAGTCCCTTCAAACACATGGCCGTTTTTCTGTGGTTCGCTGCGCATGAGGTATGCTCGTACAGGGATATTGCTGATCGCTTCGACTTGTCACTGTGGGCAGTCGAAAATGTTATAAATCGAGTTATAACCTTCATCAGTGGCCTTGCAGATGAAGTCATCAAATGGCCTGATGAAACTAAAAAACAGGAAATATCAAGGCATTTTCAGCAAAAGAAAAAATTTCGAGGAGTCATTGGTAATAAAAAATTTAAGTTAATTTTTAGCATGTATTGGAAAAATTATTTTTTGTAGGTGCAGTTGATGGTACACACATCGTTATTGATCCCCCAAGGAAAGGCAAAGACGATTATATTGATAGGGAAGGCAATTGTAGTGTGTGCTTGCAAGGGATATGTGACAACAATGCAAAATTCATTGATGTATGCATTGGTTTTAGAGGCTGTGTTCATGACTGCCGAGTGTTACAAAATTCTCCAGTATTTCCAAATTTAGAGACACTGTGTGGGGGTAAGAATCTATCAGTTTCCTTAAGAAAGATTTACAAACAAATTGTTTCTCTATAGAAGGTCACGCTTTATATCTTCTACTCGCCGGTAGTGCTCTTCACGCAATGCCAAATTCTTTCTATAGTACTCCTCCCTCGCCTCTCTCATTGCGCGCAATTCACCGCCGACATCAACTTTCGATTTTTTTTTGGATGGTGTTTCTCGAATTTCTACATCTCGTTCAGCTGACTCGGAAGTGTGACCAGTTGAAATTTCATTATCTATTCATAAAATTAATGTAAATACAATACAGATTAACAAATATACGCTTTATTTACCTGGCAAAATTGGCGTATCGTCCAAGGAAGCACTACACTCACCCGGTCCACTGGCACCAAGTATTAGCTCCGGGAAAACCGAAGGTCTATCACCCATTATTGCCGTCATTTCACTAAAATATATAAATCATTTTGTTATTAAGATTATTTTAATTAACATAAAATAATTTACTGAAATATACATATGAAACAAAATATTAAATGAGCCATACCTTTCAAAAGGACATTTAGCCCTATTTCTGCCAGTTTGTTTGTTATGGCATTTTACTTTTTTATACTGCCTTTCTAGAGAACGAAATTTCGTCTCGATTTGATTGTCAGAGAAAATAAATCCTCTTTCTACAAAACGTTTTTGGATTTCTCGCCACATCTTCCTTTTATTTTTCAATTTGGCGGAATGGCCAACTTTCGGTCTCAACTCTTCCACTGCAGAGAGCAACAATTTTACGTGCGCATCCAGCCATACAATTTTCTTTCCATCATCTGTAATAACATTTTATTAATAAAAGGATAACTTAATGTGGGCATTAATCTTACAGTTCACGGATACTTCCTGATCAAGGCTTGGATTTTGTACACGGGATTCTGGTAGATAGTCCGATTGAAGCGGTGTTAACCATGAATCTACATTTGCAGCCGCTGGTTCATCTACATTTAACACACCAGCCTCTGACAAAGCAGCATGATGAATTTCCGGATTTGTGTTTTTAATATTAAAAAATTATAAAATGTATAATTTTAAATTAATAACAAATTTCCCTTACGATTTTCAAACATCTTTTGCGTTCCCGGCGAACATTCAATTTGGACGGATGTTCCTGGTGATCCTGCATTTACTTCCATGACTACAAGTTTGCTTATTTATTGAATCAAAAATTAAGATGGAATAACTTGAAAAAATTCACCTTCTTTAACAGTTGTATTTAATCGCAATTCAAATAAATTTTCACCTCATACCACAACAAGCGTGTTAACGTCAAATTTAATTCTTTTGACAGTCAGCTGATTGCATATCGAAGTTACACATCTTCTTAATCATGAGTAAAAATGTGCAACTTTGTGCAAGAGGGGAAACGATACTAGTTAAAAGTAAACAGACGGTTTGTGGGTAAAAATGCGTAAAATTTTTTACACCGAGTAAAAACTTTCGAGTAAACAGACAGACCTATTATCTATCGTACTTCTGATAGAGTTCAACCGCTCCACTATTCAATACGTTCAGATAGCTAAAATCGTACGGATTATATTAAAATCGAAAATGGGCTGCTGTGATTATATTAAAATATAACTAGCTTGATATTTATGGAGTATTCCGCCGACCTTAGTTGTATGCTGTCATATTAGCTATAGACCTGTCAACTGAATAGGACGTTAATGTTGTCGTTTCTCTTACCTAATTCTCTCATTCAACTTAGACTCGACTCAGCAAAACATTACTTTTTAGATAATGTACCTTACTAAGTGAATTGATGAAATTTTTGCATATAGTAATATAAACCCTAAAATAAAATCACCTAACATTCCCATCCCATGTAAATTAAACTCCAAAACTCATGAATTTCATTTTCTCGTGAAGGCTTCAGATGCAATTGTCAGCACTATCCGTGCGAAAGGTAATTTTTTTTTCAGAGTCGAAGAAAAAGCTCAGTTTTAATCTAGAAATGCCGAAGACGAAAAGTAGAAAATAGATTTTTTTTTTTGTTGTCAATTCAATCTCTGTAACTTATTGGGTAATAATTATGGAAAAAACTTAGTAATTAATCGAATGGTTGTTTATAATTTGAAGAAGACCAATTTTTCTTAATTTAGTTACATCAAAAACGATTTTTCTTAAGGTCAGCTTCGGTTTTGATATTAACCTTTGTGCCTATCGCAATATGTCTTGCAAACTTTATCCGCTCAAGTTCTAAAAATCAGTAATCTGATTTCTCTATTTTTTTATGCCCAACATTGCGAAAGCTTTTTATTAACCGGTGGCGTCATGAAGGCACTTTTGCTCGAACCTATATCTTGTCTATAACCACTGACTGTCTGTATTGACCTAATTAGTGATGACGAGTCCAATTATATAAATTTTACTTTGTGAAGCTTAACCGTATTTTGATAAGTAAGTATAAGTAAGTTTGTAAGTCAATCTGGATTTATTCCCGCCAAGGGATTCAGATCTATGAACAGGAAAAATTAATGCAATAAATTTCTATTTTTCGAAAACTATAATTTATCGAATTTTAATTAATAAGAAAATTTTCTTTCCAATTTCATCCTTGTACATTCTTCCCTACAGTATCTAGGTAATAGAATGATTTCAGGAAGGCCAATATAGGGGTACATATTACCCTCCTTGACCAGAGAGGTCGTTATAGACGATGTTGGTTGCAACAAGATGATTTCAGGATTAGAGACTCTATCCATAGAGGATAAGTCTTGGTTATAACATTAATCCTTGATTTCTCAGCCCTCAGTTATGCGACAAATATCCATAAGGGATAAAACCTTTAACAACAAGCCTGACTCAAGATGCATCAGCCTCAGGACACTACCACTTGTAAGATATTTTCTTAGCGTTCCTTATCTCTTTGGTGTATGCACCTACTTAGCTGGTAAGAGACTTTGTTGATACTGGTAATCTGAGGTCGATTAAAGTTTCTCCTGCCTCTGTAGTCAGCTTCACTAACTATTTTTTATAGAACGAACTTGATTGTAGTTATGTCGCTAACCTAGTTCAGAAAGGTAGCCAAAGTAGACAAATTGGGATCTATATGATTACCAAATACAGATCAAAATTTGTCTACTTTGGCTACCTATATTTTTCTCTTATGACCTTGTTAACTCGTATGTTAAACGTAATTATGGTCTGTAATAGAGATTTTATTTGAGACATTACCGTTTGAATACTCCAGTAAATTCCATGGAACTAACAAAGGGTGATTTTGTCCTGAAAAAAAAAAAATAGTTTGAAGAAAACATTAAAAATATTTACCAAGAGGGCAATAAGTGTATTACTAATTATTTTCAATAAGTTAATTTTTTCATATTTTTGCTGTTTATAGAACTTCTTGTTTGTAAGAAATTCATCCTTTGTCTTTTTTATGCTAATTCTACTAAGAGTCTAATGTATCAGATTAATAATTTTACTTCTGATACCTACCTACAACCTTTTCAATTATGACAGTCACCAAGAAAATTTAGTGTTAATTCGAAAAAGTCACAGGAATATTTTAATAGAAAAACCATCCCCCATGCCAGTGGTATTTTCAGTTATTTTACATGTAATGAATTTAAAAGTTTCAATTTTTTAAATCAGCAGTAAAAAAAACTTCAAAGGTCATGCTCCTTTATTCGATAATTCTATGACCGTGTCGTCTGGCATCTACGCACTGAATCAGCAGTTTTATGATGTTTTAACGTTTCTGTATAAGGCTTCTTAAAAGCTCGAACTATCCGATAAAAACTTTGATGAAGTACAAAGTCTCTAGATTATCTTCTGTAAATATATATATATATATATATATATATTATATATATATATATATATATACATTTGTATATATGGCTACCTCAACTCAATCATCTTTTCGACATTTTTTAACCTACAGACCTTTTTCTTGAGTAAATAGATGTTCAAATTTCTTTATCTAAAAAATTCCTAAAGTTCCATCCTTGCTTTTTTTACCTCTTATTAGGAGATGGACGTGCTTATACAAACCTACCCTTGAAAGGTCAATCATCAGTTTTCTTGATGGAGGTTATTTTGTAAATCCCAGAACACCCAAGAAGTAATCTATGTACCTATAGTGAGCGCGCTCAGTGTAGAGATTCTCTTCTCCGTTGGAATGAAATTTTCATTGATGTGATAAAGTTGAAAGTTTCAAGAATATTATCGTTCTTGTCACGTTTCCTGGAAATATTCAATTAGTCTTGGAAGGAAAATATTTTCAGTGTTGTGGAAAAGAATTGTTAGAATAATTTTGAAACTAAAAAATATAAGAATAAATGAAATTTCAATAGATCAATTTCTTCTTTCTCTCTCTATTCCTCGTCCCGCTTATCTTTCCACTAACCACCACCTCCTTCCAATTTTTCCTCCATATTTCGCTATATCTCCCAACTACCCCTTCCGTTTCTCAACTCTTTCTTCTTCTTCTTCTTCTTCTTCTTCTTCTTCTTCTTCTTTTTCTTCAATAAATGGAAAAACAAAGGGTTGATTTATGTCATATCATAAAATTTCACACATATTTTACTGCAGATTTTTCTCTATCTACAAAGCATAACTAAGGACAGCGCTTCAATTATTTAGTTGTGCAGATTTTGAATTATACACCGCAGTATATAGGATACAAAAGATATGTTACATACGGCCGTGAAATAACTGAGATCAATTTATTTACGGAACGTAAAACCACAATTGAAAAACAATTATACGTAATAGGTACAAGTTCCGACACAATCAACACTTATTTGCTCCAATATGGCGGTCTATATTAAGTTTGTAGTCTGCGAAGACTTAATGGCCGTGACATAGAGCATATTTTTAGAAGCTTGCACTTAAACTAAATCAACCACTGTATATACGTATCTAAAATTTTTAAGAAAACCAATTCAAAATTATGTAATTTAAACTTAAGTTGATCATAATCATTCATTTTTTACTTGTAGAGTTAAAATTGTAAAAGAAAAAAAAGCTTTGAAATACTGTAAGGTTATTTAATTTTAAGATTTTTTTTTTTGAATTACAAATTCACATGTTATATTAAATTGCCTTAATTAAGAAAGAAAAACAAAAATTAGGTCTAACAATTTTTTTTTAATTCCCATCATAGGTAAGGGTCGTTTGAAAAGTCCGTGCAAAGTCAGAGAGATGGCACTACTGGCGCGTATCGAGGTTATGTTTAGTTAGTAGCATCTCTTGGAAGAACACACACCAAGTTTCAGCCAGATTGGTCTATTTCTTTGCGTTTGGCATTCGTTTGAATTGAGAAAGTCGAGCGATTTACAAAAAATGGACGAAAAAGAATTTCGTGTGTTGATTAAACACTAATTTATGAGAGGCAAAACGCCTCAGAAGATTAAAGAGAAGCTTGATAAACATTATGGTGACTCTGCACCTTCGATTAGAACAGTTTATAAGTGGTGGCAAAATTTTCGGAGTGGCCATATGGGCACAAGTGACGCTGAACGTTCTGGACGCCCTGTTGAGGTTACTACTCCAGAAATCATTGATAAAATCCATGATATGGTGATGGATGACAGAAGAGTGAAGGTGCGTGAGATTACTAGTGTTGTGGGGTTCTCGAATGAATGGGTACATAATCTTTTGCATCAACATTTGGACATGACAAAGCTATCCGCAAGATGGGTGCCGCGATTGCTCACGCTTCACCAAAAACGAAATCGTGTGAAGTGTTGAAAGGACAGTTTGCAGCTGTTCCAGAAGAATCCGCAGGTCTTTAAGCGTCGTTTCGTCACTGTGGATGAAATATGGATACATCACTATACTCCTGAGACCAAAGAACAATATAAACAATGGGTTACCAAGGTGGAATCTATGCCAAAAAAGGCGAAGACCGTTCCTTCGGCCGGAAAGATTATGGCGACTGTCTTTTGGGATTCGTAAGGAATAATCCTCATCGACTATCTGGAAAAGGGTAAAACTATTACATGTGCATATTATTCAACGTTATTGGACCGTTTGAAACCCGAGCTGCAAGAAAAACGCCCACGATTGACCCACAAAAAAGTCCTTTTCCATCATGACAACGCACCAGCTCACACCTCAGCAGTTGTGGTCGCATAATTAATGGAAATAGGGTTCCAACTCGTTTCACATCCCCCTATTCTCCAGACTTGGCTTCCTCGGACTACTATTTGTTCCCCAATATGAAGAAATGGCTGGCGGGAAAAAGATTTTATTCAAACGAGGAGGTGATTGCAGAAACGAATGGCTATTTTTCAGACTTGGACAAATACTATTATTCGGAAGGGATCGACAAACTAGAGCAGCGTTGGACGAAGTGTATAAGCCTAAGAGGAGACTATGTTGAAAAATAAAAAAGGTTTACCCCAAAAAATTAAGTAGTTTTTATTTTTGCACGGACTTTTCAAACGACCAACTTAAAAAATAGAGTCTCATGAAAAAAAACTTCTTAGTGTATTCATGATGTTTGTATAGTTCTTCATAATGAAGTTTTCGTCTTCATTCTTTAGATTGTAAGAGCATTTCTACTGCTGGCCTTAGGACAAAAAATACAGTACCCGCTCCATTTAGGGCGATATACACTCTGGAATTCATTGTCTTTCTACACTTCCTATTGAGGCATATAAAGCAATAGCGTCATCAGTGAATGATTCTACAGAATCCATCATTTCCGAATCAGTTCTCATACTTATAAATTTCTTTTGCGTCGAACCAATATCTTGCTGATCTTATGCAAATCGCACACTTAGAAATTCATTGCAGCTTTGTACACCCTCGTTTCTCACTGCGGACCAAGATCTCTTTATACAAGCAAAGGACTTCACTGCACGTTTTGTTTGAACCTCATCTTCCTCCACAGTTTCAAGTTCATTCATCATTTTCTTTTCGAATACTACCGGATAAGGTTGATTTTGCAATATTGATGAGGTAGGTTGGACAATATTTTGTGTCGTTTCAATGTCCATAATTGTTATCAGTGATCGCTGCCCTCTTTTTGCAATTTCTCGCTTTGTCTCAATACATCCAACATCAGGCACGTTAGTTTCTGTTGCTCACCCCCTTTATTCCAGAGCCGCAAAAAATCTTTAGCTTGGGCTGTTTCAATTTTAGATGCGTCAGATTTTTTGTGCCAATGTAGTTGCACAATGTACAGATTTTGTTCAAGAAAGAATTTTTTGGGAGACTCCGGTATATAGCAAAAGCTAAAAAATGTTCTAATTTGTTATTTCATCACACAACCCATTAATTTTTGGTGACAAGTTTCAAGTCTTGGTTTGACTCATCAACAGGTCACAAATAGCGAAATTGTGTGATTTGAAAAACAAATGAAAAAATGAAAAAAGAAGAAAGAAATGAAAAGTTTGAGAAAATAGAAAAAAACAATTTTTTTATTTAAAAAAATTTAAAAATTTTTAAAGAAACAGATTCATTCGAAGCGAATCGAACCTGTATACGCCACGCAGTGGGCTGAAAAATAAAAAAGAAAAGGAAGAAGAAGAAGCGTTTCGTGTCAGCAGAAAACCTTACACTCATCGGTGCAGCTTGGTTTTCTGCCTGCTGCAGACGCTTGAAAATAGATCAAACTGATCTCTTCTCATATAAACTCAGAAATAAATTCTGGGTGTGAATTATATGAGGAAAAAACACTCCTATACATGCCCAGGAGGAAAAATAAACAGATTACGTTTGGACTTTTTACCGGGTTAAACTTAATTTTGTTCAAGAAAGAATTTTTTGGGAGACTCCGGTATATAGCAAAAGCTAAAAAATGTTCTAATTTGTTATTTCATCACACAACCCATTAATTTTTGGTGACAAGTTTCAAGTCTTGGTTTGACTCATCAACAGGTCACAAATAGCGAAATTGTGTGATTTGAAAAACAAATGAAAAAATGAAAAAAGAAAATTTTTAAATTTTTTTAAATAAAAAAATTGTTTTTTTCTATTTTCTCAAACTTTTCATTTCTTTCTTCTTTTTTCATTTTTTCATTTGTTTTTCAAATCACACAATTTCGCTATTTGTGACCTGTTGATGAGTCAAACCAAGACTTGAAACTTGTCACCAAAAATTAATGGGTTGTGTGATGAAATAACAAATTAGAACATTTTTTAGCTTTTGCTATATACCGGAGTCTCCCAAAAAATTCTTTCTTGAACAAAATTAAGTTTAACCCGGTAAAAAGTCCAAACGTAATCTGTTTAATGTACAGATTATTCCAAACGGGTTTCGATCGAACTTCAAAATATGTTGAAAATCTGTACACAGTCTTCTTTTCGTTGATTGCTTTTCTGTAATTCTTCACATCTTAAAGACGATCCCTTGCAAAAGTGGTTATAGCTTTCAAGTTTTGTTTCCAGTGTTTAACCTCTGTGACATTCATTTCAACAACAGACAAGACCAGGTCGGATCTGTGAGCAATGCAAATATCCCTTTGTAAATAGTCCTTCATACGATCCAGAGGCCATTGTTTCTTTCCAGTATTAGAGCTTTCTCCATCAGTTGTAAGGCTTATAAACTTTTCTTTGGTCAATCTTCAAACAAAACCTTGATACCTTCCAAAAGACCTGCTTCACATCGTTTCTCGGATTTGCTTTCCCCTAAAAATACTGATTTCATCTTCTTATTTCTAGTGAAAAATCTGGCAGTTATGAATTTGTTGTCGACCCCATATTTATCTACTGATCCATCAACTTGAATTGCAAAACAATCTGCCTCTTGTTTAATGTTTTTCATGATTAAATCTCCTACGATGCTCAAAATTTCCGCATAGATCATAGGAGCATCAAGTCCTTCGTCTTTATATAATGATATATGTTTGTCTGAATGGATTTTTATATCGACTTTGAAGGCCAGGCACTTAGCGTCAATTGACGGCTATCGTTATAGACATCTATGGCCATTTGTATTTTTTTTTTGTTTTTTGTTTCAGCATTATGAGTACAATTGTTTCTTTTTTTCTTAGATTTAGGAGTGCTTTTGTGATTTGCTGATTTCTCTCATTTTCTTATCAGAATTGAGAACTCGACACTTGCACTTGTGCTACTTAGTTAACGACTTGAAATATACTCTGCCGTGACACATGAAAAGCAGAAAGCATCGACAGAAGCAGAATTTTTACTGAAACCATGCAACTGTTCCATCACTAACAAATTGAAAGCAGATGCAGCAGCAGCAGCAGAAGTAGAACTTGATAGTTGATCAAATCTCAAAAATTCTACTTCTGTCGCCGCTTTCTGCTCTTAATGTCTCACAGCCTTTTAAAACATATGAGCTGGGTTTTTTCCAATATTGTCATAATGATTCGGAGATGCAGACAGTAATTTTCATACTTACTTGTTTAAGTCTAATCATCGCAAAGGATGGCTGAAGCATAGTTATTTTTGAAATTATTTGAGAACACAAGCAGAGAACTGCTATTCTTGTCTTGTAATAAGATTAGATTCATCATTCTCACCCAAAAATTGACAAAACTCTTGGGTTATTAATTAAAGTGCCCTTACCAATTTCGTACAATGTAAAATTGATTGACTGTAAAAAGTCAGTGTAAAATCGCAGTTAGAAGATGTGTAAATTAACTCAAGTTTTATCTTATAAATACGCGTCCAGTGTAATTGTAAAGCTGTGAGATATAATTCATCAATGTAAATGAAATTAAAAAAGTGTAAATGTGAAATTATATATTAAGGGTTATATTCACCAAGCCGGAGGCAAACAGAAGATGGTAGACTGTTCCACATTCGCACAGTTCGTGATAAGAAAGCATCACGGAATTTGACTGTACGGCGGAAAGTATTTTGAAGGGTGAGAGGAAGTGCACGGCTTGCCGCGGGAGTATTGCGAGCAGGAACCAATTAATTTTTTTTAACAATCTACAATTTAGATTAGACTAGATATTTCATCAGAACGTTGACCATGCATGTAGCAATAAATGAGCGAAAGGCATCCAACATTGCGGCGATGTCCGAGTGAGTCGATATAACAAGTTATTGCCAAATCGCCAATAAGCTTAAAGGCTCAGATGTGAGAATTGTACTTCATTCTAGGTCTGATATAGGATTTGTAGAGGAGCGCTAGATTTGATGTGCTGAAACATTTCTTACACTTTTTCAGAAATCCAAGGTAGTTCGATGCTTGTTTGGCAACAGAGAAGATGTGGTCTGTCCAGCTTAATTTACTGAAAAATATTAATGTCAAGAATACTTAGTGTCGATGAGTCTGAAATTAAGGCTCCATCAAATGAAATAGGAGTGGTTAAATGGTGACGTTGTTTTAAAGAAATGAAACATTTTTGAGTCTTCGATGCTATTCTCTTCGCCCCAGTCGAGAATAATATCAAAATAGTTACAATAATCTAGTCATGCAATCTCATTTGACACATACCGCATTCGCTCTGGAGTCCGCAAGGGTGTCAAAGGAGTACGCAAAATCAAGGGTCTGTGATCGGCAAAGCTATGGATGGAATTGATAGTAAGGAAAGGCTGATGATTTATGAAAATTAGCAAGAGAGACGGAGAGATTATAGACACGTGGGGCACACCGTCATTTAGAGAGTGAGATTCAGATGTAACGCCATCTAATATAAGACGTATTTGGCAGTTATATCCAAATGCAGCCCGAAAATGGCATATGTACTTTTCATAACATCAATTATATTGGCATTCACTGCAATAAGCTCGAACGTAAGTAAAAATTACGAATTTTATAGCAGTCTTAAGTTATGAATGAACTTGGTGAAGATGGTGCTAAGAATGCAATTCTATTTCAAATCGTACTCCTACCACCATATTTATATTTGAACTTCATTCAGCGAAGGTTATTAGTGTTCTTTGGATCGGGCAGTCATTAAATATACACTCAAATCAAATTAAAGTAAAATAAGCATATTTTCATAAAACCTGTATATTAAGCCAAGTACTTAGGAGATAAATAGCGACTCAATTTATTCAAAATTCCATTTTTCAAATGTCAAATTATTTGTTTTACACAGTAACTTTCTTGAATTTTTACATTTAAGTGTCTTTACATCATCTACTAAGAATTCCTGCGTTTGAACTATAAATTTTTTTTTTTTAAATCTGACCAATGTTGTTAGGGTGGGGGGGGGGAAGCATGGGGTGATGCAAGAAGCGTTGAATTTTGCTCCAATGTTGTTAATTACCACTTTGTAGTTCATCATTTCCCCTGTTGTTTTAATTGTGGTTACCTAGTCATTTGTGAGATTCTGAGAACTTCGGTTTCAGCTTTCGATGTGTGGAAAGCGAAAAGCTGTAAGGACGGTAATTTCTGTCAAATCAAACTGATCAGGTCATAATCAAATTTGACCGAAATTTCTTAAATTGCTTGACAATGATTTTATAAAAAGTTCAGCATGCCGTTAATGCGTGTCTAGCATTGTCTTACTCTGTCATGACTTCGAAAATTGACAATGCTCTATATATTCCTAAATGCAACTCACCTGCATCCCCTGCCATCTTTAGACCGATTAGTTTATTATGTTTCTTCTCTAACATCCTGGAGAAATGAATGCACTGGCTAATTCTGGATTACCTGTATGAATAAATTCTGACCAGTTAGTCAGCCTTCGCTCCTACAAATGCTGCAAATTACTTTACCCAAAATTACTACTGACATTCGTTCTTCTTTTGATAAATATATATTGTTTGTCTTGGGTCTGTTAGATTTTTTAAAAGCATTTAATGGCATTTGTCACGAGAGGCTGTTGTTGAAACTACTTGCGGTCTGCTCGCAATAAAGGGAAGGTGCCGAATTAAGAAATCCCATTTCGTCTCAATTAAAATTTATTTGTGTCCTCGATAAAAGTCAATTCAAATTACAAAAGTGAAACTTAAGTCTATCAATACAATTTAAAAATTCGATATAATCCAAATAGAAAAAATTTAAATAACAAATTAAAAAATTCAATCTGAAAACCCAATGCGAATGCGGTGCCCGAGCGTTTCTCGATACTGCTAAAAGTAAGAAGAATATTTCACTAAATTGTTAGAATTAAACTTCCATACATTAATATTAACAAAGTCAGAATTATACTTTTGTATATATCGGAATTAAACTCCCATATATCAATATTATTACAAACAGAGTTAAACTGCTGTATGCATGGAATTAAACTTCCACAAATTCCATAAGTAAAAACAAAATACATTTATTGATATTGAAAATAGTGTTAAACTTCTGTGTGTTGTTTGACATAGAATTAAACTTCTATATTGTAGGATTTATAGTCAGAATGAAACTTCTTTGCAAAGGGAAACACAGTTAGACATCTGTATTTATGCCACAAAGACCTCAGATTAGACTCTGCGAAGATGACGTTTCAAATCAACTTTTGAGCTAAGAATGGCGATTTCTACCGCGGACTGTCGTCATTTTATACACGCCTTAAAGGTTAAACACAATTGCGACGACAGAGCGAAAGAGCGGAAAATTCACTGTCGAAACAGGCCGTCGAAAAATTGGGAACACAATTGCAACGACAGGCAGTGAGCGACGACTGTGAAAGACGAAAATACAGAAATTTCATTTGTTAAATGTTTCGAGAGTTTTAAAAGGAGATTTTTATCAAGAATATCTGAAAATCCAGAAATTAACTAAATTATTCGCTTTGAAATATCTATCCAAACCACGTCTTTTTTGTCCACTTGTCTATACTGCCTGTCTTGCAAATCATAAATTATTCTATGATTTCGCACTTTCTCAATCAATTTTTCCTCAAAGCTCATTATTTTAAAATTACCGCGTCGTGCTGCAACCTCAAAAAGGCAAAACTGAATGCCAAAACAATTTCATTCGATTGATTTTGTTGGTAGTACTGCAGCGACGACGACAAAATTAGAAACTGATCAATCCCGACGAAAATTTCGTCGCTCGTCGTAATTTGTGGGTTCGCATAAGACGCTGTACTTTTAGAAGTTTGACAGCGGAATTTCGTCGTCGTTTTTCGTCGTTCGTCGCACTTGTGTTTAAGCCTTTATCCTATATTGCTCTCTTTTGCACATGGTGCGCCATTTTGGAAAATCTCGTTCTACTCATTCGATTTCAGTGGTGAGAGTAAACGTCTGATTGGAAATGTCAAGTTGTTGACATCGAAGCATACAGCTGTAGGTATGTTTGATAAGTTTGTTTTGTTTATTATATTTGCATTTGAAATACTAATAAATTTTGTATTTTTCAGATAATGAATATACTTAGAAGTTTATTGGGACGTCGCTGGACCAATCAGGTCTCTGAAGGAATCATATTCGTTTTTTTTTTTTTGTTAATTTAATGTTTAAAATTCTTTGTATTCTTCTTCTTTTATTTTTTTGGCTTCTTTAGGAAATATTTCATCGAGGGATCAGGATATGAGGACCGACATAGTAGCATTTACTTAGTCATTCTGAAGGCTTAAAGGGATTATTTCCGCAAGGAACAACAATACTTTGGTATAAGATTCAGTAGTACATAGATTCCTATTAGGCTCACCATGCAATCGCTTTTTAGCAGAAAAGGAAACGTGCAAAATGCCACATATGGCTTCCTGGAATGTGGACCTGACAACTACCTTCGTGATTTGGTTTTCCTTATTCTGTCATTCTTTTAATTAAAATTTTCTGCTTGGTAACTTTGAATATTGGTTATTCCTCAGATCTTTTGTTACTTTCCAGTGTTGTGCCTCAAGGGCTTATTCTGGGTCCTTTATTATTTAGTTTAGATATAAATAACCTTCATGAATTACTTCATGACGTGAAAGTTCACCAGCTTTATTGGAGTCGCTCCATAGGTCTGATAGAAGACTGTGTAAACCGTATTAAGTGTGACCTTCAAAGAATGTCGTTAAAATTATATCATATAACTTTATTTTACATTTCGAAAGCGAAATTTTGATTTATGTATAAATCCTATTCATTTGCCTTACACAAAAAGTCACAGAAAGGTTCTGTTGAATCCTATCGAAATAAAGTCACACGTTTGTATTTTCTAACTGAACATAGAGAAATAAAGTCATATACAAAATATGGTATATTATTAACCCTTGTGTCAATACTTACATACCGGGATATGTTTGTAAATTTGGAAATGAAAAAATTCCATTAGTCTTTGAAATTTTTCATTAATCACTTTATTTATCCTTAAGTGCTCTATTTGTAGCTAATTTATGCTTTAAGGTTTAAAAACAATTTTTTATCTTATCAGAAAATAGACTTAAGTTATAAATATACATTACCAAACTGAAAGAATACCCATGTATGTAATAAGTAAATTTTTTAGGAGTGGGGATTGAAAACAGTTGACTTTTCCTTATAGTCTGCCTATTAAATCATGCTGGTGGTTCACTTAACCTGGGAATAGATGAGACTGGCATTGATTGTCCCGTCATGCATTCGTTAGCTGATCTGGTTCCAAAGTTCCTCATAATATACGAATTTGCTGATCTGAACTGTACAGCTCTCATGGTGAGAGCTTCAACAAGATCTTGCATAATTGTATGTCTCTTATTTGTTTTTTGGGTAGTTTGCTACCTTTGCCGGTCGGTGGAAAAAATAAAATCCGGTTTCAAGTATGAAAAATTTATATTTACTACAATTACTTAAACAAATTCGCTCTGAAATTCTCGAGAAACTGAATTACGGCCATCAACATTATCTTACTTGCGAGTTTTTAAGGCTTAGGTAGCATACTCACTTTTCGGAACATGGTCAATTCTGTAAGTAAGCTTGCCGGAATTCTGTGACTATATTATGCATAAAGCAGGAAAATTAGAGAGTTCCACTGAAATATAAGTAACTATTATTACATACCCTTCAATGTTATGGGTACTCTTAGCTCATTACTGTTATCAATTGACACAAGGGTTAAAACAAAATTGCTATATTTTTTATACAAAACATCGAGCATTAATTTCATTTGGCACTTGAATCAGAAAAATGGGTTCCTGTTTTCTCTTGATATGATAGTACCACTTTAAATGAAGTTGCTCCTCATCATTTCTTGATTCAGCTACGTCGTGTTGGTTTTAGCTTGTTTTATACTTTAGAAGTGTGGAGTGAATGCACACTTACATATATCCATACATGTGTATGTACACTTTCGTATCGCTCAATAATCTTATTTTACATTTTGAGAAATAGAACTTTTTTGCTGTAAATCTTACGAAAATAAATTAATATTTCACAAACACTCACAAGATTTTACCCACTTCAACTTTGAAAGTAGATGAAAATCGGTTCACAACTGTACAAAGAGAGTTCTGAAAGCTCTTGCTGTATAACACTTCTATTTTGTTTTGTCGAAATTCAATACGAATGTCACTAATTCAAAGGTGCTCTGTCAGGATCAGGAACTTGCCAAACTGATTTGTACCAATTAACTGGGATTTTACTCTATAAGTTTTCTTCGAATTGAAGGCAAAACTTAACAAATCCTCATAGTTCAAACTAAAGCTCTGTTTTCATATATTGGTATTGTAATTCGGTAGCTCCACAGCTCTTTGATAGTTATGGCGCACAGAATACGATTGCGTGTGTAATTCATTCCTTAATATACATCTGCCAGATCTCCAAAAAATTTCGAAAAGCCAGAAGTCTCTCGTTGGAAACTGGAAGCTTAATTGAATTATGCGGAAATGCTATTTACGTTGAAAAGTTAAAAATTTAAAGGTATAGTTAAAAAATAATCCTAATTTGAAATAAATGTAATGTTTAGGCTCATAATCAATCAGCCTTGATATATATTTCGGTATTTAGAAATAATTAGTAGTCTTACGATGACTAACGTAGCAGACAGAAGTAATTCACACAAAATGATAAATTATTGCTGAAATTTTGTTTTTCTGTCAGGCCTAATTACCAGCACTCAATGTTTACCTGCAAAAGCTTTAGTTATCAGAGCTGCCCTGCAGACGATGAGAAAATGTTTGCATGGAAAACAACAAATGCTTACGCAGATGAAAATTTTGCTCGTGTGAACGAAAAGATATCAAAATATTTTGCAATTTTTCGCCTAATAACCATTATACCTCCGCCTTCAACAAAAATCAATTAAGTATCATAAAAGCCTAATTTTTTTAATTTATAAATTGATGTTTGTTACTTATTATTTAAAACTGCAGTAGGGGAAGGTGAGCCTAAATTAAAAATTTTCAGATAACTGTTATAACTTCTATAACTTTCAGACTAAGCCATATGTTAATTATTCTTATACCACTAATAACAAAAATAAAACAATGGATTTCTAATTTCAAAATAATAAAATTAAGTAATATACTGAGATAAATAATTTGTAAAATCTGTAGTAAACAAAGCAGTTGTTTTTCTCGCAAAAATATGGCTAGGGGTAAAATCGGGTGCTACCCGGTTTTGAACACTCCTTAGTACCCGATATTACCCCTACAGGGAATTTCAAAAACAAATTGCTTCCAGCCATTAATAGATGGACGCAAGCATTTTGTATTGGTGCTAAATATTTCCGAATAAGCTACAGAATAAAGAAATTTACTAACCAAAAATTAAAATCACAGAATCTGGTGCTCCCATGACCTCAATTTTATGAAAAACTGCAAAATTATTCACAAAAAGCTTTATAAAAGTACAGATGTGGTTATGAAATGTATATTATTCGCTGTCACAAACCAATTGAATGGTGTCTGGAAGTAAGCTGCCAACCTCACTTCTAACCATGGAAGCACTTGTCTATGAGAACATGATCTACCCGGTTTTGCCCCACCTTCCCCTATATATTTTGGATTAAAGGTACCTAAAATTAATTTTTCCAAAATAATTCCTCAACGGTTGATCCTACGGATAAAATGTAAAAATATAAATTTGAAGAAGACTAAAATGCCTGCATTTGTTGTATTAACACTTTTTTTGTAAGTCTGATGTGTAACGAGTTACAGCGACAGAAACGCGAACTTTCATCTAAAAAAATGTATACATATAGTACCATTTATACAGGGTGTTTCGTCCATGGTGGTCCATAGGACCAGAAATCACCTAGTCAAACAGAAAATTGTACGGCAAGGGGGGAGCAGTATCTCAATCGTTTTTTTTACAAATAAGTGCTTAAGGCATTTTTTTTTTGTATGAACTGGAAACTGTCGACGCTCCTCTTTAATTTGACTTATTATACATATGTGCTCATTGTAGCCATTAAAAAGTCATTAGCTCATAATCTACTCAGTCTTTCAGTCATTAAGGGAAAAATTATGTTAAGTTTAGACCAGCATACTCCTTAGGAGAGAGGAGTACGGGGCTGGTCGAGTAGTCGTTAGAAAGCCCATGAAGTTTTGCATATAATGAGCTCTGTAAGTGACCGTACACTGTATTTTGTGAGAGACTACCAATTTTTTTAATTACCCGGTAACTCCTAAGCGGTTGAGATGCCGCTCCCCCTTGCCATGCAATTTTCTACTCGACTAGGTTACTACTATCACTTCCGGTCCTATGAACCATAATGCACAAAACACCCTATATAAATAGTACTATAAGTATAAATTTGTTTTGTAAGAATGTTCTCGTTTCTGCCGCTATAACTCGTTACATTAGGAAAGAATTAGGGGATATGAGGAGTGGTGGAGGTGTCGATGTATGCCACCCTTACACCTTCGGAGATTATATGCAAGACGAGAAACAGAAGATGGTAGATGTATATCCGAAAGTAATTCAAAATGTCCGAAAGTAATTTAAAGAGTAAAACGATGAGCGCAGATATTTCATCACAATATTTACCATGCATGTAGCGATAAAGGAGCGAAAGGCATGCAACATTGCGGTGGTGCTCGAGTGTGTCAATATGTTGGGTTATTTCCAAATCGCCAATGAGCTTGAAGGCTCTATTTTGAAGAATGTTCAATGAAGCCTATGCTGTGCAACCAGCCCTGGTGCAGATATGAGAATTTTGTTCCATCCCAGGTCTGATGTAGGACTTGTAGAGGAGCTCTAGATTCGATGGCTGAAATATTTTGTACACCTTTTCAGAAAACCAAAACATTTTAATGTTTCTTTGGAAACAGTGAAGATGTGATCTGTCTAGCTTATCTTGTCGGAAATATTAATGCCAAGAATGCGTAAAGACGGTATATCGTAAATCAGTGCTCCATCAAACGAAACGGGAGTGGAGAAATTATGATCTTGTTTTAAAGAGATGAAACAGCTTTGAGTTTTAGATGCATTGAATTCGACGCGATTTGCTTCGCCCCAAATGAAGATATTGGCAAGATCGGCATTCAATGATCTAATCATACAATTTCGTTTGACATATGTAACATTTCTTCTGAGTCCACAAGAGTGTCAAAGGAGTAAAGGATACTGTCATGAGCGAAACCATGGATGGGATTGAAAGTAACAGAAATCAGATAGTTAATGAAAATTAAGTAGAGAGTCGGAGAGATAACAGAGTCGTGGGGCACACCCGCATTTATAGCATGACGTTCAGATGAAACGCCATCTTATAAGAATCGTATTAGACGACTGCATAAGAAACTTTCAATCCATATTAAAAGAGGAGGGTCAGATCTAGTACTTTAAGTGTGACTAAAAAGGAGGGATGCCAGACTAGAAGGACTAAGAAAAGTCAACAAGTCTCCAGATGAGCATCTAGTTCGAAAGCCATGTTGGCGATCGTTGATGAGTTGATTAGTTTCTAGATACTGCATTAATTGTGAGTTAATTCTAGATTCAAAAATGTTTGAAAGAATCAAGGTAATTGCAATTAATCAATAATTTTATTGATCACATTTTTTTGGGAATCAGCTGAACGTGAGCTAGTTTCCAAACATTTGGAAATGTCGCTGTCGAATAAGACAAGTAGAATAGTTTGCGCGCAGTCTTAGCCAAGGATAAGCGCAGCTTTTATTTAACAGGGGGCGTGAAACCATCAGGACCTACGACTTTGAAAGCGTTAATTTCTTTAAGGACTCTTCTTTTCAATCAAATGTGAGGAATACATTGAGTCAAATAATTAATTTAACAAAACAAAATATTTTGAATTTTCACATAAAACTTTGCCGGCAAATTAAATAAGAATTAATATTTTAGATCGAAAAACATAATTATTCAAATATTTAGATCCACTTAAGTCCAACTATTTTTTGTGCAAATGGAGTACGAAGGGGATTCCATTGTATATGGTGGTTGCGGCTGAGCCGAAACGACAAAGTCGCAAGTAGTCTCCACTCTACATATTATCCTATATTACAACTAAATATTTTTAAAGTAGTCCATTACTACTGATTCTAAAATACATTTCCAAATATTATTATTATTTCTTAAAATCCTATTTTTCTGTTGCATGGACCTTTCTTTGACAATTCAGAGTTTTTTTCCAACAGCGCTAATATGTCAAAACAACTTACATCCTTCAAGTTGATCTGAGGTTAGACACTTTACGGTTATTGCGATTTTTCTCTGCTCCAGTAATCATGATGAATGCAAAATATTCTCTCAATGTCAGAATTTGTGCTGGGGCATTTTCGCGTAGAATATGTTCTTTTTAAAACGTGACAATATTTCTATCTATTTTTTGTTCACGCTGGCCTTTTAATGAACCTGCCCAATTCATCATTTAAAAACATATGTATTTACCTTTCGTATTTCTTCAAACAGAAAATTCAATTGTTTCATTGCATATGTAACTGTAGAAGAAACATCTTCCTATTTTATTTTATTGCACTTTATAAGAGCAGCTCCCGCAATAGTGATTAGGTTTTACCGCACAGAAAGCATCCCTACCAAACCAATGGGTGCTTAAAAACAAACCTATCCCCACAGAAACCCATGAAATTTTACATCAGTGTATATCAGCCGAGGCATCATCGATTTTATATACTCAAGCGGGGCAGGCTTCTACTTAAACGGTCTTTGCATAGTTATTAGATCACTATTTGAAAAATAAGGACCAACCTAATATAGGTTACATACTGATGTGCAGTTGCAGAATTTGCTAGTACTCGATTATAAGTTTCATGTAAGGAATTTATTATGAAATTCATAACCCTACCATGTCCGAATTTACTTACGAATGAAAATATTCGACATGCAAACTTGTAAATGAAAATGCGCTTTTGATGTGGTTCAAATCAGCATTCAACCCAATTCCTTTTATTGGGTACAGTGAAATGAACAACTGCGTCGTACCTGAATTTTCCGGTACTCATTCTCGGCAAATTTTAGAAAAATATCCTTTTTAAAGATTCGAAGGGGGGCAGTTTAGTCATATTGCTCTCAGCCTTTCATTGGGCCATAGAAATGCCTTTTTCTTTAGACACCAGGATATGGGTTGTGAAATATGATACTTTCGTATGCTGCAATCGTATTCGTGAAAACTTCTCTTTGGGGTCCTGGTGGGTAGCTTTTCTAAAGTAGCGAATCACTTTTAACACACACGACTTAGTTCAAACTTTGAACATATCCTTCTCCTACATTACTTTTCACATCACGTTTTCTATGATGTTCATTTGGTTAGAAAAATATCTTAAATTTGCAGGGAAAATATGGAAGAAGCATGTAATGACCGGAATGGTCTTGCCTTTTCCCCTGAACTCTGGTTTTGTTGTAAATATTTAATATTTTTCTATCCACAGTATTATCGCGTGGATTAGAGGGAGAATAGTCAAATTTGATCGGTTCATATTACACGAAAACGTTTACATCTATTTCATAACATATTTGTGCTTAGTGAATGGGAAATTGAAAGATCGCTTGAAGCCCATTTTCTTAATTCGAATCCTCCTGAATATAAAACTCGACTAATTTGAAACTGTTTAATAGTGGCCTCTTCAACACTGTTTCCACCAGAAATGTGGTCATCTACATAGAAATAATTATGAATGGTTGCTGCTCCAATAGAATACTTGTGTCTTTCATCTCGGGATCATTGTTGCATACTTCGAATTGACAGATATGACGCACTTTTAATTCCCAATGTAAGAGTGATTGGCTTGTAATCAGGTATTGGTTTATATGGTGAGTCTCTCCACACTATTCTTTGATATTCGGTGTCTCTATGATGGATCTGCATCTGCCTATACATATTTTGCACATCTGCCATAAATACGATTTTGGACTTTCGCCAACGCATGAGAATTGCAGACAACGTTTCTTGTATAGTTGGTCCCTTTAAGAGGATATCGTTCAATCACTTACCATTGCTTATTTGGCGCGAGGCGTCAAAGACTACACGCACTTTAGTAGTCCTGCTGTTCGGCTTTAACACAGCTTGATGCGGAAGTATGCACAGGTGTAATACGGTTTACCATTTGCATCGTATGCTATGTAGTGTGTTTCTGTCGTCTTCGTAGCTATCATGTGTCCTATCTCCAAATATTCATTTATGCATTTAACATATTCCATTCTTAGATGTGGATCTTGGCGCTTTTCCATCTGGAATAGTCGAATTGCGATGATTCTGGATGCTACCAACATTGTTTCTTCTGCAATGAATGGTAATCTAACCTGATATTTTCCGCTGGACAATCTAATGTAATTGTCACCGAAAAGTAGCTCACATCGATTTTCTTCACTAGTTTAGAGATGCTTCGAAGGAATTTCTTCTAATTCACAGAATAGTCTTAGTTCATAACATAGATTGACGTTAACATGGTAACTTTCTGTGTGATCGAGTTCAGAAAACTGAGACGACGTTTCGCCTGACAATAGTCAACCAAATATGGTGCACTGTGCGAATGGAGTTCTAATTTCTCCTTTTCGTACACCATCACAAATAAGTGAAGGATAAACATCGGCTACTAATAGCATATCAATGCGGCCAGGTTGATTAAAAGTAGGGTCAGCTAGTTGAAGACCATCGAAATGGTGCCAAATGTCCTGGTAACACATTGGTGATCTACTGCAATACAAAGGGATTGACCTGTATATAGTATCTGTTGTTGAGTCCTTCTCGTTGGAACTTTCTTGGTCGATTCATTGCCTAATCCAGTTACATATGCGTGAATGGGCTTAATACTTAGTCGAAGGGCTTGAACAATATGTTCCGCGAGAAATGATGCTTGCAATCCACGGTCGATGAAAACTTTACAAATTTGTTGCAGTCCATTTGGCGCAGTGATTTTTACCAAGGCTGTAGCTAAGATGATTTGCTGGCGTCTCGGAGGTTGACTCATGACTAAGGAATGAGTTTCTGTTGGAGTCTCCTCATTACCGGTTATAGCGAAACTCTGTCTAGAAGTTTCAGTGCGGACAGTAAGTTTATGTTCTCCACTTTCTGGCGTATCTTGATGTCTATGTAGTGTCGCATGATGTGACTTCTGACAAGTCAAATATTTGAGCGTACTTGGGGAATTTGCAAAAAGATGGCCAGTACCGAAGCAATTTAAACAAAGACCTTTTGATTTGACCATTTCCAACCTGAATTGATGATTCAGACTTAAGTGTTTTGGAAATCCACGAAATGAATCTGGCTCACGACAGAGCAAGCAAGACGAACTTCTGGCTATGTGAAACATCTGAGCTTTTTTCCAAGGTATCTCTGTTTGAGATACAGGTTTGGTTTCTTTCAATACCGGTTTTTTCTAACATTAATAACTTCTAAAGTGCGAAACCATGACTCTAGGAATTTTTTTAATTCCTCCCATCTTGAGAAATCTTTTGCAGAATTTAGCGACTGTTCCCATAATTCTAGACTCTCATAAGGGAACCTTTGTGTAACCAAATAAACCACAATTGGATTCCAGTTTTCGGTACTGATATCAACATTCTGTAGAGCACCTAGACACTCAGAAGTTTTATCGAGAAGAGATCTAACACCCCTAGCAGAATATTGGATAGTGGTTTGCTGATTAAACAAAACATCTAATTGGACATTTACTAAGACTAGTTTGTTGTCATACCTTTCTACTAAAGTTGTCCATGCTGGTTTAAAATTTGCGCTTGTAATAGTAGTATTAGAAAGAAGACTTCTGAGTTCACCTTCGAGATGTGCCTTTAAATATTGCATTTTTTGCACATCTGACAGACACCAACGCTTTGAACAAATCATAGAATGTGTTAGTGTTCCATGTGAGGTAATTTCCGGAAAATGTCGGTAATATAATTTTCAGTAATTTTAGATCACTGTTATTTGAGTTTAAATAGATGTATCTTAAATCACTGTGATTTCCTGTAGTGGTTCACACTATAGCTGGTGGGTAATCCCTTTATAAATCCGCCACGATTTTTGCGGATGCGTCGATGTAAAAATGCTCGGTATATGCTTTTTCAACAAAATATGGCTCTTTTTTCATATATTCTTCGCTTGCTGTTAAAATTATTTCTACATCGCGATTTTCAAAATCCTCCCAATATTTCTCGAAATTAGCAATTCTCACTTCATAATAACTTTTTGTTCTACGTTATTTACCATATTTTTTATATTTGCAAAAAAAAATCTTATTATTTTTAGTGCGACTGTGCAACTTAATCAGTCTTTCCATTATTTTAAATGAAGGAATTTCCCAGATGGAATATTCTTTGCTTGAATTCTATTATTAGCTGAAGGTTTCTACTATGACATATTATGTGTAGTTCAATGTTGTTCCGTAGCGGAACACAATTTAAACACCAAATATAAAATTCAAATTTACAAAAGTAAAAACTCACAAATAAAACAAGTGTCCGCGATAACAATTAAAATCTTCCCGCGATGATCTTCCAGTATAATCAGCTAAAAAAAAACAAATAAGTCCCATAAATCAAAGGTAAACACATTGTAAAATCTCAGATCATTTCATGATCTGAGCCTTTAACCAAAGTACAAACTCCCTTATTAAAATAAACTAAACGTTGCATAGAAAACGCCCTTTTTTCATATCTGTCTAAAAATAAAACGTAAAACAAATTATTAATAAAATTAAATGATATCAACATTCAAAAACATAAACACTTACCTACAACCAAACAGCTGCTATGAACCTTTTGACATAATCAAAATGACAGCCACAGAGCAGAGAAAATCATTTTCATTAGCCAAAATTGACGTCACAGCGTGACTTAATGTAAAGACGACGCGGGCGTCATGGCAACGCCACCGGCAGACACAATTCCTATTGTGTTTCTGCCTTTAAATAGCGAGCTACTGGAAGTAGAAAATCACGTGCGACCAAGTGACAAGACAGATCGGTAGCTCTGAAACCATATTAAGTCTTGCTTAACAAAAACCAAGGGAACTATATATGAATCCTTAATACTAACCTAATTATTTGCAAATTTAAAAATATTAAAATTTTTAATATTTTCAGCATCCCAGTGGGAGTTTTAATCCCGGCCATAACCTACATGAGCAGTTAAGTTGATGCTCATTCCAACCAACTTAACCTTACTTTTTGCTTGATTAATAATACTAGCTACTTTTCTCTCATTACAGATTAAGAAATAAAAATTGCCATTGGAGGCCCAAGTAATTGGATTTGTATAGAAAATAGTATTAGAGGTAGTGTAATAACCAAAAATATGAATGAATTATTTTAGAAAAGTACTTGAATTGATTAGTTTATAAGAGAATTTAGTGATAAATAAAATAGTGAATTTATGATATTTGAAAAATCCTGTCTTATCATTTATTAAACCAGCATCTGCCCCTTTTCATGCTAAGCCCACATTGGAACTTAACAAATATGTTCACAAATTATTCGAATTCACCAACACTCTATTCACGTTCAAAATTCAGTCAAAGCTTACAGCTTGTAATAAAGGTTACAAGGTTTTTATTTTTAAGCACAATTTTTCTAACTAATCACTAATATCCGGCTAGAAGGACCATTTTATGTGGAGTTTCTTCCTATATAAGGATTCTAGAGAAATTCCAATTTTTCACAATAAATCAGAAAATCCCCTTTGGAAATGAATTGGGAGTCGCCACTAAATATTCGCCAAATTTGAACCCACGATTTGCGATAGATAGTCCGAACTTCTTCCTACTGTACCAATCTTATTCGTTGTCGATCTACTGTAACGTGTCAATAAAATCACCTTCGCTTAACCTTATAAATTATAATAATTGATATTGAACTACTTTCAATTCCAGTTGAGATTATATGATCAAAGTTAATAAGGAATACAGATTTTTTATTACTAATCTTAAATTGTCTCTAAACAAAAATGGATACTTTTTTCCATCAGACCAAAAAAGGTTTTGTTTTAAATTTTACATGCTTGCTTTTCTTCCCGAAAATTTCGACATATTTCTATGATATATATTTTTTGGTGGATTTTCCAAAGTGTCTCTTGGAGATTTTGTTCGTCGCAATGTAGAGATTTTCTTTAAAATTTGGGTACTCATCTTTGTTGGATGCGATCTGCGCTGCAACATGTCGTCTCTAATGCCAAGTGAAAATTTGTGACTGAAAATCCTAATCTCGGAATTTAACAGAAATTCGAAGATAATCTAAGTAATTTTAATTTTTGATGCAATACTTAATGACGATCCGTTTAATTTGTAGTTTTTTTTTTCATTTTATTGTTTCACCAAAAGTTATTTGTACTTAATAATCCAGTAGCTACAAATTTGTAGAAATAGAAGTTTCTTGTAGATTTTTGTTTACCTAAAGTAATTGATGTTACAAAATTTGTGCAGTACCTACACGAGAATATTTCACAAGCTGAAAGCTGCTGTACAATTTTCAACAAATCTGTTTTTACATAATATGATAACATTTTCATATCGTGTAAAAGAAACGCATTCGATTCTTCAAGATGTTTCGCTTTCTTATCGTCAAAGCACATCGTTCAAAAATCGTCCAAATAAATCCTTTGGAATTTGTAAGTAGTAAAATAATAAAGAAGACATTTCTTTAAAGTATGTATATATATATATATTTACTATGAATTGGTGGAATTAAAATCACTAGTAAACTCACAAAGTAATCACTGTCATAGAGTCTAACGAGGCGTTCTTCCAAATGATAGATTCGTGTATCATAGAGATGACAAATAAGCGAAACTATTCTCCTCTTGTCTCCACATTTAAAATCAGAAAACGAAATTGTTTGTAATTTCATCTTCTTTTCATCTACGCAAGACAAGGAAGAAATCATTTAACTGTATTTGCTTTAATTTCGCGTGGCAATATCATCCAAATATCGTCCTGAAGATTTTCATTAAAATCTTTACTGGGTATTAATTGTATGCATTATGCAAATATTGTGATGAAGTCCAACTTTTTCAATATTTTAAAATGGGTTTTGGCCTTTCCTCATTGGATACTAGTGAAGAATATCTACCGCGTATTCTTTCAAAGAATAGTTATTTACACTAGTTTAAGGAGGTCAACTACAGACAGTAGTGATCGGTAATCGAGCATTTAGGTCAAACCGGATAATAATGGGAAACGACATTAGAGTTTTTAAGGAAAAATTTTCATGCCTAAAACATTTAAGTAACCAACGAAAGCAAAAAATATAGTTAAATGCTGATTATTTTAACTAAGAATTCACAGTCAGCCCCATACTGTAAATTTGAATTACTTTCTACCACAAAAGAGGAATTTCGAATATTGTGATGATAAGGTTTCGAATAATATAGATGGAATTGTATTAAGTTTTTTTCTTAATTATTTTTCATACAAAAATAATAAGAAAATTATAGAGAGTTCTGTGATTGAAATGAATTTATTCTTATTCTTAATGGTTGCTTTTTTTAATAGGCACTAAACTGAAACTATTCTGCTACACAACTGCATGAATGTCGCATTCTATGTCAGCTTGCTTCTTTAGCGACCACTCCTAAGTCCCTGCCATTCCAATGTCCTTCAGTTGCAGATATTTTGTTTTTTTTTTCGAAAGGATTTATCCTCACCCCTTTCCGTCCTCATCCAGCCCAATATTTTATTTGTAGTCTAATTAAAAGGAACAACACATTCCTTGATATCCACAAATTTATGAGAAAAGACTTTCAGTTTACAAATCAACCACAAATCTTGTGAAAAGACACTTCCACAAATTTGTGACAAATAATCTTGTTTATCTAAAATGTTGATGCCTCTTATCATAAATTTGTGAAATAGTTACTTGTATGCGAAATTTTTCATTAATCTATGAAAACACCGTGCACACAAGACAAATTAAAAATCACTGCCAATTCATGACATAGAATATTCGCACAATATTTTAATTGCGAAGGACTTAAGTAATCAGCATTTTCTTTAGTATTGCAGTCCCGACTTTTTAAACTAAGCAGGACATCATTAGTAGTAGAGTAAAATTAGTCAAATGTCCAAAGGTTTTGAATTTAAAATATTGGGCAAGAGGATCACAACTGCTTGAAGGATCAAATGATTTTGTTTATTATATTGTAACATTTTAATTTTAAATTAGCTTTGTTTTTTTTTCTAGAAAACACGCCTATATGTATATAAAACAAGTAAAAAACCTAGAATTGGTCTAAGACCGATTTTTATTATACCCTAGATGAATGAATTGTAATATCGTATGGTCACTCATCTACCAAAGTTTGATTTTTGAAGTGGTTTTTGAATATATCTCTAGAATGGTTCGTCTAACACCAAAAATGATTATAACCAATTTTATAAGATTCAATATTCTGAAGAACTTTTCCGTACTTTTAAACGGTAGATCGTTTTTACAGGATACGTATAAATCCTAAATTTTCATGTGGCAACGACAAGAAGGGGTTTGCCGATTTAGTCCATTTTATAAATTATATTTACTATTTTTATGAGAACAGTATGTATAAAAAGTTCAAAGCTCTACGTTGATACTTCTCATGCAGTTTCCACATATGTAGTGAAAAATGAAATTTTTGTCGTGCCCCCTGAGCAATTAGTGAATAAAACTCGCGAATTACAAAAGTGAAACAATAAAAAACGCATGAAGTACCGTGAAACAATTTCTTTATTTATCCACACTTGACCTATCTTAATAATTTAAAAGTACTCCGAACCGAACTGTAACTTGATATCTAAAACAAAGCTAACTCGCGACTGAACAATTAACGGCACTCGCCAGACCAGTCATTGGTCTTTTATGCCCCAATATTCGGAAGTAAGCTTTCTTTGCTCACAACGCGGATGTAAACAAACGACACAACCTTGTCGTTTGTTCTACCGGGTTGCAGCACCTGAGTCGCTTAGTAGTAAACAATCGCCTTACATAATAATTACCATGCGAGGTTAATTATTATTGTAATCGTCGATTGCTCCACTAGGCGCTCATCGCAGCCAGCTGTTGGGCTAATCAGCAAAACAACCGACAGTTGCAGAACAATACCATGCGAGGTTATTGTTAAGCAATTGGTGATTATTTCGCTGTGATGCCCTTGGCTGCTGGAAGAATCTTCCGTATATTGGGCCATAACATCCCTCCCCCCTTGGAAAAACTAGTTTCCGCAGGGAACTAGATCTGGAGAGCGCAACAATCTTAAAATTGAAAATATTTCGGTTCTCGTTCAGTTCAGATTCTTTTCCATACTTACTAATTAAATTCTCTTATTTCTCTTTGCTTTACATTTTTTTTTTTTTGACCTTTACTTTTTATTTCTTAAGGTTTCCATTTTTACATCTTTTCTTTTTCATTTTAGTATCTCTATTTTCTTCTCATTATATTTTATTAAAATTTCATGACTAATAAAAAAATCTTAATTAATTCACAAGCACTTTAATATATAATCTTACTTATTTCTTATCCTATGTTTAATTTCTTTATTATTTATTGACTAATTAACAAAAAAAAATTATAATTACATGTTCACGTATTTGTACATTTTTCTGTATTATGCTTGTTATACATTTTTCCCCTTTTTTTTTTTACAGTTTTAAATTATATACATTAAATTTTCTATTTCAATTTTCATTTTTTTTTTTTTTTTTATAGTTTACAAATTTTATTTATTCATGTCATTAACTTAAAAAAAATGCTAACTGAATCATACTACGTTGAGAAGAAAATAAAAACTAAATAGTAAGCTCTACTTTAACTCGTTATCAAAAAAAATAAACATTAATTATACATACATAATACGAAAACTAATCCTACAGTGGTTAACTTACTTATTCCAGCTGCACCAGCTGTTTCCCTACGATCGTGGGTAAGTTTACAGTCGGCATGGAGGCTGTTGTTGGCACTATGACCTGTATATCCTCCGAATCTTCGCTGGGTTGTTTTTCCTTCGGAGTCTGGACTGTTTTCTTCGGGGTCTGGACTGTTTGCTTCGGGGTCTGGACTGCTTGGATTTGTCTCCGAGTGAGAGGTATTATCGACAATTGCTTGGGTCGTGATGCTACTTGCCTCCTCTTCCAGCGTTTAAGGTAGATCAGTACTCCTACTGCTAGTGTTAGGCTGGCGATACTTATTAAACCCGTCACCGATGTAGCGGCCATGTACATTACATGAGGATGATGTTGCTGCCTGTAGATCTCCTCTTCCTTG
Source organism: Dioctria rufipes (assembly GCA_963924295.1). Taxonomy (NCBI): domain Eukaryota; kingdom Metazoa; phylum Arthropoda; class Insecta; order Diptera; family Asilidae; genus Dioctria; species Dioctria rufipes. The sequence continues at coordinate 57,191,012 of OZ002740.1, forward strand.
ACAGCGCCCTGCATCTTTTGAATCTCTTTTTCATGATCCCTCCAGGCCTGGTTGAAGTCATCTGCAGCTAGAAGTTGTACCTGTTGCTGGTTCCCGATTGTCACTTCTGCCTTTCGAGATACTGCTTCCGATTTGAAGCTGTCCCAAGATGGTAATTCTGAATGAGTTGGCTGCCAAAGAGTGATGTTACGTTGGGCGTCATCATCAGATGTAATTAGAAGATCCCCCATCTGTAGATGACAGTGCTCCTCTAGCGCTAATACTCCCGTAGACGACAACTCGCCGATGGATGTAGGAGAATCACGACAATTTACTTCCAATTTGGTGGTTCCAGACATCATGAACAACCAATGATTTCTGGTCATCATCCGGACTAGGCTGTTCCATTTTGGAATAGCTCTTTCTTTGCAAGCCTTGGCGTTAACGTTGAAGCTGCGGAAAAGATTCAGCACACAGCTGTCACCAATGGCTGTAACAGTTGGCCCTAATTGTGGACATAGAAGGCGTGAATTATCCTCCAGGGTTGTCAACCGTTTGCAGTTGCCAAATTGTTTCTCGTCTAACAGGATGTACTGACGTTCGTGGTTATTAGCTGCCACAAACTCAGCACCCAGATCATAAATACGGTAATCTTCCTCATCTACTGCTGTAGGAATTGTATATACCTTATAAATATCAAAGGCTATTCTTTGTGGCTGGGGAATATCTATTCGAACTAAAATATTCTCTCGCCTTTGAATTGATGTCACCTTGGCTATCTGAGCGAGTAGTTGAAAATTCAGGAATTCTTCAGCCAAATCAAATTGTCGTGTAGCGTTTCTTATAATATCTGTCATCTCTCGAGCATGGATTATTAATGGGTGTAGCTTTCCCACGCTCAATGAGACCAGAATGCTTGCATACGTTTCTTGTACATCGCTTATCTCCCGCAACTGTAGAGTCAATAGTGTCAGCATCTCATTTAACTCCACCCTTTGGTGCAGCAATGCTATTTCCCCCACTTGATTATTTTGTGCAGTAACAATGGCTGTCATCTTTTGTCTCAGTTCTTCGCGCTCTGCTGCGGCTCTGACTCGTGATGCGTTGCTAAGTTCGAAAGTGGATTTAATAACCGTAGCCTGTTCTTGGAGTAACGTGAAGGTACGATTCTCCTTTCTGTTGAGCTCATCCAGTTCCGCATAGATGTTCTCGGAGTCTGTGTGGTCCATCGTTCCAAAAAGAGTTTTCGATAATGAACCTATTCCATCGAAAAATGATCGCCTTACTCGCTGCGATAGTTCTGAATGGGTGTGATGCGACAATTCTTCATTTCGACGCTCAATCTTTGATGTCCAGCTTTTAATCTCCTTAACAGCTATCGTGCATCTAGTTTTGATATCAGTATGGATGTTCTCGCAGAGCTGTGCAACCAGGCTGCTACAATTATCTGCAAAACTCAATTCCTCCGAAAAGTCCGGTACCTGCAGCTGTGATAGTATGGTCCAGTGCTTTGTGTAGAAGTTGGCTTTCCCCAGGTTTTCAAACAGCACTCCTGATAATGCGACTGGCCGAATGCTGTAGCCTGAATTCTCCGCGTATATAATTAATATTGATGTTAGTAGGGTTGCTACAATTAATCCTATTTTGTCAGTTAACATACTTAAAGTTTTTTTTTTTTAAAGACTTATTTTCTTCTCAACTTCTTTATTGCCTTAAACTACTTACTTGGACGAATATCTTTAATTTATTCTTTCATATACTATACAAACAATAATTCCTTTATTTCTATATTCTAATTCCCCTATTGTCTTAACTACTGCTGAAAAGGAAAAACAATAATATATGTTTTATACCTGATACTCCTCTTCTCTCGTTCCGTCTCTTAGATTCCTCAACCTTGTAGAACAGGTTCCTTATTATCGGTCCTCAAGCCCTGACCTTCCCTTGCTGAATGGTATTTTGGAATTTTTAGGCTGTCTGCAATATGAAAAGAGGTGAGTTATTATTAAAATATTGGTATGGACGCATTATTCTTCGAACTTCCTCAAACGGTTTGTATGTACCCGCTTGAGTCTGTTCCCTTGAAGTATGGTCACGTTTTCAGGGCTATGAACATATATTACTTCATAGGGCCCCTTAAAAATAGACGACAACTTTCCCGCACGAGCTGCATCTCTAAGCAATACCTTTTCGCCGACATGAATTACTACAGCATTTGCCGATTTATCATAATGTTTTTTGGCTAGAGACTTACCTCGGAGCAAATTATCTCTTGCCAACTTGAACGCTTTCTGCAATTTGAACCGTAATACTGCGTGATATCTATCAGCGTTGTATATTGGTTCAGGTTTGCGTTGTAGGCTGCTCGGAACTTCTGATATGAACCCAAACAGGGTTTCCATTGGCGTAGGTTTGGTCCCCGAATGCACAGTATTATTGTACGCATGTGCTGCTGTGCGTAGAAATCCATCCCAATTTCTCGGGTCCTCATCAACGAAGCTCCTTAAATAATTGGCTAAGGTGGAATGCTGTCGCTCCACCGCATTTGATTGGGGGTGATAGGCAGTAGTCTGCAACTTTTTTATCCTTAGCATTTTGCACAGAGATTTTATGACTTCACCAGTAAAATTGGCTCCTTGATCAGTCACCAATTGCTTTGGCAACGTATATCGGCTAAGTATTTGCTCGAATAACGCCCCCGCTACCGTATTCGATTCCTGATCAGGTATCGCTACGAAATCAACAAACCGAGTTAAGTCATCCATCATTGACAAAATGTATTTGTTACCAGAGTGGCTTACAGGTAATGGTCCTACCAAGTCGATGTAAATCTTATCGAACGGCTTTTCGGAGACTTCCGTTACGACTAGTGGCATTTTAATAGCCTTACATTGTTTATTCTTCTGACATTTCGAGCATCGCCTGATATAGGTGGCAATATCAGCCTTCATCCCCTTCCACCGGTAGAAGCGTTTTATCCTTTCAAAGGTCTTATTCCTTCCGAAATGCCCCCCAAATCGAGAGTCATGATAATCTTTTAATATTACCTTGATCTCTTCGGGATCAGTAACGTATTGTGGTGTTTGACTGCCTTGCAGCCTTCTTGACGTAATCGGAGTTTCATCGACGTCCTCCCAGTCCTCCTCAGACTCTGGCAGATCATCACTTGCATCGAGTTTTTTCTTCTGAGCTTGTAAGCGTGTGACTGCTAAGCAAGGGTATTCTTTACCTCCATCAGTTCCTATTTTTGCTTCCTCTCGGGGTATTCTGCTCAGCGCATCCGCATTGCCATTCTCCTTTCCTTTTTGGTAAACAATTTCAAAATCGTATTCCGACAACTTATGATGGAACCTTACCATACGTGATGTTGTATCCTTTACTTTGAATACACCTCTGAGTGGCTGGTGGTCCGTTTTAATTTTGAAATGTCTACCCAAGAGATAGCATTTGTAATTGCGTACAGCCCACACTATAGCCAACATTTCGCGTTCTGTGGTCGAGTAATTTCTTTCCGCTTGATTTAGCGTGCGACTGGCGTAGCTAACAGGTTTACCTTCCTGTTCTAACACAGCTCCTAGAGATTTCCCACTGGCATCCGTAATTAATGTAAATTCCTTCGTAAAGTCAGGATAAGCTAGCAATGGAGGTGTAGTGAGAGCCTTTTTAATCAGGGCGAATGACTCATCACACTTGGGTCCCCAATTGAACTTTATTTTTTTTCTTAATAAATAATTAATTGGAGCCATGATTTCCGAGAAGCTAGGAACGAATTTCCGGTAATAATTAGCTAACCCTAGGAAAGATTGAACCTGTCTCACCGTCTTTGGTCGCGGAAAGCTCTGTACAACTTCCACCAAACGTTGATCTGGCTTTACTCCTTGTTCCGAGCATACATGGCCCAGATACACCACTTCTTTTTTCAGAAACTGGCATTTAGAGGGTTGCAGCTTTAAATTATGACCCCGAAAACGTTGAAATACTTGCCTCAACTTATTGTTGTGTTCATCTAAGTTTTTTGCAAATATAACGACATCATCGAGATACACGAAACATTTTATTCCCTGTAACCCTGTTAATATTCCGTTTAGGAGCGACTGAAAAAATGGAGGCGCAGTTTTTAGCCCAAACGGCAATCGTTTATACTGAAAATGATTGAAATTAGTGCTAAAAGCGGTTTTTTCTCTATCTTCTGGATCAATTAATACTTGATGATACCCGTTAGCTAAATCTAACGTGGAAAAGTACCTGGAATGACCCAGCCGATCCAAAATGTCTTCAATTCGCGGAAGTGGATACGAAAATGGAATGCAAACCTTGTTTAGTTCCCGGAAATCTACGCACAACCTATACTTGCGGTTACCAGATTCTTCAGTTCCCTTCTTGGGAATCAGCAGGACTGGAAAGTTAAACGGACTATCACTAGGCTCTATGATATCCTCCTCTAACAGTTTTTCAAGTTGCTTCTTACATTCTTCTCTGTGAGCTTCCGGCATGCGGTACTGCTTCCTATGAATGGGTCCTGTGTTAGCGATTAAAGGTAGTTTGAAGGTTTTCGTTGGAGTGTAGGTCAATTTGTCTCCTGGCAAATGAAAAATATCACTATATTCGTAACAAATTTGAGTCACGGACTCTTTTTCCTCCGAATTTAGGTCTTCTCCTAGTATTAGTGATTGTTTCATTAGTTTAAGCCGTTGCTGACTGAGATTGTACTCCAGTCGACCTTCTCCTATAGGCTGCACAGAGTACTTACTTAGGTTCTCCAGCTTAGGTCTGAAATTCTTTATTTCAACTGCCTCAGTTCTAGCGTTGATTATTCCAACAAATGCCTGTCCATTCTTAGGCCTGATTAGGGTATTACTACAGTACACGCCGGGACATATTTCTTCTGCCACACACACCATCTCATCCTCGCTTGTAACTTGGATGCTTATCAGCTGCTCCGTCCTCGGCTCCATTCGTATTATGGATTCCTTGAGCTCTCCGGCTCTTGGAGGTGAAGCTATCTTATCCCCTTTTAGATGCAGGCTATCTTCGATACTTAAGACTTCTGCATAGGCCGTGGTTTGGAAAGTTTCGAGCCCGATTTCCGTGCGAGGACTTCTTGACTCTTTCTCTTTATCACGTACTAGCTTCTTGCCCCACATATCATCTGGAAACCTCACGAATGTTTCTGAAAGAGGAGAATTGTTTTCCTGAGCTGGTCCTGTGCGAAGGGATGCTTTCAAGACTTTTCTCCTCTTTTTCCTTCTGCGGGATGTCTCTCTTATATACTGTTGCGTGCGCTCCCTGGCTACAACTTCGCGCCGTTTATCAGACAGCAACGAGGATATCTTGAGAATATCAAACCTAACTTCCTTGCGAGGATTATTTGGCTTCTTCTCTTTTCCACTTGCTATATTTGCCTTCGGACTTTCAGCTTGATCCGCTCTTGTGCTAAAAGCTGCGGTCAAGGTATTTTCCTCCGCTTGTCCCTCTTCCACTGACTCTGCTAGTGTCTGCTTTGTATCCATCATATCTTCCTTCTGTGATTTCGTTTGCGGGCTCTCTAGTTCGGGTGTTTCTCTTCCTTTATTAATACTTACCTCAGTCAAGTACCTTTGTATGCTATTTGACACTTCACTTGTTTTGGCGACAACATCTTTTAATGCTGTTATTCTATCTTTAAGCCGAATCTTAATATCACTTGGGTTAGGCACTTCTTCAAAATTAGGTTTACCTGGGCTTCCTTGTGTACACCATTTTAGCCCTATGACTTCAACTTTTTCTTTCCCTGTGATGGGACCAAAGAGCGGTTCTCTGTCCTTGCTCTTATCTATAGGTCGTATTGACAATCTCTTATTTATACAGTCAATGACAGCTCTATCTCTGAGAAATTCAATACCGAGTATTCCATCAGTTCCGATTGAGTCCGTGTCATATATGGCGTTAAATTCGCAAGTCTGTTCAACTTCACCCATTCGTAGCTTGGCTGTACATGTTCCGATTGAGCTTCTTTGTGCCCCAAACAACCCTCCTATTTTGATTTTTTGTAATGTTTGTATAGGCGTAGTTCCCTTGATACGATTTACCTTAATCACATTGCACGTTGCCCCTGTGTCAACCAATAACACCAATTTACCCTTTATACCTATATCCGATTCTACAGTAATTATACAATTATTAAATAAACTTAGTTCTATTTCACTGGCTACATCCTGTGGGACTTTCGTTGTCTCTACTTTTGTTAGTTGAAGGCAGCTGCGGTAAAAGTCCCCAGCTGCCGATCCCCGTTTCCCTGATCGGCAATATATTTTTTCACACAAATCTCTGTATAATGATCAGAGGTTTTACAAAATTGGCAATAGAGAACTACAGCCTCTGCCTGACCTACTCCCGGGCTGCTAACATGTGTATCCATAAACCTTACCTGTTGTTTCCCACACTCTGTCGCCTCGTGTCCATATATCCGACATCTTATACAATAAGGGGACGGCCTTCTCTCTGTACATTCCTTCGCAATATGCCCCTGACTCCCGCACTGGAAGCACTTGATATTTCTGGGTTGCTTTAGCTGGGCAGAGGGGTTCCTGAACATCCCTGACGAAGCTGGCTCATGTCTTGGTGGGGTTGCTGTCCGTTTGTTCTCGTCTTTGTCAACTCTGCCCGTACTCCAACTGTTCGGTGGACTTCTTCTAATGCCTTCCCCGTTATAGTTAAGCATTCCTGGTTCTCTAACCTGTAGTCGCCTGGCGTCTCTCTCGAAGTAATCTGCCTCCTCCCGTGCTTCGTCCAAAGATTGAAATTTTCGGCCTGTTAGGTATACTTGCGTAGTCCGGTTCATCACGCCTGCTTTGAACGTGGCGACTGCATCAGCCTCCAACTCTGAAATCAAACCCCCGTCTTTACCTGGATACTTAGCTGAAACTGCCGTTTTAATTTGATTCAACAAATCCTTCAATCTGTCCGCATATTCCCTAATGTCGTCTCCGGGTCTTTGTCTGCATGCTATCATTTCCGTTCTCAATTCACTGTAAGACTTTTTAGGCATATAAGCAGTTTTAATGATCTGCTGCAATGCTGCAAAATCTTTTGGCTCCTCTGAACTTACCAGATAGTATGCATCGTCCATCAACCGATATCTTACACATTTCATGAAGATATCTTGTTCTTCGGCCTTAAGACGATCGTAAAGATCTTTGCAGCAGTTTAGGAAGCGGTGCACTTCCTTTGCTAGCTTTGGCGACCTTTCCCCCGAAAACATTGGGACATATTTGGACACCATATCCATGATTTTGTCATGCGAATCAACCATGTTGTCTTGTTGTCTGTGTGATGTTGATTTTTCCGTACGACTCTCTATGTTCTTATTCGGCCTTTGATCTGCAACTGACTTGGGTGTTGAATACTGGCTTTTAGCTGTCTTAACACTTCCACTTTGCTTTGTCTCCCAGAATAACAGCCTTCTTCGTCCACAACTTTTCTGTGACTCAGCGCCTTTTTCCTTTTCCTGTGTATTTGGACCAAGTTCTATTTCCTTCTCTAATTCTTCTGATAAGTTCTCTGCTTCTAGCAACTGCTGTTTCAGAACTTTTACTTGCTTTATTAGAGCCTGATTTTCCTTTTGGCCTTCTTCTACTGCTTGTTCCAACGAATTCTCTCCTTTGTGGATAACGTCGAAAGTAGCTGTAACTAATAAATCAAGTGTCTCCCCCTTAGTACTTGTCCGGGTGCAAGTTTTGAGTTCTTCGAGTACAGCTTCTAATTCCTCACTTGGCAATCGCTTCTTAAGTTCAGATGTTAGGCGTTCTCCGATATATTGCCAGTCTTGTTCATACCCTTTTAATTTATCTTGGCACTCTTTCAACTCTTGTGATTTATTTTCCAATTTTTCCTCCTGTTCTCGAAATCGCAAAAGTTCTTCTCTCGTCAGGACGTTGCTTCTCCCTACTGACATCTACACTAATGAATCACAAGATTTCCTAATGTATTGTCACTTCACTCTTCAATGTCACTTCTCGCAGACTAAACCAATTACTTTAAACCCGAACCGCAAAACATTTGTATTTTTGGAACTTTACTGTGCAACAAGTACTCTCCTATGAGCACCTTACACGAAAATATTCCAGGGCACGGCACGTTTGTTGTATGTACGTGTATGTATAACCGATGGTTGGAGTAGCTAATATAGCTTTGCTCCTTGTGTGTGTGCTGGAGTAGCTAATATAGCTTTGCTCCTTGTGTGTGTGCTGGAGTAGCTAATATAGCTTTGCTCCTAGTGTGTGCTGGAGTAGCTAATATAGCTTTGCTCCTTGTGTGTGTGTTGGTGTGCTTACCCGGTATATCCGCGGTTACGATTTATGCCTCCAGAAAAACAAGACGTTGAAAACTTAATTCCACTCGACTGAAATTATTATCTATAATTTCGATAATGTACCCACAGCTTATCTAAAAAAAAATTCAAAATTGATCACCAAAAAAAACAAGAAAACCCAACAAAATTCTGAACCAGTTACCGATTAATCAACTACTTATACCTTATTTTTGCACCTAGAGCTCACTGAAAATTTTCTAACGCTTATACTGATCAACCCTTCATATAAAAACTTACACTCAGCTCAGTATTATCACAAAATTCAAATCACTCAACACTTAATCTAGCACTTTCTTAAATTAAGCCTGAAAAGTAAAAGAATTAGCTAATTTTAATCTCTGAAAAATAAAATAATCAAAAAAAATTTTAACAATCTTAAAAGAATTTAAAAAAAAATTAACCATGAAAAAAAAACAACACAACAGCAAGAAATTCTCAAATTTCTTACCTAAGTTTACCGGCTGCGCCAAATTGTCGTGCCCCCTGAGCAATTAGTGAATAAAACTCGCGAATTACAAAAGTGAAACAATAAAAAACGCATGAAGTACCGTGAAACAATTTCTTTATTTATCCACACTTGACCTATCTTAATAATTTAAAAGTACTCCGAACCGAACTGTAACTTGATATCTAAAACAAAGCTAACTCGCGACTGAACAATTAACGGCACTCGCCAGACCAGTCATTGGTCTTTTATGCCCCAATATTCGGAAGTAAGCTTTCTTTGCTCACAACGCGGATGTAAACAAACGACACAACCTTGTCGTTTGTTCTACCGGGTTGCAGCACCTGAGTCGCTTAGTAGTAAACAATCGCCTTACATAATAATTACCATGCGAGGTTAATTATTATTGTAATCGTCGATTGCTCCACTAGGCGCTCATCGCAGCCAGCTGTTGGGCTAATCAGCAAAACAACCGACAGTTGCAGAACAATACCATGCGAGGTTATTGTTAAGCAATTGGTGATTATTTCGCTGTGATGCCCTTGGCTGCTGGAAGAATCTTCCGTATATTGGGCCATAACATGGCAACCCTACGAAGGAGTTACCCGATTTGTCCTATTTTCGAACTTAATATTACTCTTTTTTTCAAAAGTCCATGTGCAGAACTTCAGCTATCTAAGTACATGCTTTCTCGAGGACAAACGGACACACAAAAATCAAAATAAGTTTAAATTTTATGCATGGGTGTCTAATCCATTTTTCTTTCTTTTCATTTCTAGGTATTACAAACTGAGTGACAAACTTAGTATACCCTTCAGATTTCATCTGTCTATATGTGTATCCAAATAAACATATCCTAAGAAAACGTGGTATATGCAAAGATTTAATCAAAACACTTTTTAAGACAGTGATAAATTCGTTGCTTGCATTTAAACAATTTTATGCATATAAAGTAATTTAATAAAAACATAAATTTCGCTTGTATCAGTCTAACAATAAGAGATAAAACTTTTGTAGAATTCTTTACACAAACTGAACGCAGATATGTAAATAGCTTGGTACAACCTCCGAAATAAGCACTCCTCTGTACTCTGGGGATGTTATAAATCACTTTTTGCACCATAAATTTAAAAAGTTGTCTTCCCCTGTGCAAACCGGAATTATTTTATCCTATACCACATCTTCGGGTTTCTATCATTAGGAGAAAAAGTTGAGTCCCTGTGTGTTCTCAGCATCTTAAGTCAATATAGTTATGAGGAACTTATTTCATTGCTGAGCAAATTGAAATGAAAATTTTACTAAATTTGCACTTATTTTGTCGATACACTAAAGTGTAGTGTATGTCCCCACACTTTTTCATAGTTGTATTGTGGACATATTTATTATTCAGCAAACAAAAATAATATTGATTCGTGTGGGTGTATAGAATCACAGCCGGAAATCTGGTCAGGCCTTTCATGAAAACATATGTGGAAGCAGTAAAACTTAGAGTAAGAGGAAGAAAAGCTTGGTGGAACGTACAACATATGTTTTCAAGCTCAATCTGGTTTCATTTGTGAAGCCCAATTGCTCGCAGTTGTGATTTATTTTGCACGGAGTAAAATGATTTGTGAAATTATTGTGATTTTTACGTAATAATTCTAAATAATTCATGTATGCAAGAATAGAAGTTCTTTTTAATACATTTTCTTCTATTTTCCATCCAAAAAAGCTAGGGTGAAGCACACGAAAGAGCTTAAACTGCTTTCTCCCTAGGATATGCCTGTATGACTGTCATATACATTATCCTAAATAGAGACCTGCATCAAATCTTCCAAAGAACGCATCCGGTTTGAATTTCATTTTCCTTTGGGATATAATAATTACAGTCTCTTGTATTCAGCTTATATGTCGCTGTATGAAATACACTTTATTGTAGTCAATTGCAAAGCTTGCATCACAACCTACGAGAAATACTTCCCAAACCATGAAACAGAAATCCCTATGTGTGCGTGCTAGTCCGATTCTCTAAAATATTTCATAAAACATTATGATTCGAAGACGATTTGCTAGCAAATCGCAATCTCTGGCTTAAACTTCGAAATCGAATTCGATATCGAACGGAAATTAGACTACCAGCGTAGTAAAACGGACATGATTCTCGACTTATCAACCCGAGATTCTCTCTCCATAGCAAATTGCTTTAGATCCTAAGGCGAGCTGAAACTGATGTTAAAATGAAGTTATGCGCACAATGTGTTTGTGTTAGTGGTGTTATAATATATTTCTTATGTATTAAGAGAAGCGAACTATTCTCATGTCGTAAGCTATTCGAGTAGAGCGAGTTTTTATGAACATTTAATTCGAGCCGTGGAAATGGACTTTTATTAATTTCAAGTGGAAAGTAAGGTCCGTGAACATTATTGTCTTGGTCACTTCATTGTACCTTTAATTATATCACTTTTTTCTCAGATAAACCCTAGACGAATCAGCACATGCCACTCAGATAAATTATTCTTGCTTTGAGCATTAGCAGTAAGTGATAAGTCATTTAAATCTTACTCAGAGAAACGAAGGAATCCCGCAGTAAATTCGAAGCATAGACGCACGAAGTCTCGTTTCATTATAATTCCGAAATCAGAGATGTGGAGAAATCTCGGGAAAAAGCGGAATTGTCGTGCTGTGCTCTCTATTTTCCTCTCATTCGTACCATAATCAGAGAAACGAAGGAATCTCGGGAGAAGCTCGAAATTCTCATTTCTTGCTCAAATTCGAGATTACTTTGAGAAAGCGAGCTCTTCGCCAAAATATTTGCAGGGTACACACATTTATGCAAATCGTATGAATTCTTGCAGACAAAATCGATTGACGTTAAGTTTTGCCTCCATACACCATGACGTTTATGCAGACTTCAGTTCAATTCCATAGCAAGGTCCTCAGATTTGCTAGTACGCAATAATTCTGTCGATTTCATTTTTGCCCAACTTCAGTCTCAACTGAAGCCCTAGTTCTTTCTACACATATTCATGCAAGTCCGTAAACTTAGTTTGCGTATGCCAAGTCGTACGATTTGCATGAACGTGTGTAGTGACCTTTGTGGAAAAGTTACTGGATACTTTTTTCATATGTAGTACCGAGAATTGAAGAATTTTTATTATTTAACGATTCTGAATTATGAATTAATTTATAAATATAAGAAGAAGGGTTTGGAGCAGTGACCTTCTAATTTCCGGGAGACTGCTGAACTAACGAGAATTTTATAACTAGCCTACTAGCCATGTTGCTTTCAGCTGGCAGTAACTAGTAAAGATGAAAGCGCACAAATAAATTGCAATTTCTCAATTTTGTTTTTTCTTTTTCTAGCACGGGAATTAAACTCACAATTGTTAGAATTGGTGACACCACTGCCATGCATTTCAAAGACGCAGTATTGCAGTACAGGAAATGTGATAAACGTAGTCTTTTGCGGCGACATGAATATAAATAATCTTAGGTCTTGTTCTACTACAAGTTTAATTACTTATACAGAACTCTCAACTTAAAAGTGGTTAATAACCTGTCAACTTATTTTTTAATACTATTAACCCATCACAGAACGACCATTTACCTATGACCGATATTGGCAAAGTGCTTTTCATAATCAAATTAGTCCACCAAGTAAATTTTTCATTGATTTTGTATTCATAACCTATGACTTTAAATCGTAACCTATACCTAGAATAACTTCTCTCTTCTATGGCGACATCAAACATATAAATCTTGAAGAGATTGTATCTGAATGTCAAGAAACAACATGGAAAAACATATGTGACTTAGTCTCCGTAGATAACATGGTAGCTACATTCGAAGTCATACTTTTAAATCTATATAACCAAACATGGTCCATGCGATTGCCTTTATAGATGCTATAAAGCCACGCGCTGGGAAGAAGTTCATAGGATATACAAGCAAGTTTGTAGTAGACAAAAATCACCGCCACCTAGTAGACGGTTTACGTACCATTAAAAGTAAACAACCATACTAAAATTCTCCTTGTTCTGCTTCTTTAAGAGGAGTCAGTAATCAGCAAAAGTTTCAATTTAGATACCAGCGAACCTGTAGGTAATAAAATTTACTATACATAGGTTTGTGTCCTGAAAGTGAGAAAATTCATATAAAATTAGCCCAGACCTAGACAACAGAGCACATTAGAGACATCTAGCGCAAAAGACAGAAACCCAACATTCGACAAAACCATACAATTTAAGACGAAAAATGAAAATTTGCAGTTCACATAAATTGAAAATTTTTAACGAGAATTAACTCTCCTAAATTTTTTTTGTCCATAATTGTTAAATATGCTATTTTGGTTTGTATTTAAACAACTTTCAAATAACTATTGCAATTTCTTATCGGTGAAATGTCGGGAGATAAAACAAGTACTATTAGAGTCAAAAAATTATAAAAATCGCCACTAAAAATGAAAAAAACTCGACGTTATTTGCTATATCTAGGCCTTATCTTTCTAAAACAGTCACAATTTAAAGAAATGAGAATACCTACTCACAGGAATTTGATTTAAAAGACTTCAATTTTACCATATTTACAAGTTTCCGAGCTAATATACACTTTTTTTTAATATTTGCCGACGTTATTTACTAGACTTCTTCATACCTTTAATTTAAGATATAAATCATTATCCTGCTACAAACAGCTTGCCAGAAATTTGCATCGAAAAATTTACGAAACTTGCAAATATTGGTACTGACTCCTCTTAAGTAGATTTATCTAGCAGCAAAAGCACGGGCTGACTGCTAGTTTTCAATTATTCTTGATACAAATATAGTACTCACAGTGTTAATTAATAAAGTTACATGTTATGTTAAAGCTACTAAATTTGTTCGCCATATTATTTTTTTCTCCATTAAATTTGGCTCTCTCAAAATATCAAACAAATCAGGTTGGAAAATTACCTACATAAATTCTATAAGTTGATCAAAAAATGACTCATCCAGGATGTTCCAGACAAATTACGAATTTCTCGGTATGCTTCCTTCCTATATCTTCTTTTAAATTTAAAGTTAATGTTTAAAGGAGGAATGATTAGGAAGATCTAAAGTGGTTAAGCTAAATTTAGCCTCTTTTCCCCTTTGTCTATCAAGTCCGCCGATATATAGGAAATAAATATAAAACTTAAAATGTAGGCAAAAATTTAACACATGTTATGTGATCGGTTTTGATTTATATTTTTAATTTCTTTTATATATTATTTGGAAATAACCTCCAAGCCTGTCTTTCTATCGCCATTTAGTGGGCTTCTAGAAGCTTTCTTTCAATCTCTCTGTGAAATGCAACAAAACACTTGAAAGTAAAGCCTACAGTCATGAATATTAAAAAAGTGGCGTATATAGTATAAATTGCAACGATTGTGACGTTATTTATGTAGGAAAAACTAAGATTTTCGGAACAAGTTTCCGCAGCGAGAAACAATACGGCAGTTTCTGGATTATGTAAACATCAAATTGAGCTTGGTCACACTACATCAATTGACAAAGTAAAATTAATACGTAATTTACATGAGGTAAAGTTTAAGACACCTATGAAATTCTAGAAATTAAAATAGAAAAAGATAAAGGCTCATTTTTGGTTAATGATCAGCTAGATTTCCACAATAAAAGTTCTTTAATTAAAACAAATTTTGTAATAAAATATGAAAAAATACTTACACTAAAATAAAAAGACACTCTCGGACTTATGTATGTAAATACAGGGTATCCCGTAAGTGGTGTGCTATTCGTAGGTTATGGATAGGTCATACTTAGATAAGTAAGAAATTGTGCGGGAAGGGTGGAGGGGAGGGGGGGGGATTTAAACCGCTTTCGAGATAAAGGGACTTAAAGATATTTGGGTATGTTTTTATAGGTCACTTTGTAATTTCTGAACGTCACATTCGATGATGATGATTTCAAACTTTGATAGATAGATAATTGTTGGACCTTTACAAAGGTCTATAAAAATTTTCCCTCCGCGTTTTCTCCGCTTTGAAGTTATGGCCAAAGAAAATTGAAATTTCAGAATTTTTACTCGTTTTTTTTTCTTTTTCTTTTTAACTACTATTTTTATCAAAAAGCACGTCATCAATACCAAAAATTTGATATTGGATTTAAGAAGCCCAGGATCTTAGCCTTTATAAAATGACCAATTAGACTCTGTACCGTAAATGTAACCCTTTCTGTATTTTGTGCACTTTTTCTTAAGCATATCCAGAGAAAGTTGCTAAAAAGGTCATTTCCTACCTTCAGACCTTTTTCATCCACTTTCGCGGGATATGTTAAACAAAAAGTGTGAAAAACATAGAAAGGGTTACATTTTCGGTATACAGTTTTCGAGGTGATTATAAAGCTAAGCTTTTGGGCTTCTTAAATCCAGTATGATAAATTGGTATTGATGACGTGTTTTTTGTTAAAAATACATAGTAATAATAAAAAAAAAAAAAAAAATAAAAAAAAAAGAGAGTAAAAAGTCCGAAATTTCAATTTTGTTGAGCCATAACTTCAAAACGGAGAGGAGGAGGTGAGAAAAGCTCTGCAGAGCACTGGAAAGGTCAACGATTATCTATCTACTACAGTTTAAAACATC